>JBBGZY010000761.1:3885000-4435000 GCA_037952925.1 Lithobates clamitans
CTCTGGTTCACACTGACAGAGGGAGGAAATCGTTCAGCTGAAATCACACACTTTCATTCCCGCATGTCAGTCCCGACTGCAGGGGGAATTTCATAGACATCTGTGCAGGTTTCTGCACTGATATCAATACAAATTGTACCCCAAAGTCGCACCAATTAAAACGGTGCAATTGCCACGGATTTGACATGTCAAAATGCACCAATGTGAACTAAAGCTGACACATACAACACTGCCTATCCACCAGCTGAATTCATTACCTGCAATTCTCCACAGCTGTTATATATAAAGATTCCACCTTTATCATTTACTTGCAGGTATGCAGAAGCCTAGGTTTACATTGAAGCGATTTGTCATGCAATTTGAGAGATCAAATCGCATGACTATTGGCAACAATGGCACTGTTCCAATCAATGCAACACCGATTTTGTGGCGCCGCGCCAATTTGCTAAAGTAGTTCTCGCACTACTTTTGCCGATTTCAGGTGCAAATTCAATAGACATTTGTGTATGAAGCCACACGGATATCTATCAAGTAGCACCTGAAATTTAAGTGAAGTAGCGCGATTTCAAAGTAGTATCAATGTGAACCAGGGCGAAGAGATTAGTTTTTTGGTGCACAAATACATATTGAAATAAGACATAAGAGATATTGCACTTTCCCAAAACCACCACCCACAAAAACTAAAGAGAAAGAAAAGAAGAAAAAAAAACCCACAACAAAGCTCAATAATGTACTTTTTTTTTACCAGCAGAAAAAAAAATTATGTACATTCATTTACTAGCTTAAAAAAAATTTGGACAGGATATATGGTGCTAAATTTAGCAATAGGATTTTAAGGGCCCTGCTCATAGGAGCTTACAATCTAAAATTTGACAAAACCTTAGAGTGGACACAGCTTTACTTTCAGTGTATAACGGGCAACATATCACATTTTTATCTGCAAGATTATAGAAACATACTTAACAGTCATTATTCTTACAAAGCATTCCAACATAATATTAAAAAAGACTTATTCAAAACACCCACCACCAGCCCACAATCCACACATACATACACTGGTTACCATGTTTTGCTGGAAGCTGCATTTCGGTGTACACAATTAAGCAATGAGATCAAAAAGAGTAGAAGGTCAGCAGATGCTTCCAAACGAAGTTTTTCATGATCAGACATGAACAATATACACACAACATTGACAACATGGCCACATAAACCCACTTTTGATTGAAAAAATGCACAAGAATTTCAGCAAATATCCCTAGTTGGGCATTTGTCAACAGGCACAATATCATTCCTTCTCCCCCACAAATCACAGCAAAAAACCTGGCCTTCTCAGGCCAAACGAACCCCCCTACTGCAGGCCTTTATATAAGAGAGGTTGTATTGTTAACACACTGACACGCCCAATAGAAGTACACGCCCACCAGGATCTTTTAACCTATCTCTTCATGTATGTCTAAAGTGATTGCACCTGATGAGCAGGAACACAGAATACTATTCGCAACTGTGTTAGCCCTTGGCTATGTGTATCAAATCTCCAACTACAGGCCAAAGATCGAAGTCCGTTTGCATGCACATAAACAAAGCAACAGTTTTCTAAGCTTTTGTACCCGTGCAGTGTAAACCCTAAAATTTTAAATGTCCAAGTCCCTGGGCATGATTAGTGCTAACAAACATTAACATCAGGCCGAGGCAATGGCGCAACTCCCGCCCTCCAAGGTGCGGGGTTCAGACGGCCTCCCCTTGGAATTCTATACACAATTTCAAGAAGTCCTCACTCCCAAACTACAAGCCTTGTACGCCCATATCTTTGATTCTGAGACCCTCCAATCATCCATGGGAGAGGCACATCGTCCTTATCCCCAAACCTGGCAAGGACCCCCTCCACCCAGAATCCTATCGCCCCATTTTGCTCCTGCAATTAGACGTAAAAATCCTGGCCAAAGTTCTTGCCTTGCGATCAAGCTAATACTCAGCTTGATCCATCCTGACCAAATCGGGTTCATGCCCAACAAGAACACTGCGTTCAATCTCCGTAGACTCTTTATGAACCTACAATCCACACATGACAACACTGGGTCCAGGGTAGTAGTGTGCCTGGACACCGCAAAGGCGCGCAATTCCGTTGAATGGAGCTACCTTTGGGAATGCTTACACAGATTTGGCTTTGTAATTTTTTTAAATGACTGCAGCTTCTTTACCAGGCCCCCACTGCCCGGATCCAGGTTAATGGCAGGATCTCCGACCCATTCCCATTGTCCAGGGGTGTTCCTTATCCCCCCTACTGTGGAACCGCTGGCTAATGCCATTAGGGCTCACCCACATATTAAAGGTCTCCGCATGGGCCACTCGACTGAGACTCTAAGCCTCTACACGGATGATATGCTCCTGTACCTAGAAGACTCAGGCCCCTCCCTTGCGGCGGCCTTACAATTGATAGAGCAGTTTGGGGAATATTCTGGCCTACAAATTAATTGGTCTAAATCCCAAATCCTCCCGTTGGACCTGGATGCCCCATCTGCGGCCCAGGAAGGACTCCCACTCGTCAGAGCGAGCCAAATCAAATACCTAGGAGTGCAGTGTTCAAGAATGCTGCTAGATTATATAAACCTTAATCTAGAGCCTCTATTTGCCCTCCTCAAAGCAAAAACTCAAGTTTGGTCCCGACTCCCTCTTGGGGTTATGGGACGCATACATTTAGTCAAGATGATTCTTCTCCCCAAGCTGCTCTATCTGTTTTGGCATGCTCCCCTTTACATTCCCCCTAGAATCTTCAAGTCCATGGAAGCCATCCTCAACACGTTTGTGTGGGGCACATCCCGCCATAAACTTTCATGGCACACTCTGAAGTGCCCTGTTCACCTTGGGGGCACTGCCCTCCCAGACCTTGCCCTTTACTATATTGCCTCCCAACTGTCACATTTTTATTACTATAACCAAATAGACAGAGATCGGTATATGGCCCTAGTGTGCTCCTCTCACACCGCACTGGTCATTCACCCATTTCAAGCCCTTCTACGTGGTGCGCATGGACCCCCGGGCACCAAAAATAACATGCTGTCCCACCATTGTAAAATCTGGCAACAGGCCATGACCATACCTAAGGCCTCCACACTCCACTTCCACATGCCCCTCTGGGACAATTCCCAACTCCCTGAACTACACACAATCCCAGACCGCAATCAATGGATAGCCAAGGGAATCCTCTTCCTCTCCCATGTTCTAGAGAGTGGGACGATGAAATCGTTTCAAGACCTCAAAGACGATTTCAACCTCCCCAACCGGATGCTCTTTCGCTACCTTCAGCTTTAACACGCCCTCAGCTCCCAATTTTGAGAGTCCGTCCCCAGACTTGAGTCGCTGCACCTTGTGAGTGTGATCTGCGGTCAAGACCCCAAAGGGCTGATATCCTTTTTTTACAACCACCTAATAACACCAGCGGCCACCTCGCAGGCGTACCGGCTGAAGTCTAAATGGGAGATGGACTTGGGGGCTGTGGAGGATGGGGATTGGGAACACGCACTGGCCGCCTCCAAGACATTCTCCCCTAAACTGTCAGACAGACTCACCCACCTATACATGCTGCACAGATCATACCTCTCCCCGACTCGCTTGTCTACGTTTAAACCAGATTAAAGCTCGGCATGCCCCAAATGTGGAGGCCCACAAGGCACATTTTACCATCTGCTATAGTTTTGCCCAAGACTCCAGGAGTACTGGTTCCAAGTGGTTAAATTCCTTCACAATCGCATGGGCTCTCCCTTATCTCTATGCCCCCGCCAATGCCTACTTGGCATTCTCTCTCTACCTGAAGAAGAGAAGTACCTCAATATATTCCTACAAGAATCATTGTTTCTTGCCAGAATGCAGATCGCCCGTACCTGGATTAGGGCAACCCCCCCCTCCACCATTCAGCAATGGAAGGGGATGATCAATGCCACACTCCCCTACAAAAAGGTGCTGTACCTGCACAGAGGTTGCCCGACCAAGTTCAATAAAATTTGGGGTAGATGGGTGGAGGGCTCGCCACATGCACGGAATAGGCCTGATCCTCAACTGTACCACCGCCCTCAGTGTGTCCCAGATAATTGTTAGACGTCATCCAACACCGTGCTCTATTGACCAATAAACACAGTATTGTATACCTCATATACGTCCTCATGGATGGCCACTATAAGCTACCCCCTCGGATTGGCCTGACGACCCCCTCACCCGGGTCCCTGAACAGGCCTTAACTGCAGAACCAAAATGTATGTACTAATTATATGGAAGTATGTGATATCCCTGCTTTTGGTGCATGTTGCACCTGGTACTTGATTTTGTATCCTTTTTTACATGCTCAATTAACGCTTTTGAGATAAAAAAAAAAAATTAACATCAGTCCCTGGCTGCAATGAGCTTCCAATCTAAAGTCTAAAAGTAACTTTCTTACATTAGAACCTATTTCGACAGGAGACAAATAAAGTGCCAGCATGTCTTTGGATTGTGGTGAGAAACCCACACAGGGAGAACATATAAACTTCAACACAAGCATTAGCATGCTGGGGAATTGAACCAGCAACCCCAGTGTTGCTGGACAGAACTGCTACTCACTTAGCCACCAGGCAGCCTCGCACATGTCCCCTGCATCTCTGTGGTGTGAACCAGCCCTAAGTCCATAGCCATGCTCAGTGTCACAAGCAATATACAATATATTGGCCTAAGTATTGGGAAGCCTGCCTTTATACACACATAAACTTTAATGGCATCCCAGCATTAGTCCGTAGGCTTCAATATTGAGTTGGCCCACCCTTTGCAGCTATAAAAGCTTCAACTCTTCTGGGAAGGCTGTCCACAAGGTTTAGGAGTGTGTCTATGGAAATGTTTGACCATTCTTCCAAGTGCATTTGTGAGGTCAGGCACTGATGTTGGATGAGAAGACCTGACCTACAGTGTCTGATCTAATTCATCCCCAAGGTGTTCTGTTGTGTTGAGGTCAGGACTCTGTCCAGGCCAGTCAAGTTCCTGCACCCCAAAATCACTCATCCATGTCTTTATGGATCTTGCTTTGTGCACTGGTTCAAATGATTTGGTGGAGGGGGAAATATGGCATGGGGCTGTTCTTCAGGGGTTGGGCTTGGCCTCTTAGTTCCAGTGAAGGGAACTCTTAAGGCATCAGCATACCAAGACATTTTGGACAATTTCTTGCTCCCAACTTTGTGGGAACAATTTGGGGAAAGCCCCTTCCTGTTCCAACATGACTGCACACCAGTGCACAAAGCAAGGTCCATAAAGACAATGATGAGCAAGTTTGGGGTGGAGAAACTTAACTGGCCTGCACAGAGTCCTGGCCTCAACCCGATAGAACACCTTTGGCTTAATTAGAGCAGAGATTGTCAGTCAGGCCTTCTCATCCAACATCAGTGCCTGGCCTCACAAATGCACTTCTAGAAGAATGATCAAACATTCCCACAGACACACTAAACCTTGTGGACAACCTTCCCAGCAGCTGCAAAGGGTGGGCCAAATCAAGTTTTAACCCTACGGACTAAGACTGGGCTGCCATTAAAGTTCATGTGTGTGTAAAAGCAGGTGTCCCAATACTTTTGGCTAAATAGTGTATCTGGAAAAGATTTACAAGTGTGGTGGAACCCTCCTACATATAAATACTACATTTAGACATAGTTATAGGACCTGGGAGATGAGACAACTTCTCTACATGAAGCAGCATGTTTGGGATTTGAACCCAGACGCTCAAGGATACTAAGCAGAAGTTATGACCTCAAAGCCACAGAGCTGCCACAAGTGAAAGCTTTCTACACATAAATACACATAAAAACACATTAATAATGTATTTCTTTGGACATTCAGGTGATGGAATTACATTACTCAAGAGTTGTTCTTCTTGATTGATCACTTCTGTGATATTTGGTGTTTTTTGTGGGTGAGAGTAGAATATTACCCTCACATTTTTGGGAATTACATTTTGATTTCTGATGTTGGTAGACATATCACATTTTTTGGGCTCAAATTATGAATATTTGTCAATAATAAAAAGCACAAAAAATTGTGATTCATTTTAAATTTGCATCAGCAATGGTATTGTTTGTGGATTGTAAAGACACCTGTGTGAGTTTGGGGTAAAGATTGTTGTGAGATAGAGAGTAACAAGTGAAAGTGACAGAGAAAAGGAGCAGATTTTCACTTCCAAAAAATGCTCTCTAATTAGCTCTGATTTTGGTATTTACTATAGCGTCGGGTAAAAAAGACACTGGAGCTAAAATGAGAGCTATTTTCAGGTCTGAGCATGCTCAGTTGTGTTGGCACCTAGTTGTCCAAAACAGGGAATTTTTCACTTCTCAGACTTTTAAAGATATTTCAGTGTAGAAATCACTTTTTCATACAGTTTAAAAGCAGATCATCTTTAAATAATAAATCGCATATTTCAGTATTTATGCAATTATATCATGCTCTAAAAATTATTTCCAGGTGCAATTCTCCAGGTTTTAGCAGAGTAAGGGTTTGGGTGCTATTTGGTTACAGGGAACTATAGTAGATTCAATTTTGGGAGTATTTTCTCACCAGCGCTATAGTGAATACCGTTTTAGTGCTAATTAGCGCGATTAGCACTAATTAGCGCTAAATTGCCGCAAATTTGCGCTAATTCGCGGCAATTAGCGCTGCGGCACTATAGTAAATGACCCCCAAAGCCAAGTATTTGTCAAAACCAAAATTTGAAATTTAATAGGGAGCACAAGGTCATAACAAAATAAAAAGGAAGGCAACGCTGGAGAAACAGCTGGAATTGGTGAAGCCTTTGTACCCCAGGGCAGACATCAATTATTTGACTGTCAAAATTGGTAACCTGAGGAGTCCATTTAATAGGGAGCACAATACAGTCCAAGACTCCGAGAGATTGGGAGCAGCAGCAGATGACATATATGTCCCGAGGCTGTGGTCTTACAACAGCCTGTGTTTTTTGCCAGACCACACCAAACCCAGGCCATTACTCTCAACACTTCCTTCCACACTTCCTTCCATGCTGCTATGATGGGTTGGGTGGCTGTGGTGTTGGTGGTGGAGGATTATTGTCCAACTCACAGAGGTGGGTTTGAGTTGTGAGTTCGCCCCTCGTCCCCTTGTTTAGGGCCTTCAGAATAATTTCTTCACAGATCGTGCGTTGGCCCTTCCCAATGTGTTCTAGTTTGCTTGCAGTGACACATCCAAATGCCTCGTGGATACCAGGGGTCATGGTAATTGCTGCAGTAGCCTGTTTTAGGAAAGCAGACGCGGACTCCTCAAGATTCCTTGCCTTCCTGGTCCTTTTGGTTGGAGGGCGGAGGGGAGGAACCTGGAGTTACGTCAGGATGCTTGCCACGGCCTCCTCCTGGCTGAGACTTTCCTGTGTATGAAAATGGTAAATAGTTTTAGGTTTTTGTTCATCAATCACACACAATTTTGAGCTCATGACTGTTGCAAATTGAATGTTAACAAATAGAAAAGACTATCATTCTGACCCCAACATTTTTCATTCTTGTCCCATTTATTTTTGGCTACTACTGTCTATTGATATGTACACCACTTTGTTAAATCAGAAATTAGTTATCAATAACATCTAGTTAACATCATTCAATTTTTCACAAGAAATATGTTCAACAATGCTATACCTGGGTCAAGCTGGGCTTCTCCACATCTTCTTCCTGTGTGGAAGGCCCAGGTTGGACTTCAGGAGCCTCAGCTGATGTGGAAGGAAGTGTTGAAGGAAGTGTTGATAGCGATGGCCTGGGTTCCGTCTGGTCGGACAAAAAACGCAGGCTGTCGTAGTACCACAGCCTGGGGACATATATGTCATCTGCTGCTGCTCCAGATCTCTGGGAATCCTGGACTTTCTTGCTCTCCCTATTATATGTCCTCCTTAGGTTACCAATTTTTGCCTTCGATTAGTTGATGTCTGCTGTGGGATACACAGGCTTCACCAATCCCAACAGTTTATCCAACGTTGCCTTCCTCTTTTGCTTGTTTGAATAGTCCCTGCATGTCCCTACTTGCCAGAGACATGGCAGCTCCCTGTACTTGTCTATGAAGTTGGGCAGGAAGTCAGGGGCTGTGAATTTATCCACCATTTTATCTGCAAGACACAACACAAGACAAAACCCTAATGTCAGGCTAAACTCTCCTAATCTTGTCCCAATCTAGGCCTCAAACTATAAGCAGCATAGGCCACTAACTACTGATGCCCCAAGTTACAATTGTACCTTTGTTTGAACAATCGTCGCTAACGATCCTCCATCCTCCACTCACAGATCATAAGTACGTTGCCCGCATGTTATGCTTTATATACACTGTGCATGCGTCAAACTCTGCCCCTGTCCTTCTTTCTAGTGTATTCCCCACCTCTTCTATTTCGGGGCAGTGGGAGAGCACATGGCGGAGACACAGCATGTGTGTGCTGTTATCAGCAACGACGAGGAAAGCCCGGAGCAAGGCAGTTCCAGATCCAGGAGGAGATATAAGGCCTCAAATAAGTCCTTTGAAAAGATGGTCTAGATGGTGGACGCCTTGGAGAGGACAGACTATGATGGGAAGCATGGATGGTACAGAAACCCAAATGTGAGAAAGGCCAAGATCATGACTAAAGTTGTGAGAAGTCTGCACAGGACTTTTGGGGTACGACGATCCAAGGAACAGTTGAGGAAATGTTAGTCAGACCTGAAATTGAGGGAGCAGGATCAGTATAGAAGGTTCAGGAAAGTGCTGCAAAAAAGTAAGTATTTGTCGTGTTTCCTGTTATTGTTATTACTTTCGTGCTGGTCCATGTGCTTTTCTTTGCTGTTGTACAGTTTAAAATGCTAAGTTTGAGGATCGTGGGCAGAGCAATCGTTCGTATTAAACATCGTTCGTTCGACCACTAATACGACATTTTTGGCAGATGCAGGTTAACTACATTTGTTCATGCCTATTTTGATTAAAAGTTTATTACATTGTTGTCTAGACGTGTTTGAAACTATAATGAAATCACAACTTGATTCAGTGTAAGGAGAAGACACTCAGCAGCTGTTTACTAGACATGTGCGCCATCAATAAATCCGTTTTGTTTTGTTCCGTTTCATTTCATACGAAAATTAATTAGTATTTCGTAATTCGTGTCCGAAATTCAATTTGGATTCGTACGAAATACGAATTTTCGTTAGTTTCGTAAACTTTTCGCAAAATAACTAATGTTTGTTATGATGAATTTATCATTATGAGGGGCTCCCACCATCCCTGTGTGGTGCTGACTTCCCTGGTTTTTAACCTTTAGGTTAGTTAACTTTTCTTAAAAATAATGAATGTTTGTTAAGATGAATTTATCATTATGAGGGGTTCCCACCATCCCTGTGCTGTGCTGACTTCCTCTGATTGCTGAACAAAACACCAGTCACATTTCTGTTAATTTGGATACGAAATTCTGAAATTTCGTATAAAATTCATAAGCATAGAAATTCCCATAGGGTTCCCACCATCCCTGTGCTGAGTTCCCAGGTCTGTACACCTGCTGTGTCCATTATGAGGGGTTCCCACCATCCCTGTGCTGAGTTCCCGGGTCTGAGTGTACACCCGCTGTGCCCATTATGAGGGGTTCCCACCATCCCCGTGCTGTGCTGACTTCCTGGGGTTTTAACTTTCAGGTTCGTTAACTTTTTGTAACAATCACAAATTTTCGTTGTGAAGAATTTATCATTATGAGGGGCTCCCACCATCCCTGTGCTGTGCTGACTTCCTGGGTTTTTAACTTTAAGGTTCGCTAACTTTTCGTAACAATTATGAATGTTCGTTATGATAAATTTATCATTATGAGGGGCTCCCACCATTCCCGTGCTGTGGTGACTTCCTGGGTATTTAACTTTTCGTAACAATTATGAATGTTCATTATGAATTTGGATCTGAAATTAGTAAACAAAATTTTGTATTTCGTACAGAATTCATATGCATAAAAATTTGTATTTCGGATTCGTACGAATGTACGAATTTCCGGAAATTCATATGAATTTTCGATTCGTACGAAACTAATCGCACATGTCTACTGTTTACATATCTGGACGCAGGAGCACTAGTGTGGGACACCATAACAACCTTTTTATGGTGTCCAACGCAGGTGCTCCAGTGGATACTAGGGGTCTCTCCATGTGTGAAACTTGCACAAAACAGGTAAGTATTCCAGGTTTTGAAAAGGGAAAACAATCATGTCTTCAGCTTGGAACTCTCCCAAACAGACAGATGGATGACACTTCCAATTAATGTTTCATATTACTATTTATAGCCTCAAATATCTGTCTGTTAAGGGAACTCAGCACACAAGCTAAGGATGTGGAAGCAGAACCTGAGGATGTGGATGCAGAACCTGAGAATGTAGATGCAGAGGTTCAGAAAGTGGTGGGTGAAGTGGTCGAAATGGTCTTGACAACAGGTCAGTGTCTGAGACTAGGGATGAGCCGAACACCCCCCTGTTCGGTTCGCACCAGAACCTGCGAACAGGCAAAAAATTCATTTGAACACGCGAACACCGTTAAAGTCTATGGGACACGAACATGAATAATCAAAAGTGCTAATTTTAAAGGCTTTTATGCAAGTTATTGTCATAAAAAGTGTTTGGGGACCTGGGTCCTGCCCCAGGGGACATGGATCAATGCAAAAAAAGTTTTAAAAACGGACGTTTTTTCGGGAGCAGTGATTTTAATAATGCTTAAAGTGAAACAATAAAAGTGTAATATCCCTTTAAATTTCGTACCTGGGGGGTGTCTGTAGTATGCCTGTAAAGGGGCGCATGTTTCCCGTGTTTAGAACAGTCTGACAGCAAAATAACATTTCTAAGGAAAAAAAGTCATTTAAACTACTCGCGGCTATTAATGAATTGCCGGTCCGACAATACACATAAAAGTTCATTGATAAAAACGGCATGGGATTTCCCACAGGGGAACCCCGAACCAAAAAAAAAAATGATGTGGGAGTCCCCCTAAATTCCATACCAGGCCCTTCAGGTCTGGTATGGATATTAAGGGGAACCCTGGCCAAATTTTTTTTTTTAAATGGCGGTCCCCCTCAAAATCTATACCAGACCCTTCAGGTCTGGAATGGATTTTAAGGGGAACCCCGCGCCAAAATAAAAAAAAAATGGCGTGGGGTCCCCCCAAAAATCTATACCCGACCCTTATCCGAGCACGCAACCTGGCAGCCCGCAGGAAAAAAGGGGGGGACGAGAGAGCGCCCCCCCTCCTGAACCGTACCAGGCCACATGCCCTCAACATTGGGAGGGTGCTTTGGGGTAGCCCCCCAAAACACCTTGTCCCCATGTTGATGAGGACAAGTGCCTCATCCCCACAACCCTGGCCGATTGTTGTGGGGGTCTGTGGGCGGGTTTCCTTTAGGAATCTGGAAGCCCCCTTTAACAAGGGGACCCCCAGATCCTGGCCCTCCCCCCTGTGTGAAATGGAAAGGCGGTACCCTACCATTTCACTAAAAAAACTGTCAAAAATGTTAAAAATTACAAGAGACAGTTTTTGACAATTCCTTTATTTAAATTCTTCTTCTTTCTTCTATCTTCCTTCGGTTTCTTCCTCCATCTTCTTCTTCTTCTGGTTATTCTGGTTCTTCTGGTTCTTCCTCCGGTGTTCTCGTCCGGCATCTTCCTCTGCGGCGTCAGCGTCTTCTTCCCTTCTTCTCCTCGGGCCACTCCACATCCATGATGGCATGGAGGGAGGCTCCCGCTGTGTGACGCTTCTCTCTTCATCTTCTTCTCTTCATCTTCTTCTCTTCATCTTCTTTTCGGGCCGCTCCGCATCCATGATGGCATGGAGGGAGGCTCCCGCTGCGTGACGCTTCTCCTCTTCTGACGGTTCTTAAATAACGGGGGTGGGGCCACCCGGTACCCTGCCCCCCTCTGACGCACGGTGACTTGACGGGACTTCCCTGTGGCGTCACACAGCGGGACCCTCCCTCCATGCCATCATGGATGCGGAGCGGCCCGAAAAGAAGATGAAGACAAGAAGATGAAGACAAGATGAAGAGAAGAAGATGAAGAGAAGAAGATGAAGAGAAAAAGATGAAGAGAGAAGCGTCACATATCAAAAACTGTTTCTTGTCATTTTTAACATTTTTGACACTTTTTCAATGAAATGGTAGGAGTAAAGTACCCCCTTACCATTTCACACAGGGGGGAGGGCCGTGATCTGGGGGTCCCCTTGTTAAAGGGTGCTTCCAGATTCCGATAAGCTCCCCGCCCGCAGACCCCCACAACCACCGGCCAGGGTTGTGGGGATGAGGCCCTTGTCCTCATCAACATGGGGACAAGGTGTTTTAGGGGGCTACCCCAAAGCACCCTCCCAATGTTGAGGGCATGTGGCCTGGTATGGTTCAGGAGGGGGGCGCTCTCTCGTCCCCCCTCTTTTCCTGCTGCCTGCCAGGTTGTATGCTCGGATAAGGGTCTGGTATGGATTTTTGGGGGGACCCCATGCCGTTTTTTTTTAATTTTGGCACGGGTTCCCCTTAAAATCCATACCAGACCTGATGGGTCTGGTATAGATTTTGAGGGGGACCCCACGCCATTTTTTTTATTTTGGCCAGGGTTCCCCTTAATATCCAGGCCCCCTGAAGGGCTTGGTATGGAATTTAGGGGGACCCCCACGTAATTTTTTTTTAAAATTTTGGTTCAGGGTTCCCCTGTGGGGAACTCCCATGCCGTTTTTATCAATTAACTTTTATGTGTATTGTCGGACCGGCAATTCATTAATAGCCGCGAGTAGTTTAAATTACTTTTTTTCCTTTGAAATGTCATTTTGCTGTCAGACTGTTCTAAACAGGGGAAACATGTGCCCCTTTACAGGCATACTATAGACACCCCCCAGGTACGAAATTTAAAGGAATATTACACTTTTATTGTTTCACTTTAAGCATTATTAAAATCACTGCTCCTGAAAAAACGGCCGTTTTTAAAACTTTTTTTGCATTGATCCATGTCCCCTGGGGCAGGACCCGGGTCCCCAAACACTTTTTATGACAATACCATGAATATATGCCTTTAAAATTAGCACTTTTGATTTCTCCCATAGACTTTTAAAGGGTGTTCCGCAGCATTCGAATTTGCTGCGAACACCCCAAATTGTTCGCTGTTCGGCGAACTTGCGAACAGCCGATGTTCGAGTCGAACATGAGTTCGACTCGAACTCGAAGCTCATCCCTATCTGAGACCACAGCTTCAGGTAATAGTTGGATGCGTGCATATTTATAATACATGGTGTGTTTTTTTATTTTTAGGTGATGTGGATGTTTTGGAAGAAGAAACTCACTTCAGCAGTGCAAGTGCACAAGTACTCATCAGTGAGATCATGGTGTGCAATCAGGATTTAGAAAAGCTTAAGCAAAATATCAATGATGTTCAAAAAAGGCTGACCAATATCATCGATGTGTTAGGCAAAATCTATACCAAAAAAAATGTAAATTTTGTCATTATTGTTTGTACGTTTTTTAAAAGTTTTAAAGTAATTTCAAAGCCAAATTTTGAAGATGCACACAGTGTGTCAACGTGCTATCTGCAATCATAGGATATTAATGTACGCGTTTTGTGGGTGCAACCCCTTCCTCCAAACTAAAGAAGGTGAGAGGAAGGGGTTGCAGCCCCGAAACACGTCCATTGATCTCCCCATGATGGGGGCTAGCACATGTTGACACACTGTGGCTTATTTAAAAAAAGCAAAACCACTTTGCACTACAAGTGCAATGCAAGTGCACTTGAAAGTGCACTTGTAGGGCAAAGTGGGTTGTCCTTTCTGAAATAAGGCCCAGTGTGTCAACATGTGCCAGCTCTCTGTTTGTGAAAAGTCAGCCTCAGTCGCAACTGAGGCCAGATAGTTGGCTGCATTCTTCCATAGGAAATTATGAAGAATGCAGCAGCTCATGATGATGTAATTGAGTTTGTATTCGGCCTTTGTATTCAGTTGATGGCCATTTGGAAAAGCCGGAACCAGCTGGCCATTATGCCAAAGGCTTTCTCGACCACTCTTCTGGCACAGGCCAACTGGTAGTTAGAAACCCCTCTGCTCCGGGGTCAGGGTTCTCATGGGGAATGGCCTCATCAGATGGTCCACCAGCGCAAAGGCCTCATCCACAACAAAAACAAACTGGAGGCCCGTCACGTTATCCACTGGAGGTGGCAACCCCAAGGTGCCATTCTGGAAACGCTGGTAAAATTCTGTCTGTGCGATCCTCCTCCATCAGACATACGGCTATTCTTCCCTATATCCAGATATAAGAACTCATAATTCGACATCACCACGGCCAACATCACAATACTACTGTACCCATTATAATTAAAGTAGTATGACCCCGAGTTGGGTGGTAGGACGATCCAGACGTGCTTCCCATCAATTGCCCCACTGCAGTTGGGAAAGTCCCACTGCTGGTGGAATTGGGAAGTCACAGTCTGCCATTCCTGTGAGTTAGAAGGAAGCTGTGGAGTCAAACAAGAAAAGAAAATGACTACTTTTGCACATAACATTGCAAGCAGATTAGACACAAACATTCTTGGCCAACATAAGTATAACATTTATTGAAATTAGTATTTAAAGACAAAAGTATATGGTCCACTGATCAGATTCCTCACCCCCTCTAATGGCTCATTGTAAAAATTTTATGGTGTGGGGGGGGGATGTTTTGGACAGGTAACCCTCTCCACTTCATTTTGAGAGCTGAATGCATAAATAATGTGTGTTACTTTGGCCAGCCCCTCCTTACTTACACTATTGGCAGCCCACTGCACAGGTAAGAAGTGTCATAATCCAAAAAAATGAATACACACTGTCCAAATTGAAGCACATTTTTACATTCTGCAATTACCTATCAAAATAATAGGAGAACAAAACTTTAAACAGTACCATTTGAAAGTATTCAGGCAGGCACTTGCACTACATGTTTTGGTGAATTCATCCATAAATCTGACCACAAGAGAGGTAGGTATAGTGTGTATGGGTTTGGCAAAGTCAGCAGATAGAATATTGGTATCGGTTAACTTAGCGGTTGGGGGAGGGAGAGTTCCAAATTCGTTTTGCCCCCCCCAAAAAAGCCTCTTGCACTCTGCCTGAATTTAAGGACAACAATAACATTTGGACACATTTTAGGGGGTGTTTAGGGTAAGCACTACAATGGAGCTGACAAAATACATTGTTAAGTGAACTAGGCTAGGTGTGCATGGGCCCAGGATAGCATGCTGGGGAGGTTAGTGAAGGCAAATATGCATGAAGGACAAAAAAAGGACCATTAAAAGCTTACAGCATGCATGAGGACAAAGAGGACATTCACAGCATATTACAATAATGGTAATTATGGAATGATGAAATAAATACAATACATTAGCAAACATTAAATACATAGAATGTGATGTTAAAGGATAAAACTTACCTTAATATAGTCCTTCTGCAGGACCTGAATGATGGCAGAACAGGTCCCTGGAATAATGATTCTCAGAGCCTGGGGGGAGATCCCAGTCGTGAACTTGATGCCCTGGAAACTTCTCCCCATCGCCAAGTACCGCAAGGTGGCGACAAGCCTTTGTTCAGGAGTGATGGCTTGCCGCATGCAGGTGTCCTGCTTTGTAATATAAGGGGACAGCAAAGTCAACAAACGGTGAAAGACGGGATCCGTCATCTGGAGATAATTCCTGAAATCATCAGGATTATTCTCCTGGAGCTCCCGCAACAAAGGCATATGAGAGAATTAGTCACGATTAAGCAACCAATTATTGGTCCATAAACTCCTCTTCCCCCTGTTCATGGACTGGACTTGCGTCAAAGCAATAACTCCAACACCAAGCCCAACAACAGCATGAACTCTATGACGAGTGCGTAACGGAAACATGGCTAATAAGCAAACAGCTGCTCAGAACGAACTGACAGAACGCACTGCAAATCAGAAAGGACCTGAGAAGAACGAGCTGAAAATCAGAAACATATTAAAAATGGTAGAAGGGTTTGGCGCTGTTCCTATTTAGTTTCCTACCTCCATATAGGTTACTGGATTAAAATAAATTCTTAGGTGCACCGTGCATATATCAAATATTAAATACAATATGGATTCCCAAGTATACCGTGCATGAGTCAATTAAATATTCTGCTGCAATATTATGCCGTCATAGGTGATACATAACTTAAATGCTAACATATGTGATATTGCTAATGGGGAAGAAAGGGGGGGGGGAGAGGAGAGTGAGATAGGGAAGTGGGGAGGGGGTGTAGGAAGTCTGTTCCTAAGGAAAAATTACAATAATAGGATAAAGTGCAAATGTGCTGGTGCAATCCAAAAGGCAACAGTGACAAGATAAGGTGCAAACGTGCTTCAAAATTCTTTAGTAAGTCTCTTGTGCCATATTCTTGTGCTGTGGTGATAATCCTTCACTTATAATATCTCTTTGCTCTGAAAGTGCAGCCACTCACCAGATCACTTCACCCCTGCGGGGGTAGTAGGCGGTTACAGTTTTATCGCCACTGTACAGCGATCGCTGTCGGGCTCAGGATCGTGGTATGTCATATATAAAGAGAGAGGGAGTGCCCATAGCGTAAAATTGCTTTAAAAAGGTTTTATTACACAAAATGAAAGGGTACTCACACTTTTACAGTAAAAATCAAGCGAAATGGTAAAAACGTCAGAACCGTCATAAATATCCTTCAGCGCTGGTACAGGAGGTGATGTTTGGGAAGCACAAATTAGGCCACGCCCTACGCGTTTCGTCGTTAGGACGTCTACGGGAGCGTGACCTGTGTTGTGTCTTCCCATCCTTATATAGTGTGTGTGGTGTCCCCTTGTTAAATTTTCAATTGGCATCCATTTTCCCGCGGACCGGAAGTTCGTCCGCGGCCATTTTGTTTGTATTTTGCAGACAGAAGTCCGACTTCCTGTGTAAATAGCAGTGGGACTACTGGTGGCCATTTTGCCTGAGCTATTTATAGACAGTAGTTCAAGTTACCTGTCTCTGTATATTTGTATTGCATAGTCCGGCGGCCATTTTGCCTGTGTTTTTGTGGACAATGGAGACCGGCGGCCATTTTGCCTATGTTTTTGTAGACAGTGGAGACCGTAAACAATTCCCCTTGTTTGTATTGCATAGTCCGGCGGCCATTTTGCCTGTGTTTTTGTGGACAATGGAGACCGGCGGCCATTTTGCCTATGTTTTTGTAGACAATGGAGACCGTAAACAATTCCCCTTGTTTGTATTGCATAGTCCGGCGGCCATTTTGCCTGTGTTTTTGTGGACAATGGAGACCATAAATAGATCTCCCTATTGATGTCAACTGCAGATATATGGTGTTAAATCTATCACACACTATAAAAGGTTTATTGTACATTAATCGGCTTGCTTTATATGACGCTAAAAGTCAAAATTAATACTAAATTCAACATGATTTAAAACCCATAAGAGATACATGAAGAAACTTAAAAAACAATACAAATAAAAATTGGGATTAAAATTAAAATTAAAATCATGAGGAGCACATAGAGGATCATGAGGAATACTTAAATGAGAGCTTACTAAATACATATCATTCTTAAATTAAAATATATAAATTGGAAAAAATGTGCACGGTGCACCTAAGAATTTATTTTAATCCAGTAACCTATATGGAGGTAGGAAACTAAATAGGAACAGCGCCAAACCCTTCTACCATTTTTAATATATCTCAGCTGTCCCCATTTTAGGGTGACTGCTTGTTGGGAGGCAGCAGTTCCAAACCATACCAATTAAGTCTTTATGTTCATTGCGCGGGTTCACCATCCCTTTACTTGAAAATCAGAAACGACCAGACAAGAATGCACTGAAAATCAGAAGCAAACTATAAACAGAACGCACTAAAAGACAGGAACGAACTGACAAGCAGCACACACTGAATAACAGATACGAACCGACAAGCACAAACTGAAAAGCGGAAACGAACTGAAAAGCACAAGGCTGAAAAGTGTGTATCATCTCTCACCAAACTTCTACTAACACGAGGTAAACACGAAATTAGCAGAAGGAGCCCAAAGGGTGGTGCACTGGCTATTGAACTTCATTTTTATCGACTCGTCGTACGTCTTGTACGTCATCACGTTTCCACGTTCGTAATTGTTGGCCAACATTTGTGTGACCGTGTTTATGCAAGACAAGTTGGAGCCAACAAACTTTGAACAAAAATCCACGGTTTTGTTGTCGGAAAGTCCGATCGTGTGTACGAGTCATAAGACTGCCAGAGCACATATTCATAGTGACTGGTTTAGCAGTGTAGAGGAGTGGATGATTCGGCAAATAGATCTTCTTTTCTTTGTCCTCTAGACCTAAAAGAGCAATTAATTTTTGCAGTGCGGGCACCACCTCTACTGTGAGGGATAATGTTTACGTTTCCTGGAGTGAGGCTTTAAGCAAAGGTAAGTTCCAGTAACTTAAAATGCCTTCAATGGTCTGTGCAAAGTGTTGCATTTATACAAACCCAAGGATACAAAAACAAAAAAATAAATAAATGTGAAATCACAAAGGAATGTCCTTTTGTAAAAGGTGCTCCGGAAGAAGTCAGTTGTGATGAAATACGTAGCGTTGAGCAGAGTGCTGACATCATCACGTAAACCAGAAGTGACTGTAAAAAGCCATACATGCTGGCTAGAAGCTTTTTTTAATGGGCTATGATTGCCATTTATTGCGAGTGTGATTAGCTTCGTTCCTCTGTTATCAGCATGTCTCACTGCTGCTGTTTGCTATGTGGAGTGGGGTGTGTGCCTTTCCTCCAATCACATTTCACACAGTGGATCTGCAGCTCTCAGCCCCTCTTCTGTAAACCTAACAGATGGAGAAGGATTTTAATGCAATTCTGCCCTTTTGAAGGAGTGTAGGGAAGAGAAAACTGCAGATAAACAAGTAAAACCTATGTAGGAGGATTTGTTTAATTTCTGTGTATCACCTAAGAACCATTACACCTGTCATAGGCACTTGTCAACAATGCCGACCATGCCTACCCTTTCTACCCCCCCGCTACATTCATAGAATCTTTTATCAATGAAAGGCACTATATGAATGGAAGACAGGTGAATGAATGAAAGGTCTGTCTCCTCCATTCATAGAGCGCTTTTTATTGATGGAAGCTAAAGTACAGTTTCTATGAATTGAGGAAATGTGCAGAAAGGGCAGGCATAGTCTGCACAGCACTGGAAGTTTACCAGTGTGGGGGTATGGGGGGATACAGAGGATTTTAGATCAATGGCGGTGTGTCCATTAAGGGTGCACAGACGCCACCCCCTCTCTCCAGCCACCCCGTCTGTGTAGTATGGATAGATTCATGCATTGCATGAAACTATCCACGGGCGGTGTAGCCACCCCCTATTCAGGCGTCTGGCCCCTTTTCGGACACCGGGCGCCGGAATTACAGGGGTGGGGGGTGTTTTTAAAGGACCTGATTAGAGCCATAGGCATTAATATGCTTCAAAAAAGGTGAACTGCGAGCGCAAACCATTGCGCTCGCAGTCCACCCAGGTGTGTTAGCAGGGGAAATGAATATGTGCTTTGCTAACACAGAACTGCCTCTCAGCCAATCAGGAGGCGCGGATGTAATACCGGTAACCTGATTGGCTGAAGGCAGAGGCGATCCCATTGGCACCCTAGCAGAACAGGAAGAAGACGCGCAGTGAGGACACAGGAGCCATCGCTGCGCTACCGTCCCACAGCTCGCCTCCTGACCTGCCACTACGATAGGGTAAGTGCTGGGCAGAGAGTGGGCGGGCTGGTGGGTGAGCGAGCGGGGGGCACAGTGGCTGTATATTATTGATGGGGAAATTGATGGGGCATAGTTGGCTGCATTTGCTGGGCATAGTGACTACATATTATGGGCGCCAAGGCTGCAATTGATGGGCACAGTTGGCTGCCTTTGCTGGGCACAGTGGCTGCATATTGTGGGCACAGATCCTGCAATTGATGGGGCACAGTTGGCTGCATTTGATGGGCACAGAGGCTGCATATGATGGGCACAATTGGCTGCATGTGGTGGGTACAGTTGGCTGCATATGATGGGCACAGTTGGCTGCATATGATGGGCACAGTTGACTGCATATTATGGGCATAGTTGGCTGCATATTATGGGCATAGTTGGCTGCATTTGCTGGGCACAGAGGCTGCATATGATGGGCACAGTGGCTGCATATGATGGGCACAGTTGGCTGCATATGATGGGCACAGTTGGCTGCATATGATGGGCACCATGGCTGCATATGTGTCAGAGAGGTTCTCGGTTCAGGACACTTGCTGGGCACTCTGGAGTGCGCCAGCGCATGCGTGCTCGCAGTGTTTGGCGCCGGTTGCCCTATTTAGGCTGATGGGATGCTGTGCTCGGTGCTGTCCGATCATCAGCTTCCTGTTTCCGAACTTCCTGTTTCCTGTGTATTGCTCGGATCTCCCTGGACTCTCTCTCTCTGCTATCCACCTGCAAATTGATCCCGGCCTGCCTCTGATGTTGAACCTGCCTGACCCCTTGTACCATGCTAATTGCCTGTTGCCAAAACCTGCCTGTGACCTGGACTTTGTATCTGCCTGCTCCCTTTGTACCGTGCTGACCGCCTGCTGCCAACTTTGCTAGTGACCGGATCTGCCTGCTCTGCACCTGTTAGCTGATCTCCAGCCTACCTATTACCACCTGCCAGCTTGTGTCAGGATCCTGGGCTTATCCCTGCAAACCACCCGCCAGGCTCTCATACCATTCTGTGCTCCCGTGCCTTCTGTGTACTCTATCAGTGGCCAGAAACCAGATACGTACGGGAGGCCATCCTCTGCTACATCGGGTTCGTCAGTCTGGTACAGGTAAGTCTGACAGTATCGGACAGCCAAGTCCGAGCCCGAGCAGGGGACCTCTCCCATGGATGAATTATGCAGACACCTGGCGGGTCTCACACAGGCGGTGAAAAGCCTTCAAGAGGGCTATACCAGACTGGAGGAACGAGTTCAGGTGTTGTCCTCACCTGCGAACCCACAAGTTTCTTCCTCTGCTGGACTCTCACCTGCACCCTCAGTGGTTTTGTTACCCCCTGAACCCAGGGTCCCTACTCCCTAAAGATTTACCGGTGAGCACAATAAGTATCGAGCGTTTCGCAACGCTTGCGAATTGTACTTCGCATTGCAACCACGCACCTTTTCTTTGGAAGCAACCAAGGTGGGTTTTGTCATCTCCCTGCTATCTGGAGAACCACAGTCCTGGGCCCACCGCCTCTTGGAGCAAAAATCAATCTGTCTGGATAACCTGGATACTTTCTTTACCGCCATGTCTCAATTATATGAGGACCCTCAGTTAAAAGCCACCGCTGCATTCGCCTTACACGCCCTACAACAAGGGCGCAGGCCCGCGGAAGACTACGTTTTGGAATTTAGGCGGTGGAGTTCAGACAAGGAATGGAACGACGCGGCCCTCCGTTACCAATTCCGTTTGGGGTTATCTGATGCACTCAAGGACAAACTAGCACAGGTTGGCGTACCCCAAACCCTGGAAGATCTCATTAACCTGTCGGTGCAGATTGATCGGCGCTTAAGAGAGCGTCGTTCCGAGAGGTCTGTTAGCCAGTTCCGTCCCACTTGGGTCCTCCCCAAGGTCCCAAGTGCTACCAGCTCTGTAAGCCAAAGTCTTCATGCACCAGCTGCCTCAGCCCTTGATACTTCTGAACCGATGCAACTGGGGGTTCTCCGCCCGTCCCTCACTTCTGAAGAACGACAGCGCCGACGAGTCAATAACTTATGCATGTATTGCGGAGAACCAGGTCATTACGTGAGGTCTTGCCCAAATAAGACACGTAAGTCTCTTTCAGCTACTTCTAAGTTTGCACCTGCCTTGCCTAACCTTGCTAACCATCTGGCTCTCTCCGTTATCCTCCAGCTTTCAGGACAGGATCTGCTTACCTCGGCCATCATTGACTCAGGAGCCTGCAGTTGCTTCATTGATCTCGCTTTGCGGCCCATCATCGCATCCCTCTTCAATCAAAGTCGCAGGGACTTGCTGTCCACCTCGCTGATGGGTCCACCCTTAGCTCTGGTCCGGTCACTCAGGAAACCATCCCACTGCCGGCTATCCTGAACACCTGTCATCTGGAGTTTCTCCGGCTGGACGCCATTTCTTCACCACTCTTCCCTATTATTCTTGGAATGCCTTGGTTGCAGGCTCATAACCCCAGCATTGATTGGGTTTCTGGAAAAATCAAGTTCCCGTCCAGTTACTGCCAACAGCACTGTTTATACAGAACTCTTGCGGAACCCAGTCAACTCTTGTGTCTGAACACCGACATGGAATCGCAGCAGGCGATTCCTGCCGCTTACCGAGACTTCTCCGATGTTTTTAGTAAGAAAGGGGCAGAAACCCTTCCACCCCATAGACCCTACGACTGTCCCATAGAGCTGTTGCCGGGATCTGAAGTTCCCTTTGGGAGAATATTCCCTTTAACTGAGCAGGAGTTGGTTACCCTCAAAAAGTATATCAATGAAAATCTTGAGAGAGGCTTTATCCGCCCTTCTACCTCACCAGCCGGAGCCGGCATCTTTTTTGTTGAAAAGAAAGACCACTCGCTACGACCCTGCATCGATTATAGGGAACTCAATAAAGTGACCATCAAAAATCGCTATCCCTTACCTCTCGTGCCAGAGCTGTTTCAAAGACTGGGTTCAGCCAAAATCTTTACCAAACTCGATCTCCGTGGGGCCTACAACTTAATTCGCATCAGAGAGGGAGACGAGTGGAAAACGGCCTTCCGTACCAGGTTCGGACATTTCGAATACCTCGTCATGCCCTTCGGCCTGTGCAACGCACCAGTGACTTTTCAACATTTTGTCAATGACATTTTTCGTGACCTTCTAGATTTATATGTTATAGTATACCTGGACGACATCCTGATCTTCTCCCCCTCAGTTGATGAACACCGCAGGCATGTCAGGAATGTGTTAACCCGGCTCAGGCAGCATGGACTTTATGCCAAATTGGAGAAATGTGAATTTGAGCTCCAGAGCATTCAGTTCCTCGGCTTAATCATCTCTACCGATGGTGTTAAGATGGACCCTCAAAAGGTTGCAGATATCCTGGACTGGCCCGCTCCCTCAGATAGAAAAAGGGTCCAACGCTTTATCGGCTTCGCCAATTTTTATCGGAAATTTATAAGGGGCTTTTCTGCTATAATCGCCCCCATCACGGAACTGACGAAACAGGGAAATCAATTCTGTTGGTCCCCTCAGGCACAATCGGCCTTTGGAAGGCTTAAGGAACTCTTTACGTCCGCTTCTATCCTGAAGCACCCAGACCCTGCTTTACCGTTTGTCCTCACGAAAACTCTCCGATGCAGAGAAAAATTATGATGTAGGAGATCGGGAGTTGCTGGCCATTAAAGCTGCACTTGAAGAGTGGCACTACTTATTGGAGGGGGCTACTCACCCCATTATGGTCTACACGGACCATAAGAATCTAGAGTACTTGAGGTCGGCCATGAGATTGAGACCACGGCAGGCAAGGTGGGCTCTGTTCTTCTCTATATTCCAATTCCACATAACATACAGACCAGGTACCAAAAACACCAAACCAGATGCATTATCTCGTATGTTCCATGACTCCAGGGAACCTTTGCCTCCAGACACCATTCTTCCGGCTGGAAACTTCCTGCTTCTTCAAGGAGATCTCATATCCTGAATTAAACAGGCCTCAAGGAATTGGTCCCCTCCTGTGGAAGTTGATGTAAGCTCGCAAGACGGCCTGTTCCGATACAAGGACAAAATCATGGTCCCAGAGGATCTGAGGATTGCTGTACTGGAACTCTGTCACGACCACAAATTGGCTGGGCATTACGGTGTGTTGAAGACAACAGAGCTGGTACAACGTACCTTTTGGTGGCCCCAGCTGGTAAGCGACTGCAAGAGTTTTGTGGAGTGTTGTATCACCTGTGCTTGAAGCAAGAGCAGTCGAGCGAAGGCCTGGGGTCTATTAAGACCCTTACCCGTGCCTTAAAGGCCATGGAAAATGATCGCGATGGACTTCATTGTTGAGCTCCCGCCGGCAGAAGGCTACTCCACCATCTTTGTCATTGTAGACAGACTCTCCAAAATGGCCCACTTCCTACCCATGAAGGGTACCCCATCAGCTTTGGAAACTGCAAAAATATTCATTAAGGAAATTGTACGCCTACACGGAGTCCCCTCAAGTATAGTATCTGATCGGGGGGTACAGTTTACTTCCAGGTTTTGGAAAGCTCTCTGCAGATCTCTTGAGATAGAATTGGCATTCTCATCGGCCTACCACCCCCAGACAAATGGGCAGACGGAGAGAACTAATCAGACTCTAGAACAGTATCTCCAATGTTTTTCTGCTTTCTCACAAAATGACTGGGTCTCTCTTCTGCCTATTGCCGAGTTTGCCTACAATAATTCTGTGCATTCGGCCATCAAGCAAACACCATTTTTTTGCAAACTATGGTTTTCACCCATCGTTTTTAACCAGCTCCTTACCTGATTGTGCCATTCTTGCAGTCTCTGAAACTATGAACTTCTTCATCAGTAACAACAAATTATTGCAGGAAACCATGGCTAAAACCCAAGAGTACAATAAGAAGATGTATGACAGGAAGAAGCGAGGACAATTGTTGTTGGAACCTGGCAACCAGGTCTGGCTGTCCACCAGTAATGTAAGGATGGCCTGTCCCTCGAGGAAGTTAGGTCCCAGGTTCATGGATCCCTTTTCAGTCAAGAGGAAGATCAATGATGTGACCTATGAGCTGGACTTACCTAACTCACTGAAAATCCATCCGGTCTTTCATGTGTCTCTACTTAAACCTGTTACCCCCAATTCCTTCTTGGGTCGCAATACTGGCCCGTCTGAACTCGTAATTATCGACAACGAGGAAGAGTTTGAGGTGGAGGCAATTTTGGATTGCAGGAAGAGACAAAACCAAATCCAATATTTAATCAAGTGGAGGGGGTGCGGACCAGAAGATAATTCTTGGGAGCCGGAGGGTAATTTACACGCTGAAGAACTCTTGAGGGATTTTCGGAACACCTATGCTGATAGACTGGCCCGGCTGGGCATCCGGAGGCTGCCCTTAAGGAGGGGGCATTGTCAGAGAGGTTCTTCAGTACACTTGCTGGGCACTCTGGAGTGCGCCAGCGCGCGCGTGCTCACAGTGTTTGGCGCCGGTTGCCCTATTTAGGCTGATGGGATGCTGTGCTCGGTGCTGTCCGATCATCAAGTTCCTGTTTCCGAACTTCCTGTTTCCTGTGTATTGCTCTGATCTCCCTGTGACCCGGCTTGTTTACTGGACTCTTTCTCTCTCTCTGCTATCCGCCTGCAAATTGATCCCGGCCTGCCTCTGACGTTGAAGCTGCCTGACCCCTTGTACCGTGCTGATTGCCTGTTGCAAAAACCTGCCTGTGACCTGGACTTTGTATCTGCCTGCTCCCTTTGTACCGTGCTGACCGCCTGCTGCCAACTTTGCTAGTGACCGGATCTGCCTGCTCTGCACCTGTTAGCTGATCTCCAGCCTACCTATTGCCACCTGCCAGCTTGTGTCAGGATCCTGGGCCTTATTTCTGCAAACCACCCGCCAGGCTCTCATACCATTCTGTGCTCCCGTGCCTTCTGTGTACTCTATCAGGGGCCGGAAACCAGATACGTACGGGAGGCCATCCTCTGCTACATCGGGTTTGTCAGTCTGGTACAGGTAAGTCTGACAATATGATGGGCACCGTGGCTGCATTTGCTGGGCACAGTTGGCTGCATATGATGGGCACAGTGGCTGCAATTGATGGCACAGTGGCTGCAATTTATGTTTTTGTTTCAGTATTTTTCTGAACTTTTTAGTTTGTTTGCGCCCCCCCAAAAATTTTGAGCACCAGCCGCCACTGCTTTAGATCTAAACTAAGAAAGCAGCCACCAGCACAAGGGTCACTCCTAATTGAATACCTCATACAGTCCCTTGTGCTGATTTAATAAAACAACTTAGGCTTTAGGTTTCTCAAGTAGCCAAATAAAACATGACAAAATGTAAAATATGGCTTTAGGTGCAGAGAGACAAGCATATTTTAGCAATATAGTTTTGTCAAGTAAAAAGTTTACAATTGCGCATTATACCATTTTTCTTTAACTTAACTGATATTTATAATGTACATATGCAATGCTTATTATGCTAATTTTTATTGTAAAAATATTGTCAGAATACAAAATATTCTCATTTAGTTTAACATTTTTTTGTGTGTGTTTATTTTATGTTGTTTCATGCTTATTTTTGAAGTTTTTAATTGGATGTTTTTTTACCAGGTCTTTGACACTGACAAGTCTGGAATTTGCATAATTTCCACTGAACTGACACAGCTACAAGAACCTATTTCATGCCTGATTAAATCGTTTGTCTAAAGTTCCTGAGAAACATACAACAATATTAGATGTC
Source organism: Lithobates clamitans (assembly GCA_037952925.1). Taxonomy (NCBI): domain Eukaryota; kingdom Metazoa; phylum Chordata; class Amphibia; order Anura; family Ranidae; genus Lithobates; species Lithobates clamitans. Next base: position 3,911,416 of record JBBGZY010000761.1, read on the forward strand.
CTCCTTTTAAACTGAGTTGTCTGCATTACAGAAAATTAATTTTGAGGCTGCATGAAAGAAAATGCTTGATGTCTGCTAACTTTTGAAAATAAACTTTTATACAAAGTATTGGGTTGACATTTATCTGTATATAATTTCTGGAAAATACATTGGTATTAGGATAGATGTTATTGCCTTTATTTGGGGCATAAGAATACAAAATATCACATTTGGAAAATGGCAATTTTATGACTTTCATAGTTCAAGATGCTTAATTGATAATGGAATTTGTCTAGTTAATTTGGGGACCTCTGAAAAAAGTTAACAATGACTTAAATTGCAATCGGAGTATTTAAAGAATCAATGTACCACTAGTTTAAATTGAATAGACATTTCATGAGACGTTCAAGACCCATTACAAAGCTTTGGGGTTTTATAGTCATTTTATTCCCTTCTACTAACTTTCAGTGCTTATGGTATCCTAAGTAGTGTAGTATTTCCATTGTAACATGGATCTGTTTAGGACACACAAGCTTCCACTATTGCTTTTCATTTAGCCTTGACTTTAAACACACACATATGCTGTATACTATACAGTATATAGGTGTGGTGTTGGGGTGATTATGACTCGTGTGGTAGGTGCTTTTTCAAATGATTTGTTCCAGTCCAAATAGTATTTTAGGGCATGAAAGCCCACTACGTTCACTTAAACATCAGTTGCCCATGCACGAGGTTTCTACCATCAACATGAATAGTCAACTAAATATATTGAGCCACATGACTCCCATGTCAGTAGCACCACTGCTCTTCTTCCCAGTCTCTTTGACTGTGTTGCACAGCTATCCTGGTTCGTGAGGCTCGCTTAGCCTTTGGTTGCAGCGCCCTGCTGCACGGCCCACTCCTAGCCTCTGAATAGGGGTTCTCTTGACACCCTGATAGGAGCCCATCTGACTCCTGGAACAAGACCTTCTGTCTCCTGGCTGCTGGCTGAAGTTCCTCTGACCCCTAGGTGAAACCTCCTGTTTCTTGACTCCTGGCTGGTGCTCCTCAGGCTCCTGGGAGAGACATTCTGCCTCTAATATGGGAGCGATCTCCAAACTGGGGGCCCTGAGCTATCCTCAGGATTGAGTATACAATGACCCTGCACACCTGTGTACTCACACAGCATGCAGGCACTCCATAAAATCTAATTAGAGGATTGGAGGTTTCATCCCACCCAATACACTTTGGAACTTTCAAGCTTCAGGCCCTGATTGATTCGGGACTACAGAAAAAACAAACACAGCTTACTCTGCACAGAAATGATAGTCTGTAACTTTGCATTAACCCTTAATATGAATCCTGAGTCACTTTCTCCTACATTTCCATAGTGGCAGGGCCTCGAACTGTCAAAATAGGACTCTGCTATAAAGAAATAAAGCACCAGATACCAGATAGGAAAATATTTCAGCTATTTTAAAATTTTGTAAATTGCTTAAATTGGAGAACACCTCAATATGAGAAATCTAAACATCCCAGAAAATGACATTAATGTATACTACAGTAAAGTACAGTTTAGTAGAGGGCAGGGGGGAGGGGGGCTGCGGCAAACTCAACTGGAATTGGGAGCCAGTACCTGTCAAAACCAGGTACCCTAGATAAAATAATAAATGGTTACAGCGCTGATAGTCATACAATAACGTGCTAAGTGCTGAAAAATTAAGTATTGGCTATATTATACATGTAACTACTAGTTACCACAATGTGAGTGATATATCAATCAGTGTTACCTGATTAGACACAACTTGGAAAATGTGTTGGTGAATGGTTATCAAATCAAATGAAATAAAATAAAAGTGAACTCTAATCACAATATAACAGTGTAAAAAATATATAGTCCCAAACCAACTAGCCCCAGCTGGGCATGGAACTCAGACAGCCAACTTAATGGTATCCCAACGGCTCCTATGTGAACAAGTCAATCCGTACTCTGATCCAACATCAGGTGCTTCTATATGGATAGGTGGATACTTAGACTGATACTTCAACTTATAGAGCCATATATCTTGCAAACAATCACCCAAAAATAGAAGGAGAGAAAATATATATATGGTGAAGTACTGCGGGATGTAAAAACCAGGTACCCGCTCCCCCCCAAAAGGAGGCAGACAAGCGGAGAATCCCCTTTTGGGTGGAGCTCCGCTTTAAGCTGGCCATAGAGGGGTAATTTTTTTTTTCATTTAGCCAGCTGGGCTGAATGAAAAAAACAAAGAAACCGATTTCTCCATCAATGCAAATGAGATGGATGAAGGAATTTCCCCTGCTGAGACGTATTCTGACAGTAATAATTAAGCTGTTGATGGATGTAAATTCAGTCTGTTCAGCAGGCACCAGCCAAATTTCAATCCTGTCAGAAACCATGAATCAGACAGAAGTTCAGTTAAATCTCACTTGTTTAATAATAATAAAAAGGTAAACAGAGTAAACATAGTCAAAACATAGCCAGAGTTCAGGAACTGGAACAGATAGTCAGACAAGCCAAAACATCAGGGAGCCAGAGATGAGCTTAGTAGAACAGCAAGCAGGATCTGTCAGCTAAGCAAGTCCTTAACAGGGACACAGGAGAGCGTCTCTAGAGATCTGACCAAGGCGAAGGAAGAGATCATCTGGGCTGGACGGCTTAAGTAGGCAGGACTTACGAGCAGGATATTATCAACAGGTCACTGTGGAGAGATAGGAGCAGGCAATTAGCTGACAGCTGAATGGCCAGCTCAGAGAAGGAAGGGCTGAGCCCAGCCTTGATAAATCCCTGCTGAACTAACCAAATTTTAATCCATCTATGGCCAGCTAAGGGGCCTATTTAAAAAAAAAATAGGCAAAATATTTATTTTAACATGTCCTAGATCTTTTACTCCACAGTCTCTATAGATGTCCTGATTGCCAGTTCAAATCACGCCGAAATGAAATGTGGTGCTGAAGTTTAACAGGTCTTTTCACAGCTCTTTAAATACACTAAACAACCTGACAATTGATACTGAAGCCAAATTACAAACTATTGCTGTTTCCTGGTTGTTCCTATCTTTTTCATCTTTTACCAAAATTTCCAGTCAACACCAATGAATTCATACCTGATGTTATGTGCACACTTTGTCTCTTTTCTAGTTTTTTTTTTTTTTTTTGGGGGGGGGGGGGGTTGTTTACAGACTTGTTTTCATTTGCTTTCATATTTTCTTATGTATTTTCTGTAGCTTTGACTGACAATTTATTCAAACACATTTATTTCTTTCTAAGAATCTTTATGCTACCTAAGTACAGATATTTTTAGGGTCTAAGGTGCATATGGTCCACAAGAGAGACACTTGAAGAATATAATATTCCATTGGAGACGTCATTAGGAGATTAACTTCATAGAAATAAAATGAAGGTACTGCAGGAGAGGTGTGAGGGCCACATGAAATGGCTTGGAGGGCCGTAATCGAACCGTGGGCCTTGTGTTTGATACATGTAATCTATGGTTTCTTAATTTTAGCAATTCATTTTTATTTTTTAAATTGTCCAGAGACAAGACAATTTTGCATTAATGAGAACATTAAATTAAAGGTCAGCCACAGCAAACTATTGGTTATTTCCTGTCAAAGTGGGCTCATTACTGTTTGCCACTGCTAAAGCTACCTGAAAAAGCCTTTTTTTTCCTTGTCAAAAGAAGTTTATTGAGTATACAATGTTATAAAGATACATAAAGTAAGTTTACAAGGATCTATATAGTAAGCTCATTGTTTTACAGTAGGGTTTATATAGGTAAATATCATGAAATTTCAAATATTAAACATTGGGTTCACGTAAACCTAAACTAAAGATATATATCATTTCCTTAGTTACTTTTGTAGGTATTTAAATGATTTATACCTACTATACATATTGTTTACAAGTAGAGTGTATATAGGTCAAATAAATTCTGATAATGAGCTTTAATCGTAAGGTGGAGAAAAGGAAAGAGAAAGAAGAAAAAGGTTTGAAAGGTAGAGGTATGGTCCACAAGGTTGTCCCGCTCGTCAGTTTATTATTCTTTTTAGTTCTCTTTGAAGCCTTAGAATGGGTGTCTCTGTAAGTCATTTAATCTGTTACCATGGCAACAGGACAGAGTCATTGAAATTTAACAGGAACTGTTGTTTTATCCAAGGGTGCCAAAGTTTTTCAAATTTTGGAATTTGATTTTGATCGATGGCTACCATCTTAGCATGGGACATTGTATTATTCATTCTGTGAATTGTTTCTGCTAGTACCAATGTAGGAGATTTCCATGCCTTGGCCACTGTTTGTTTTGCAGCCGTTATTAGTTGGATCATAAGTTTGAATTGAGAGAGTGTTAACCATTCCGGTTTTAGATTAAGTAAAGTTAAATATGGATCTGGTTGTATTATTTTTTAAAATATTTTAGATGCAATCACGAAGACTTCCTTCCAGAAGGTTTGGATTACTGGGCACGTCCACCATATGTGTAAATATGTGCCTATTTCTGGGCATCCTCGAAAACAAAGAGCTGAGGTATTAGGTGAATATTTTGCCACTCTAGTGGGTACAAGGTACCATCGAGTTAGGACTTTATAATTTGTCTCCAGTGCTAAGATGTTGGGTGAAGATGACTTAGATGTGAGCCATATGTTAGACCAGTCCGTGTCTTCTAAAGTTCGTCCCAGGTCCTCCTCCCACCTCTGAACGTAAGAGGGTCTATTAAGATTTGCTACTCCATATAATTGATTATAAAGTGATGAAATTGTACCTTTAGCAAATGGATCTTTTGTACAGATTGATTCAAAAATGGATAATTGGGATAATGGTGTATCCCCCTTTAGGAATGGTGTATAGAAATTTTTGATTTGGAGATATCTAAATATCTCAGAGTTTGGTAGATCATATTTTTCTCTAAGCGATGGGAATGAAAGGAATGATTTGGATGCTATGAAGTAATTTAGTGTCTGAATGCCTGATGTTGTCCAAGCTTTAAAAGAATTTGGGTAGATCCATGCCGGATAAAAGGCCGGATTTCTGATAAAAGAAAGGAGAGGATTGTGTGGAGATTGTAACTGATATTTGGTTTTTAGTTTATCCCAGAGAGATAAGAAGTGTTTAGTTATGGGATTATGAATTTTAAAGCGGTCTTTAGGATCAAGCCATAATAAATTTGATATTAATAGAGGGTCGTTTTCTGAAGCCTCTATAAATACCCATAATGGGATTTCCTGTTTTGCATGGTATTTGGACAGACTGGCCAAATGTGCTGCTCTGTAGTAGTTAGTAAAATTAGGGTATCCCAGGCCTCCTTTATTTTTGGGAAGATGTAGCGTGTGTATAGGTATACGTGGTTTAGAAGAGCCCAATATAAATGAAGTTGCTCTTTTTTGTACTATTCTCAAAAAATAGGAAGGAATTGGAATAGGGAGGACTCTGAATAGATAAAGCAATTTGGGTAGAATAGTCATTTTGATTGCATTAATCTTCCCTATCCAGGATAAAGGAAGTTGCGACCATTGTTTTATTAGATTTGTGATCTGTCTTAATACAGGAGGATAATTGGTTGAGAATAAGTCAGAATGAGATGCTGTTAAATGAATTCCAAGATATGGGATTGATTTTTCTGCCCATGTGAATGGGAGTGCAGCCCTAGCCGGGATCAATTCCATGTTTGTGAGTGAAATATTAAGCACTAGGCATTTCTTAGGATTAATCATAAGGCCGGATAGGGCTGCAAATCCATCAAGAGCTGGTATTAAGTTAGGACCAGAGACCTGTGGTGATGATAGAAAAAGTAATATATCGTCTGCAAATATACATAATTTGTGTGTAATACCTCCTACTTCAATGCCAGTTATAGTTTGGTTTGTTCTGATGTATTGGGCCATGGGTTCGAGTATAAGGGCAAATATTAAGGGAGATAATGGGCAACCCTGTCGGGTACCTCTTTCGATATTAAAGGCTTCAGATTTGTATCCAGCATATTTTATATAGGCTTTGGGTTTATTATATAATGCTTTGATCCATGTTAAAAAGTGGGGTCCAAAACCCCATTTTTGTAATGAATATGGCATATATTGCCAGGATACTGTGTCAAATGCCCTCTTAATATCGAGAGATAGAAAACATAAAGGGATTTTCCGTTTTTTAGCAATATGTGCCAATAACACTGCCCTGCGTATATTATCGCCTGCCTGTCTATTTGGCATGAAGCCTACTTGATCTCTATGTATTAATTTTCCTATAATGCTATTGAGGCGTTTTGCTATTATTTTTGCTAATAATTTAATATCGAGGTTTAACAGAGAGATAGGCCGATAATTCACACAGGAAGTATCATCAGAAAGGGGTTTTGGGATCATACAAACAATTGCCATTAGTGTTTCTTGCCGAAAAGAATGTCCATCTAGAAGTTTGTTAAAAGTTTCAGTGAGAATGGGAGAGAGTATTTCTGAGAATGTTTTATAGTATAAAGCCGAGTAGCCGTCTGGGCCTGGTCTTTTGTTAAGTTTTAGGTCTTTTATGGCGTTAGCAACTTCATCTATAGTTATAGGCTCATCCAAACTGCTTTTTTGATTCTGAGATAACTCAGGTAAGTTTATTTTTGAGAAGAAGGATTCAGCTTCTGTAGGATTAAATTCATTGTTTGTCTTGTATAAAGTTGCGAGATGTGAGTGAAATTTATGGACTATTTTAACTGGATTACAAGTGTAAACATTTTTTGATAATTTCAAACGTATTGGTTTGAAAGATTTGTTAGTTGAATTTAATGCCCGAGCCAAATATGTACCTGGTTTGTTTGTATTCATGTAGAAATTGTGTTTGGAGCGTTTGAGGGATTTATCAACTGACTCAGTGAGAAATAGATCGTATTCCAATCTAGATTTTTCCAGATGAGGTTTTGTACTCTGAGATGGATTATCTTGAAATGATATGTAGGCTGCATTAAAATTGAGTTCTAGTTTTTTTGCTAGATTTTTGCGTTCCCGTTTAAATAGTGCCATTTGTCTTTGTATTGTACCACGCAAGACAGGCTTATGAGCTTCCCACAGTGTTATTGGGGAGATGTCTGTTGTATTATTAATTGATATGTATTCCTTTAAAGCTTGTTCAATGGCCATCTGATGTAGTGGGTGTTTGAGCATTATGTCCGGTAAGTACCACGTTGGGTCATGCGCTTTTGGTATGGCTGAGGCTATAGTAGTGTATACTGCATTATGGTCAGACCACGGAATCGGAATTATATCTGATGCAATAATTTCTGGTATCATTCCTATTGTTAGAAAAATATGATCTATTCTGGTGAAGGTTTGATGAGGGTGCGAGAAATAAGTGAATTTCTTTTTCATTGGGTTACTTTCTCTCCATGAATCTACCAGATTGTATTTGGAAAGAAGTTGAGAAAAAGGTAATCTAGAGGTTATTTTGGATGGTGTAAAAGGTGATTTATCTAGAAATGGGAGGAGGACCTGGTTTGAATCCCCACACATTATCACTGTTCCTATTTTGTGTGTATTAATCACTTGTAATATATGTGAGAGGAATGGTGTAGGTTGTTTGTTAGGAGCGTAGTAGGAAATCACCATGATTGCTGTATCCATTATATAACCCATGAGTATCAGGTATCTACCTTCTGGGTCTTTAATTTCTGATGATAAGGTGAATGGTGTGGATCGGTGAAATGCAATTAGAGTTCCCCTTTGCTTGGTACAGGCAGAAGCCGTGTAAATTTGTTGATAAAAAGGAGAAATATATTTTGGAGTAGAATCTTTGGTGAAGTGTGTTTCTTGGAGGCATACTATGTGAGCCTTCTTGTTATGGAAAGTACGGAAGGCTTTGGTCCTTTTTTGAGGGACATTTATTCCCTGAACATTCAGGGAAAGTATATTCAGTGGTGCCATGGCAATAGATCAAATAGTTTTGACTTACTTTTTGTTATGCAGAGCTGACTGCGCAGATCAACCTGTGTGGACTGAAGAGATGAATAGATAGAAAAGAAACCAGTGAATTCTGGAGTAAAGAGTAAGCAAAAAACATATGAGATTAAATGATACATTGTATAAATTATTTTTTGCAAGTAATCACAATTTACACGTGAAAGAGAATAAATATCTCTCTCAGGGAAATAAGTGCCTTCGTCACACTCCCACATAATATGGTTGGGAGAATGAGGAGGGCTAATGGGGGTACACGGATCTTCCGCTTACAGGAGAGAAGTGCTATGTCAAAAGACATCAAAATGATGTTTCATTAATTGGAGTGCAGAATATAGTTTTTGTTGAAATTATTTATTCCAGGGTGGTTGTATATGGTTAGTCTTGCCCTATGCTAAATAATTCAGTTAGAAAGGTACTGTTAATAACTTTGGCATTGATGAAGATAGTTTGAATTATTTAGGGATTTTAACCCTTTTAGAGTAAACAATTACATATTTTATTCATATGCAACTGTTTAGATATGTTAACTCATAAAATTGAGGTTGTATTGCTTCAGATTAGAATAAACAAAAACATAATTCTAGGAACTAGTTAGGTAATAATATATTTGTTTTAAGAAAAGAAAGAAAAAGCTTCCATTACTTCTGGATTATTGAACATATTTGTCCTAAAAAGTAATAAATCTATTGTTATTACCTGATAATATATAACTGAACAAGAATTTCCTTATTTCACTTATATATTCTAAGGCTATATGAATCAGAAGTAATAAGAAATATAACTGGAATGTAACATGATCCCACACAGTGTGTGACTATCAGAATGCAGTTACATTCAGTTATAAATATAGGTTTTTTAAAGAGAACCATCTCTTAGTATAATAAATGAAGAGATATCAGGAATTAGGATGTCAGTCCATTGAATCTTCTTGGTCCATGGATGATGTGGCATAACGGCCTCTTTTGTGAGAATGATGATTCCCATTTTGTTCTGAAATTTTCTGGGTGCTGCCTGAAGGTGAAGATGACGCCATTCTTCTGCGTGTGGGAGAGTTGCTGCTTGTGGGTTCTGTCAGATTTAATTTTAAAAGGGTTTGTTGTAGTTCATCTGCTGATCTGCTTCTGTAAATTGTACCTTGGTAGTTAAATCTGACTGAAAAGGGGAAGCCCCATTGATACATAATGTTGTGGCGTTGCAGTTCCATTAGTTGGGGTTTCATGGATCGTCTTTTAGTAATAGTAAGTTGGGATAGGTCAGCAAAAATTTGATAATTGTGTCCTTGAAAATTAAGTTCCTTTTTTTCTCTTGCAGCAATTAGTATTTGTTCTTTTGTTCTGTAATAATGAAATTTTGTGATTATATCACGTGGGGGTCCATCTTTCTTTTTGGCTGTGAGGGCTCTGTGTACTCTGTCCAGTTCTAAACGTTCAATAGGGATATCTGGCTTTAGTTCTTGTAATAGAGCAGTAATAGTAGATTGCAGGTCTGTCACAGTTTCAGGTATTCCCCTTATGCGCAAGTTTGAACGTCTGGCTCTATTTTCGTAATCTTCGAGCTTAGTTTGAAGTATTAAATTCTCTTTTTTTAATTGTTCCAATTCTGTTATATTTTCTTGGGTTGTAATTTCAATTTCATCCATTTTTATTTCTAAGGCTGTGGTGCGGTTTCCCAGCTCTCTTATTTCTTTGGTTAGGCTGTTTGTTATTTGGTCTGAGGTTTGTTTTAAAGCCTTATGAAGCATCTTTTCAAATTGTAATAATATTACTGGGGATGCTGAGGAGGCTTGTGGAGAAGTTTGTGAGAGGATTTGTTCTGTATCTGACTCAAATGGAGAGTCTTGCTGTGACATTTTCTGTCTGTGAGAGCGCCCTGATGCTGTATCTTGTGAGGTGACTGGAGCTGCTTCAGCTGCAGTGAGTGCCTGTGAGCTCTTTGTGAGGTGATTTTTATTTCTGCCACGGTTTCCTCCCAGTACCATATTTCCTGCCCAAACTTTCACAGTTTGTTCCCTGGGGCAAAAAGGTTCAAATGGATACCTTTTGAGCCTGCAGGCTCCGCTTTGTCCTTCTCTTCTCTCCTCAGCGGTGTGGAGCTCTAACAATGCATGTCTGCTCCGCTAGGCTCCGCCTCCTGCCCCCTCCAAAGCCTTTTTTTCAATCTGAAATAAATCAGATTGGGGTTCTGCTGCTGTATGTAAGCCAAGCTAATTGTAAATGAAAAAAAAATCAATTCCACAGCCAACTTATCTAAACCCAAGAACAAAAATGTAATATACCGTATATACTCGAGTATAAGTCGTTCCGAGTATAAGTCGAGGCCCTAATTTACCACAAAAGAAATGGGAAAAACTTATTGACCCGAGTATAAGACGAGGGTGAGAAATGCACAGCTTCTGTAAGTGGAAAAGAGGGTCAACAATGCCCATTTGCAGCATCACTGTGCCCATTTGCATGCCTCACTGTGCCCATTTGCAGCCATAGGTCCCCTGAACTTCAAACTCAGTAGTTAAGGGTTCCTAGATGCCCCCTAGCTGCAGCCAAAATTTGGGGTCTCTGAACCCAAAGGGTCCCGAAATGACATTGCTGCAGATAGACACAGTTGACCGAATTTGGGGCCCCGTATCTCGGGGCCACTTAGTACTAAGAACCCCACATTTGGTGTGCAAACCCAGTGGAACTAGCACCATCAAATTTCCAAAGCTGGGGTTTCTAGCACTAAGTAGCCCCGAGATACAGGGCCCCAAAAATCAGTTCAGAAAATGTCAAGCACTTTTCTGCAGCAGAGAATGACATTTTCCGAACCAGGTTTGGGGCCCCGTATCTCAGGGACACTTGGTGCTAGGAACCCCAGCTTTGGATATGTTATGGTACCAGTTCCACTGGGTTTTCACACCAAATTTGGGGTTCCTAGCACCAAGTGGCCCTGAGATGTGGGGCCCCAAAATCGGTTCAGAAAATGTCAAGCACTTTTCTGCAGCAGAGAATGACATTTTCTGAACCGATTGTGGGGCCCCGTATCTCGGGGCCACTTAGTGCTAGGAACTTCAGCTTTGGATATGTTGTGGTACTAGGTCCACTGGGTTTGCATACCAAATTTGGGGTTTCTAGCACCAAGTGGCCCTGAGATATGGGGCCCCACATTCAGTTCGGAAAATGAAATTTTTTGCTGCAGAAAAGTGCTTGACTCAAGTATAAGTCGAGGGGGGCACTTTCAGCACAAAAAAATGTGCTGAAAAATTCGACTTATACTCGAGTATATACGGTATTACAGCTTACCTGACCTTGGATGTGGCGGCTGTATTCATTTTTTTCCAGACTAAAAAGGCTTTTAACAAGTAAAGGATATACCTGTTGTGCTTGACAAAAATACTGTATCCTTGTTACTCCCTGTGAACTGAACAAAATGCAAAAACAACCTTTTTTTCTGTTCTGTAAAATAGTAATCCCATCAGCCCCCATGTAATAGAAATTAAGGTTGAGCTAGAAGAAAATCATTTATAGAAGCTGTACTACCACTTCTATGTATGAGAGCATCCTGCAGTCAATGATTGTTAAGGAAGTAGTGGGTGCTTGCACCTGCTGCATCCCTAAGAACTGCTGATGTTACCGGAAATTCCCAGCCACGTAACCAAAGGGGCATGGACAGCGGTGACATTGCTGCCCAAATATGGCCACTGGCTATGTTTGGTCAATATAAACAAAAAAAGTTAGTACTACTACCCATACATCACATAGAAAGCAGAGATCCCGGGTGCTCGAACCACAGTCGCTGGCTGAGTAGGGAAATGAGGAAAAGATGATCCACACTCCAGTGATTGCTCTTAAAAAGTGTAATATTTATTGACAAGCCACGGTGACCAAATGCAAATGAGAACAGTTGATGCGTTTCAGCCTATAAGGCCTTAGTCATAACCACATTACAGACATGAAACTTTAAAAAAAAATAGTAGCTCCAAGGATCACTGGCTGCACTCATTAATTGTCTTAATTGACTACAGGCAATTATCCAAAAAAGGGGAATCAGCTATACTGCATATTGGGTGATCCATATGTATGCCACTATTTGTCACACACCTTATAGTGATGATAAGTACATGTGTGCACACACTCATGCATGCACTCATGCACATATACTTGAGTAAAACACACCATGAGATACAAAAAAGATTAAATACAAAAAGTAAAAAATAAAAATAATAATCCAGGTATGTGAAAAAAGATACCAGAGGAGGAAAAGAGAGAAAGAGAGGAGGCTCTGGGGAGATATATGCTTAATGTAAGTGCAAATCCAGATCCCACCTTAGGTTTAAACCCTGAGGCGATCCAGTTTTTAATCTAAGAATCCTCCATGTTTCTCTCCCCAGTAGCCTTCTCTCCCTGTCACCTCCTCTGGGCGAGTGAGACAACCATTCTACTCCTCTAAAGCGGAAAGAGGAGAGATCGCCCTGGTGACATTCCCTAAAGTGACGCGTTGCATTCAAAATATTTCTAGCATTTGGATTAATTGTAACACAGTAGTGTATCCCTATACGGGCTCTCAAAGGACATGTGGTACAGCCTACATATTGGAGGCTGCATGAAATACAGGTAAATTACATAGTTTGTGCCACAGTTGATGTATTGCTGTATAGTAAACTCTTCATCTGTAGCTGTGGCAACAAATATTTTACCCATGTAAAATTTACATGTTTGGTCAATAATTTCAACAATATCACTGTGGCCCCTTTTCTTATATACAGTAATATCACTGTAAAAACAATGAAACCGGAAGTCATGTCACTTCTGGTTTCAGATGCGCCTTTTCCTGGCCAGCACAGCCAGGGGACACTTCTAACCAAGCCGATCTGTGCTTGGTTAGATGGTGTGAAGGGCAGGGGAGACATTGGGGCCTATTAGACCCCTAATGTCTCCATAAAGAGTACATGTCACCTGCCTAACGCTATCACATAGGGGTTTAATAACCCCTTGTGATAGCAATCAAGTTAAAATAAATATAATAATAATAAAAAATAAATAAATAAAATTATAATTAAAAATATTAAAATAAAAAATGCCGAAAACCCCCGTGGCCCCGCACTCCTGCGCAAACGCATGTAAACCGTGGTCGCACCACACATGTGACATAATTTTTCTAGCACAAGAGCTACTAGCTAACTCTAAACTGATGAGCTGTAAAGGTTTTTAAAGCATCACCTATGGGGATTTTTGGGCACCATCATTTTTGGCGATATTGCAGGCACACGCATCTTTAAAACATGGAATGTTTGGTATCTATTTACTATTTAATAAACAGTTGCACAAAGATTATGTGTAACAAAAATTTTCAACTATCACCTTTTTTATTCTACAGGGCCTCTGCTTTCAGAAAATATATAATATTCTGGGGGGGTTTGGAAAGAATGACATAGAACCGTATCCAAGATTTTGCTGAACAAAATAGTATCATAAGTAGTAACCAACATAAATTTATTAAAAACATTCTTGCTAAACCAGCCTTTTAATATTCTTTGAGGGGGTAAGTTGTATTTTGGATAGAGGAAGGTCCATGGATGTAATGTATCTGGATTTTACTAAGGTTTTTGATACAGTACCCCATAAATGCTTAAATTTACAAATTAAGGTCTTTTGGCATTGATGAGATCATATGTATCTGTATAAAAAACTGGTTACAGGAACGTGTCCAGAGGGTGGTGATTAATGGCATATTTTCTGAATGGTTTTGAGTTGTAAGTGGGGTCTTTCAGGGCACTGTCCTGGCACTAATTATGTTTAACTTGTTCATAAACAATATGGAGGTTGGAATAAATAGTTCAATCTCCGTGTTGGCTGATAATACAAAGCTAAGCAGGACAATTGCTTCACAACAGGATATAGCAACTTTACAAGAAGACTTTATTAAAATAGAAGGGTGGACAGCTAAATTACAGATGAGGTTTATTATTGAAAAATGTACAGTAATGCACATGGGAGCTAACAATTATGTGTAAATTATACCACTTCCTCCAGGCTGAATATAGATATTAGATATTATAGACGCATATTACAACAAAGAAGTAGGCAAGAGTCGTTTGGCTGCAAAGCTGGAACATGAACTGTTTATTTCAACAGAGGAACATAGAGGTATACACTCAGAGGACAATACCCCCTCCTTTGCATAATGACACAGGGCAGGGTAGACTTTACCTCCACCAGTAGCATGACACAGGTGTATATAAACTTCTCATCAGTAGACTGTCCTATCAGCACGGAGAGCTGTTGGAGGAATTCCCCCTTTCCTCCTCACAGCTAATCCACATACACATTTACATCCCATAATACTTTGCTCCCAAGGCAGACACAAACAATAGAACAATGGGATAAAGTCACACCTCAAACGATGTAGTAAAGAGTCTACAAAAGTATATGAGACAATATACAATATATATATATATATATATATATATACACACAATATTCCAGTGTGGTTATACAGTGAATCAGATCAGACTGGGGTTCTCGGTCACCCTGTGTCCCTAATAGACACAGGTACACTTACACATAGGAGGGGCTGGGGGAGCTGAACAAGGAGATTCCAGTGCTCTCCAAGGTAAGCTGGGTTCCACAAGCCCCCCACCCAAAGTGACTCCTGTCACATTATGAATGCAAGCTATACACTGGAGGAGAACCCCAAAGAGGATCAATGATAGAAAAGGATCTGAGGGTCCTTGTAGATCACAGACTCAGCAATATAATGAAATGGCAAACTGCAGCAAGCAGGGCTAGCAGACTATTAACATGCAATAAAAAGAGATAAAGCTATAATTCTATCATTTTATAAAACTCTAGCTTGGCCCCATCTTTATTATGCCATCCAGTTTTGGTCACTGGTTCTCAGGAAGGATAAGCTTGAGCTGGAGATAGTTCAGAAGGGGAAGCAAAGCTAATGAGGGGGCTGTAAGTCAGTTATGAAGAATGACTACAAACATTAAACTTATTCTTCCTGGATAAGAGGGGATATGATTGCATCCTTAAGGCTTCATGTATAGGGGACGTTTCTCAACCTCTCCTGAATGCTGGAACATCACAGCTAGTAATCCATGTTTAAAAACGTATGTTTTGCACTGTTTACAAGCCGCATTTAGCCGCGTTTAGCCGCGTTTGCATTCAGAAGCGTTTACTAAACATAACCTCAGGAGACTCTCCCAAATGATTAGAAAGCACTAAAAACAAGTATTTATGAACTATTTCAGCCATTCTGTGAGAGAACAGTGTGAGTAGCAGCTGAGAAAGCAGCTTGTAGCTAGCTGTTATTTTTTGGTTGGTTTGTTAATATGGATCCCATGATGAGCATGTGTGAGGAAATGCTCCTGATATTGCTTTTGCTGAGGCTCCAAAGACATAGAAAATTGCGGGAGAGGACCAGAGTTCATTGCTACTGGACACATCCATATCCACAGGATACTTTTCTAATATGTATGTTCAGCTGCGTAATTACCCAGAGAAATTTTACACGCATGTCAATTGCCCCCTTTGACGTTCTCTTGGAAAAGGTTAGAACCCGTCTAGTTAGCATGGACACCAACATGAGGAAAAGCGTGCCACCAGAGGAACATCTGTTGGGGACTCTCAACTTCAGCATCAAGTAATGCAAGTCAAATATTGTACAGCATAATTGGCTGATGAGGGGAATATCACATGGTATACCAAGCTTGCAGGCAGTGATAATTGAGTTTTTGGTGTGTTTTTAGCATTTTCCATTTTCCAAAAGTAATAAATAAAATGTTTGCCTTTAAAAACGCTTCTAGACGAAAACACGCCTAAACGCGGGTAGCCATGTTTATCGCTTGAAATGCCTCTAAACACAGCTTTTGAACGCATTTTTTGGGGTTCCAAAAAAAGCCTCTAAACTCAACTGCCTAGAAACGACTATAAACAACCCTGTGTACATGTACTGATAAGATAACAGAGGAGAGTTTAGGAGCAGTTGAAAAAAATGCCCAACTGCTCCTAAACGTCCGTTTACCAGCAGCAGTGTACATGAGGCCTTAAATAGTACCTCTAGGATTGAGAGGAAACTATTTAATTTAGGATCTAAAAAGAAGATCTGTGGCCACCCAATAAAGTTTGACGAGATGTTGTTCAATCTCAGACTGTGTAAAGAGTTCTTTAATGTAAAACTGGACATACTTGAATCATTTTTCTTTTTGAGGGGGTTGAGCGAAAAAAGACCTAATTCCCCCATCCACAAACTTGATAGTGGAATCATTCCTGCTTTACAATTGTGTTCTGACAACGAGGGGACATCATCAGAATACAATGATCAGTTAGACTGACTTCTTTACAACCAGCCTGCCCATACACGGATTGAAACTTTAGCTTGTAATTTCTGAACTGGCAAAAATCCTTCGATGTATGGCCTTCCCTAAAATGGTCAGGATGAGGAACTCCTTTCCACAATTGGTGGTCTCAGCAGGGAATTCAAAAAACTTTTGTGCCACGTACACATGAGCAGTTTTGCTGTCGGAATAAACTCTGAAGGTTTCTCCGACGGAATTCCGCTCAAGCTGTCTTGCATACAAACGGTCACACCAAAGTCCAACCGTGAAGAACGCAGTGACGTACAACACGTACAATGGGACAAGAAAAAGGATATGCAATAGCCAGTGCACCACCCTTTGGGCTCCTTCTGCTAATCTCGTTGGAACAGCATACAGACGAGCGTTTTTTCCGATAGTATATAGTTCCTCCGGAAAAATATAGAACATGTTCTCTATCTAAGTCTTCTGACGGAAATTAGAGGTTTTCTAAGCAAGCACAATGTACAGGCATAGGGAAAATAGTAGTGACACACATCCGCACACACACAGACACACACTCTCATCTCAGGTTGACCTGGATGGACTGGTGTCTTTATTCAACCTTTCCAACTATGTAACAAAGTAACAAAATGCTGTTGAGGGACCTCACGGGTGTCAGACCATTGGAGCAGAGGTAACCTGCCATTACTTAACTTTTCTTTTTAAAAGACTCTTGCAGTGGCAGCTTGTGGGATTTTTTTGGGGCGGAGGGTTGGCATACAACCCAGCGGACTCATCCAGCAGGCAGCGGGTGAATGGCAGCAAGATATGTCCTGGGAGCGGCTCTGTTTCCTCTCATAGAGATGCCATGCGTCTCTTCTCTCCTCCTTGCAAGGCATCCAATAGGATCGCCTGTACTGTCAGCCAATCGGGTGATGGGTACAAGACCCACTTCACGATTGGTCGGGAGGAGGATCAGTGTTGCAAGATATTCATTCACTGTTGCAACACACCTGGGTGGGCTCCGGACGCATCGTCAGCGTCCCGAGCCCACCCTATTTTGAAGCCTATTAGAGACTATGGCTCTAAGCAGGTGCTTCAAAAAAACCCTGGCCACTGTAATTCATGTGCCCGGTGACCCAAAAGGGGCTGGACACATGATTAGGGGGCGGACGCGGTGGTCATCTATCCACTTCATATAGGGGGTGGAGAGGAGAGAGGGGGCGGAGCATGATCCCTTCCCTTCAGAGACTGGGCCGCAGGGCAGTATTCCAACATAACGACCCCAAACACACCTTCAAGACGGCCACTGCCTTGCTAAAGAAGCTGAGGGTAAAGGTGATGGACTGGCCAAGCATGTCTCCAGACCTAAACCCTATTGAGCATCTGTGAGGCATCTTCAAACGGAAGGTGGAGGAGCAAGGTCTCTAACATCCACCAGCTCTGTGATGTCGTCATGGAGGAGTAGAAGAGGACTTCAGAGGCAACCGGTAAAGCTCTGGTGAACTCCATGCCCAAGAGGGTTAAGGCAGTGCTGGAAAATAATGGGGGCCACACAAAATATTGACACTTTGGGCCCAATTTGGACATTTTTACTTAGGGGTGTACTCACTTTTATTGCCAGTTGTTTAGACATTAATAGCTGTGTGTTGAGTTATTTTGAGGGGACAACAAATTTACATTGTTATACAAGCTGTACACTCACTACTTTACATTGTAGCAAAGTGTAATTTCTTCAAAGTTGTCACATGAAAAGATATAATAAAATATTTACAAAAATGTGAGGGGTGTACTCACTTTTGTGATATACTATATAGGCAGCCGCAGCAAAAATATGTTTTTTCCTTTACAGTCATCAATCTCATATTTTTTTTCCTGATCAGACCCTTTGGTGTGAAAGGGTCCAAAGTGTGATGGAGGCTTCAGACTTTAGGCTCCTTTGGGGAAAAGCATATTGTGAATGTTGCTCTATCAGTACAGGAAATAAATGATTTATGTTCTGCAGGGTCACAGTGACATACTCCCCATGAATTCCTGTTTTTATTAATGCAGAGACATACAATAGACAACAAATCTGGAATGAAATCGTGCAAATGGATGTATTCTGCGCAGGAATGCCATAGAATGTAATCCACCTATTTATTGCACTTAGGTAACTGTTCACTTCCCATACCATTGATGGAATGCTGTCATCAGCAGTTCCTGGTCCACTACTGTAGAAGACAAATGTAAATATATATAATATATATATATATATATATATATATATATATATACACACACTATATTTTCAACAGTATTGGGGCACCTGCTTTTACAGGCACATGAACTTTGATGGCATCCCAGTCAGTCCCTAGGGTTCAATATTGAGTTGGCCCACCCTAAATTGCAGCTATAACAGCTTCAACTCTTCTGGGAAGGCTGTCCACAAGGTTTAGGAGTGTGACTTTGGGAATGTTTGACCATTCTTCCAGAAGCACATTTGTGAGGTCAGGCACTGACATGGACGAGAAGGCCTGGCTCGCAGTCTCCACTCTAATTCATCCCAAAGGTTTTCAATCGGGTTGAGGTCAGGACTCTGTGCAGGCCAGTCAAGTTCCTCCACCCCAAACTCGCTCATCTATATCTTTATGGATGTCCTTGTCTTTATCGCTAGCAGTCGCTAGCGATAGTCGCAAGATAATCCGTGAGGCTTGTTGTACCCAAGTTGACTGATCGATCGATCAACTTGGTACATTCAGCCTGCCCATTAATGGTTCGAATCTCGACCATGATTTGAACCGTGGCTGGCCTAAGGGTGTAACAAGAATACATAAGTAAAAGTTACATCCAGAAGATCTCATAAGAAATCTTGATTGGTTACATAGGCTGGCCATTACATTAAAAGACCTGCAAAAAGGCTCAGGAAGGGGCGGGGAAAAGCTTGACTTTTATAAAAAATGGCAGGTTTTGCGTACAAATTCAGCCACATTCATTTCTGAATCTAATCATCATCTTGACATGACACCCTCAATGAAGATAGATTCTGATTATACATTTCTGACCATGTGGTCAGTTTAAATTGTGATAAGTTCACTTTAATAACAGACATTATCCTGGTGCCATTGAAAATTCCCACCTTTGTTTTTGTTTTTCTAATTAAAGATATTGCTTTCTTTTGGAACTCAGACTGAAACGGCTCAATTAACAAAGAGCTGAAAACAATTGCTGCCTGTTACACTATTTATAAGTTTGATGTAGTAATTTAGTCAGAAGTGTTTAGCTATGAAAGTGAAGTGTCGCTTGCATTCTTCACTTTGTGAACGTTTCACTCAAGTTAATCAGGCAGAAAATCATTATTAGCTGAAAATATATTAACATTTATTTTCAGTGTGTCATACTTTAATTAGATGCTTTAATCCCCATACGAGTGATTATGTGCTGGTAATTATGCAGTAGTTAAAAAAAAAAAAAAAAACATTCCATTTCTATATTTTTTATGTTGCCATTTTTTTGTTTTTAATATAAGTTAGCCTTGTATGTGTCATCCATTGCATTAATTGCTCTAGATCAGGGCCACTTTAAGGGCTTGTAGGTCTTGTGTATAAAGTGATAAAGCTGTCCTTAGGCATTGAGGCCGGGTTCACACTAACTGCAGCCGCGGGTCACAGCAGGGGTCTGGTGCATCCCTGTTCTCCATTTCAGGTGCAAATCAGGTCCAGATTTTTGCCTGAATTCGGACCTGAAACAGAGCCAAAGAAGCACAGGACCCGTTTCCAGTGCGGACCGTGGCTGCCCCGGAGCTGTGTGAACCGGCTCCATTGAGAGCAGGTCACACTCTCCTGTCATGCGAATTGGATGCGGAGGAAACCCACATCAAATTCGCATAAGTGTGAACTCAGGCTAAAGAACCTTTACCATGTGCTGGTCATTATTCTACAGTAAGTGCAAATCAGGTCACTGCTTGACACACCTGACCACATCTGCTCTCATTAATAGACTTGTTAAGTTCACACATGTGTGATGCAGGAACAAGCACGATTCCTGTGCGGATTTCCGCATCGCACCAGAATCGCCGGCGGTTCACACTGATATCTGCAAACCGCTGCGGGTGTCAATGTAAAGTTAATGACAACCCCAGATCGGTTCGCAAATCACAGTGCAAACTGTGAAATGATGCAGGAATTGGATTCCCATGTGATCCGATTCCAGTGCAGACCAAAAAAAGGGTCCTGCACCATTTTGGTGTGAATGCAATGCAAAAACATCCATACAGTTTGTATGGCTGAATTTGCATTGCACAGACATCACATGTGATCTGCACAGCAATGTGGTATGAATCACATGCGATGTCTGTGACTGCACAAGTGTAAACCCAGCCTAAATCAGGCTTCATTCTGAGTTCACACTTGTGCGATTCGGGAACCATCGCGATTCCTGTGCAGGTTCCTGCATCGTACCTGAATCGCTGGCGGTTCACACTGACATCTGCAAATCACTGTGAGTGTCAATGTGAAGTTAATGACAACCCCAGATCAGTTTGCAGATCGCAGTGTGAAAATCAGATTGCATAGGTTTGCACACCCAAGCAATCCGATTCCAGTGCGGACCAAAAAAAGGGTATTGCACCATTTTGGTGCAAATGCGATGTGGTTTTAGCCATACGGTTTGTCATCGCATGTGATCTGCACAGCAATGCGGTGCCAATCACATGCAATGTCTGTGGTTGCACAAGTGTGAACCCAGCCTATATCAAGGTCATAGCTTAAGGCCTTCACCTGATTAACAGTTTTGTCAGTTTGCTTATGCCCTGGATAAAGGTCTGTCTGTGCCATGAAGATACAGAAGTAAGCTCTTATGTGAGCCCGGGACGTGGGATCCCCCAGTGCATCTAAGAGCCAGCCGGTGTCCGCCAGGGACCCCCTTGTGGAGGTTTGGACTTAGCTGTATGCTGATGCTCAGTTGGACTGACCAGGATGTGGCTGAGCCCACTTTCTTCTTTATGATTGACTATTTCCTTACATTCAAGTTTTATATTACCACAGCCAAAACTGGTAGGATCATTGTTTCATAACAGAGCTGCCATTAGGCATGCATCTATCTGATTATCTGGCCACACCATCATGGGGGGACTCAGTGGGAAAACAGCATCTTAAGTTAAGTATTATATATTTTCTGATATTATCTGTATCTGTCATTACTTTTAATAAATGTTATACATATAAGTGTTTGTGTGATCTCTCTTTACAAGTATTGAATACAACCCCAAAAATTTAAACTATCATGTGACCGTGAGATAAGAAGAGCCCAGACACACAAAAAAAAAAAAAAAAATGGTGCAGGGATTCTTCTATACAGGGTTTACCTATCTCATCCTGGCACATACATTGTAGAGAGTATTGCAGTGGCACATGAACAGAGGCAGAGCGAATCAGGAGGTGAAACTGGCTGGGCCAAAGGTGGAGTACATGTTGCTTCAGTCCTCTTCATGCTGGGGCAAATGCTAGAGACAGTGGAGTCAGAGACATCTTTTGCCAGGTAGGTAGCATTTCTAGAGACAGTTTTTCCCATTCACAGACTTCTTATGATACCCACATTGAAAACCAGTCTCCAAGATCAGGTGCATCAAGGTTGTGGACAGCCATTGTAATGAAAAATCATGGCTTAAATATATATGTTTGCATTGGGCGACTGTTTATGTTTGTGCCGATAGTGAGACTATTCAGGTTTTTATAGCTCTAGGCTGCCTATGGGGAAAATAAGAATAAGTGGCTGAGAAAATTCCAACCAATAAATGATTCACCTAAGAAGGCTGGGGCAGGGAACCTCTGACATGGTCATGTAGGGTCAACAGACAATAGAACATTGCCCAATCCACCTTTACTACCTTCTATTTTCAGTGATAGCTCTGCCCCCATGTGTCAACTATGAGACCCATGTGCCAACACATAGAAAATATGACTTTTCCAGAACAACTCCACACCTACCATGGTTTAAAATATCTGCATGAAATGTACTCTTAAGGTTTATTTAATTGCTTATTAAAACTAAAAATTAAAATGTCCTTTACGACAACAAAAGCACATACTTCACTATATGTTTGTGTACTGACTTCAAAGAGGTGTTGTAAACAAAAGATACATCAAGGTTTTTATTATGATGACTGCAATAGCAACAAAATGAAAAAAAAAAAAAAAACAACTAGAAGTACATTTGTATTTGTAGAAAGACCATAAAATAAATCTTCATTCTTTAACAGATATGTTTTAATTTGATTGCACAATTGTTATATTGTATATGTAGCACCCTGATGTTTAGGCAGGGTTGCTATTAAATTTATTTGCCAAGTGATAGTTGCCTTGGCCAATTGTTAGGAGGTGAATTGAATTCACCCTAATTCTTGAATTGCTGCACTTCTCTCTTCTGTCACTAGATGGCCGGGTATCTGGTGGCATTAGATATGACAAGGGCATTGCAAGGACAGATTAGGAATGAATGGGGTGTCTCAGCCAATGGGAAAGAATTTTCTTGGGTCCCTTGGCCTGCTGGGAGAGCCTATTTATTTTGGTGGAGTCAGGTGATTGGGGTTCTGTGCCACCTGGACGGCTGTCTGGGTGGACTTGTATCGTATTGCCCCGGGCTGCTAGGCTAGAAAGCTAAGGCCTATCCCGGGGACATCTGGCTGCTAAGCTATCTGAGAGCCTATCCAGAAGTAGTGCAGGGTTGGGACTGCGGGCTTATAGTCCAACCAGAAGTAACGGTTGCGCCGGCCGGGGAACCTGTCCTGGTGGGAGGTAGAGGGGAAGCTGTCGTCACAAAGGGACCATTCAGCTTGCTACCCTACACCACAGTGAGTGAGCTGAGGCCAGTACCAGAGCAGACTTCTTGCCAACCGGAGACAGTGAAGAAGTGGGAAAGCATCAGCAAGTGTCAAGTCAGGGACCCAGCGGAACAGCAGAGGTGACGCATGTAGAGTGCCAAGCCAGGGATCTAACGTGTCAGCAGGGGTGAAGCTTGAAGAATATCTGTGAGTGCCAAGCCAGGGACACAACAGGGAAGTGGGAGTGATACTTGAGGAAGATACTGAGTGCTACAGTGCAAGAGCTCAGGGGATCCAGTGGCTACTGGATCTGAAGTCTAGTGAGAGAGACTTGGAGCTTGTTGAGTGAAGATGCACAGTGAGTGAGTGTGGGGTAAAGAGAACTGTTCTTATTGCAGAAAGTTGAATACCTTTACCCTTAGTAACAACTACAAGATTGTTGCCATAGGAGACAGCGGTCCTACCTATACAGAAGTGGTGTCCGGCTGGAGGCCTTCACCTATATAGCCATCTACCTATAGAAGTCTTGGAGTCTGCCAATTAACATTGCATTTACCTAAGGGTGTCCTGGCCTTAACCCTCTCTCCAACGGTTCTGTTTAAGAGTCAATAAATCTCTTTGCATTCAAAAAGTGTCTGGTGCCCACCTGTTCATCTTGCATTACACCCACCATGCCTTGTAACCCACTCTACTCTGAAGGATGTCAGCTGTCCTTAACTCTGGAGGTCATCATTGGGCTTCAGGGGCCCTGGGACTTTGCTACATATATAATGTAGTAACTATGCTGAACATTGTCCTTTTTTCCTGAATGTCACGTCCTAAGCTCCTGGGAGGAGGGTGGGAGGAGCTTAGGACGTTCAGTGCTGCAATACACCTGAAGGTTAACAGCAGCTGTTTCTCTATGGGAAACCCCGTCCACAGCGGCTGACTGCAATCTGCATATTTGAATGCTTCTAATAGACCGGGAGTTTGTGAGTGTATCTCTAGTCCCTGTTTTGCTTGTGCACTATCTAGTAAGTTCACTGCACAATGATCTATTTTTTCTTTGCTTGCTTTGCATAAAACCTTTATCCTGAGAGCCGAATCATCAGCAGTATTATGGCTAAAGTGGGATGCGAAAAAATAAATATCCTGATACAAACTATCTAACCCAGTGAGTCAATCAATCTGGATTAAGGGAAGGAACTGTTTAATTATTTTTACTTTCTCCCACTATTTATCTCTGCCTGGACATTATACTCAGAGTGTCATTATTATTTTATTTATATTCACCGTCACATCACCAATTTGAAGATTTATTTTGGCAATTTTAACACATGTATTAGCACCATAATTATTTATCTATTTTATTCACATGTATGCATTTTTTATTCCTGGATTTAAACTTAGTCGCAACAGCATATTGTGCACTATTTATTTAAAGCGCATCAATTTTATACTTAGTACTATTTGTTTGGTTATCTGATCACCCTATATTGATAGCAGCTTTAATTTACTGATTTTATTATAGCACTAACTATATTGGTTTATATATATATTTTTAGCACAATTTATTTATATCACACATATCTATCCACATCAGCGCTTGGTTTTTATTCATTTTTTTAAGGGTAAAAGTTTGTCGCCATTCCACAAGCGGGCGCAACTTTGAAGCGTGACATGTTAGGTATCAATTTACTCGCCGTAACATTGTCTTTCACAATATAAAAAAAAAATTGGGCTAACTTTACTGTTGTCTTATTGTTTAATTAAAAAAACTGAATTTATTCCGAAAAAAGTACCCTTGTAAGATCGCTGCGCAAATACGGCGTGACAAAAAGTATTGCAACGACCGCCATTTTATTCTCTAGGGTGTTAGAACCCCCAAACATTATATGTTTTTTTTTTCTAAGTAAATTTCTAACAAAAAAAAAAACAGTTTTTAACTTGTAAACAAAAAATCTCAGAAAGAGGCTCGGTCCTTACTGTGCTTTGTTAGAGCAAAGCAATGGGTTTACTTTATTCCTTCTACCTCCAGCAACATATACGGTACTCACCTTTCTTTCTCTTTCCTGCCACTATGTTCACTGCTGGGAGCCAATGGAAACACTTGGTAATACGGGGAATGCAAATGCTTACATTTATAGGTTACACAGGACTTTGCTTTCATTTCTGGCAGCTGAACATGATAATGGGGGGTGTAATGCATGGAGTGCAGGGGTCAGAAGTACAGTACATAACACAGAGATTGCAGTAGTCAAAAGTACAGGCATTCTCCGGGTTACAAACAAGATAGGTTCTTTAGGTTTGTTCTTAAGTTGAATTTGTATGTAAGTTGGAACAGGTACATTTTTTAAGTGTAGTTCCAGCTGTAGCAAGGTCTCCGGCCTTGACCAGTCTAATGGGAACCTCCAAGGCCAAAGATAGCTAACATCCTTCAATATGTAGTGGGTTGTGAGGCATAGTGGGTGCAAATTTGGTGGAAGTCACTGGGCGCCAGACACTTCTTGGATGTAAAAGAGGTTTTATTTCTTTTGAAAGTCCTTTTGTATTTTTGGGGGAAAGAGGGTTAGGGCCAGGACACCCTTAAGTAGTTATAGATTCAATTGGCAGACTCCAAGACTTCAATAGGAGGACAGCCGTGCAGGGAAGGGCCCCAGCAAGGTGATACGTCGGCACATGCAGAACCGCTGTCTCCTATGGTAACAGTTCTTTAACAGATCCTAAATCAAACGTTCTTTCAGCTCAACTACAACTGCCTCTTGTAGTTTAACATTGAGCTCCTGGTCTCTCACTAGATCCTCTGATTCACTGACTCTGAATCCCTTGAGCTCCTCCAAGGTTGCGGTGGTATCACCCCTTCTTCTCTGCTGGGTCTCTAGCTTGGCACTCCAGATACTTCTCAAGCTTCACCCCCGCTAACCGGCGAGGTCCCTGGCTTGACTCACAAGGCTGCTCTGCAAGAGTCTCCTCCGCAGGTTGGGTCCCTGACTTGATCACCGCCTGAAGTTTCCCGATTCTCCACTGTGCCCAGTCGGTGAGAATATGATTCCGGTACTTTCTTCAGGTACTCACTGTGGTCCCTGGTAAAGGTGGTTGGTCCTTTTGTGGCGACAGCTTTTCCTTCTACCTCCGCCCACTGACAGGTTATCCAGCCGACAGAACCGTCTCTTTTGGTTGGACTGCAAACCGCAAACCCAACCCTGCGCTGCCCTCTTTTTTCTGGATAGGCCCCCACACAGCCTGGCAGCCAGATGCCCCCGGGATAGGCCCAATCTCCCGGCCCAGCATATGACATACATCCACCCAGACAGCCATCCAGGTGGCACAGAACATAGATCACCTGACCTCACCCGAATATATGGGTTCTCCCAGCAAGCCAAGGGATTAAAAAAAAATTCTGGACATTGGCTGAGATACCCCATATAATCATAATATGACCTTGGGTTGCCCTTCTCATATCTAGTGCCACCAAGTACCTGGCTACCTAGTGGTAGAAGAGAAAAATGCAACAAGGCCAAACATAGGGAGAAATAATAGATCTCTATCAATCGACCAAGATAACTACTCTTGGCAAGTAAATTTGCGACGAGCTCCCTAACTAAATCCCAGGGTGCTACATAGCCAAAAAAATATTTTTTTTTTGGATACCATAGGGAAGGGTTAATACCCCTGTAATGTTTGTTTTGCTGTCTGTGCCCATGTTGAGAAGATATCACCTCACTTTCTGTCCCTGTGACAATTGGATTTGGAACATTTTGGGTTGTTGTGGAATCAAGGATTGGTGATAAAGCTTTAGTGGAGACACCTTTTTCCCATGATAACTCTAATAGGAGTGAATTTCCCTTCCTAGGGGTAGATTTCCTCTCACTTTCTGTTGTCTCCCTCCCTTTGTAAGTGTAGCACCCTGGTATTTAGGCAGGCTTGCTAAGTAAATTTAGTTTGCCAGGCAGTAGTTGCCCTGGTTAATTGTTCGTAGATCCACTGATTCCTGTCTAGTTCTGGACTTGCTGCACCTTCTCTCTTCTGTCGCTAAGTGGCGTTATGCTGGTGGCATTAGATAGACAAGGGCTTAGCAAGGTCAGGTTATGAATGCATGGTTTGTCTCAGCCAATTGGTGGGGGTTTCTTTGGTCCCTTGGCCTGCTGGGAGAGCCTATTTATTTGGGTGGAGTTAGGTGATCGGGGTTCTGTGCCACCTGGATGGCTGTCTGGGTGGATGTTTGTTATGCTGCCCCAAGCTGCTAGGCCAGAAGCCTGAGGCCTATCCCAGGGACATCTGGCTGCTAGGCTAACTGAGGGTCTATCCAGAAGCAGTGCAGGGCTGGGACTGCAGGATTGGAGTCCAACCGAGAGTAACGGTTTAGCCAGATGGGGAACCAGTTGAGGTCGGTTTTCAGTATTTAGTTGCAGCAGTCCCAACCCAACATTATCTAGCACAAGGTTTATATTTAATGAATTTTACACAATGCATGGCTTTTATGCATGCCATATTGTGTTGATCTCTGTGATTGGTCACAATGATCACATGGTACAGACAGGGCCAATCACAGCTAATCAGAAAAGTAAACACTGAATGAATTGATTTCATTCAGTATAAATGGTTGTCTATAACAGTGATATTCCCTGTTTTAAGCAATCATGGTGTTCAAAAAAAAAAGAATCCTGATCAACTCCGCAAAGTAGTACAGTGTTGTTATGGTAACACTGTGTTGCTCTGGTCACAGTATGCCAAAAAAATTTTTCATTGTTTTTTTTTTACATACTAGCACCAGTCAATGTCCCTGATCACCACCACGCCAGTTATATGATGACGCTGTACTGCAGTTGATAGTATGGGAAAAAAAAATTTTGTAATTTCTTAATTTTCCAAAAAATTGCGACAAAAAAATTACAACTTCAACAAACTCTCCATGACTCTTACTAAATACCTTGGACTGTCTACTTTCCAAAAAGGGATAATTTGGGGGATATTTGTACTTCCTGACATTTTCGGCCTCAGGAACATCAGGATGGATCAATTATCAGATATAAACCATAGTTTGTGGACTCTATAACTTTCTTAAAGACTAAATAATAAACACTGATTTGTGTTTTTTTCACCAAAGAAATGTAGCAGAATACATTTTGGCCTAAATTTATGAAGAATTATTAGTTATTTGCTAAATTTTATAACAGAAATTAAGAAAAACACGTGATCAAATACCACCAAAAAAAACCTGTTTGTGTGAAAAAAATTATAACAATTTCTTATGGGTACAGTGTTGCATGACCGCGCAATTGTCATTCAGGGTGTGACAGTGCGGAAAGCTGAAAATTGGCCTGGGCAGAAAGGGGTGAAGGTGTCGGTATTGAAGTAGTTGCAATAACATGCCTGGGGTGTTCTTATACTTGTGACTAGGCGAATGATGTACAGAAAGTGCGGCAGCAGCATTAACATTTACAGAGGAAAAAAGTTTTAAATTGCCTGCAAATTACATGTCTTTGACAGCTTTTTTGTTAAAATAAAATAAAAAAACAGTACACAGACCCCTCCAAAGATTTTCTATGTATTTTGAGGAACATTTGGAGGGGTCTGCGTGCTTATTTGAAAAAAAAGAAGCCGGCAATGAATGTCATCAGTGTCATTTTTTTTCCTTGTCATTTTTGTTGTAGCTCTAGCACATCCTACAGCAAGAATGAAAAAAAAATCAGTACATAGAGCCCCCTCCAAAATGCATACCAGACCCTTTGAGGTCTGGTATGAACTTTAAAGGTGTACCTATACACAAAAAAAGAGGAGCTGCCCTTGGCTTTGCATACAATTGACTGGGTACAGCTTATTCATATGCAAATCGCATAACCGTTTGCTTATGAAAAAGCTGTGGCTTCAGTGTACAGGGGGACACAATCCTGGACTGTTGGGAGGCAGTGGTGGCTGCTCCATTAGGGGTGCAGGGGTGTCGCCCCCTAACCCATGCTCTCAGCCCCTAATCTACATGCAGGGTGCCAGACGCATAGATTTCAATGTTTTTTTTTCTTTTTTGAAGCATGTGATTTGCTAATGTCTTCCTGCTTCTCCTCACGACCAATCAGGTTTCTTAGGACTCCTGGTTGATTGGGTTTCAGGACCCACTTCCTGTTCAACTGGGAGGAGAAGCACAGCCCGACTCTTCCCTCAGCAAGCTGCAGCAGGTGGATTGGCAGCTTCCAGGAGCCCTATCCCGGATCCAACACCACCTCCTAAGGTAAGGACATGGATGGGGTGGGGGGGGGTTGCTAGTGAGAGGGCCAGAGGCAGCTTCCCGGAGCCCACACCACCTCCTATCATGGCCCACCATTCAATTGCCGCCTTCCCGTCCATCTCTCGTGGGGGTTTGTTTGACACTCCCCCACCCCAAAATATTGAGCACCAGCTGCCACTGTTTGGAGGTATGCCTTACTAATCTCACAGAATCTACCCCCAAATCTCATAAAGATTAATATTATTATGGGGTTAATTTACTAAAGGCAAATGGGGTGTTTTCTTTGTTAGGAAATTTTTGCTTTGCAAGGGAAATTTCCCCTAGTTTAGTGAGTGAAGTGAAATTCTGCTGGCTTACATCATCTAATCATGTCTAAGCAAGAATCCCATTTTTTGTTTTGTTTTGTTTTTTTCTTGCACATGATCGGGTATTTTTTGCAAAGTGATTTTTTCCCACTTTTACTAAGCTAAGGGAAAATTCCCTTAATATTTACATATCACAGTACATTTATTTATGATAGCTAGTAGTAGTTATTCACATTTACCATACGTGTTCTGTAATGTTGAAGATGTTTCTCCACTTATGTATTAGCTTTCTCAGCTAAGACACCAAGAAGCAGCCCCATTTGCATTATCTGAACTGGCCTAGCTTCTCCCAATCAGACACCAACAAGTGCATCTTCCCTTGCGAAATGGCAGGCAGCTGCGCTATCATCCTGGGTTTCTACAAAAGCTTTACATTGTAGCTGGGCCCTCTGAACTTCCCTGAGCTTTTGTTGCTGCCTAAGTTGCCTGTCAGAGGGCACGGACAGCAAAAAAAAACTATGGAAGTTCTAACTACCGGTATTCACCCTTCTGTTTATAAGTAAAAGAAAGTTTTGGCTCCAGATACACTTTAAATGTTTTTTATATCAGCCTTGAACTCAT
Organism: Lithobates clamitans; assembly: GCA_037952925.1. NCBI lineage: Eukaryota > Metazoa > Chordata > Amphibia > Anura > Ranidae > Lithobates > Lithobates clamitans. The sequence goes on from JBBGZY010000761.1 coordinate 3,941,525, forward strand.
TCCTGTTGATCTCTATTCTACTTCCCCTAGATCATGAGAAATTTAGGCTTGATGATTCCTAACTGAAACTGAAAATAGCGTAATGCGCTTGTAAACATGTGGAGCTCTGGCCGGAAAAACCACTTTAATGAAATATGCCCATAAAAATAGTTTTGCCTTTTGGTACACCGGTAATAATGGCCTTTTAAACGTATTAAATGAATGCTCCGTATGCAAACTTCCCATTCTGTTTGTTGCACCCGCTTCATTTCTTTATTAAGCCTTGACTGCGCTCATAAAATGTAACCTTGAAAACACTGATGTGCAAAGAGTTTTGAAAAGAGCTAATGCATACAATTCCAAACAATTACTGCCACCGTGATTGCTATAGCACTGACCTTGTTGACATTCTTCCAATGGAACATATTATTTTAAAGATGATGTTTTATTAGCAGAAAAGCTGTAGGAGGACGCTTTCTGTGTATGTCAAACATTGCAACTTACTTTCTTTAAGTGACAGCCCATTAACCTTTTAGTGATCACGCAGGTTCTAATTTATGTATGGAGCACAGGGTCAGCTTTTGGAATGTTTTTCTAGGTAATTACTTTTTCAATATCTCTATCAATTAGTGTCCTAGAATTTGTTTAGCCTAATTAAATGGAAGATGTTTCTAAGGCGTCAAGAAAGTTAGTATCTTTTATGAGCAGTGCCTTTTGTATAGTTTTTTTTTTTCTTTTTTAAATCGTTACCAAAATAAAAAAAAGTTATATACATCTTCTGCCCGTAAGATTAACATCAAATGACAAAGCAACATGTATTATATTATATTAAATCATTATTTTATTTCTTTAGATCTTTTTTCAACAAAATGTTCAGTTCACAAATCTAATTATCATGGGAACAACAAAGTCTACGTGGATCCATTGGTTAGACATGGCCAGCAGCAAGAAGATTTCTGCCACAGGCTGCAAACATTGCAGAAGACTGCAGCTGTCAAATTCAGTAAAGTATGGCACTTTTTGTTTAAAATGTTAAATCAGTATTTTTTGCTAAAAAAATACCTAGAACCCCCAAACATTATACATATTTTTTTTAGCAGAGACCCCTAGAGAATAAAATGGCGATTGTTGCAATATTTTATGTCAGATGGTAATTGCGCAGCGGTCTTTCAAACGCTATTTTTTTGGGAAAAAATACATTTTAATGAATTATAAAAGGAAAAAAAACACAATATTACCCCATTTTTTTTGTATAATGTGAAAGATGATGTTAACCTGAGTAATTAGATACCTAGTACGCCATACTTTAAAATTGCACATGCTCGCGGAATGGTGACAAACTATATTACTTAAAAATCTCCATAGGCGACACTTTAAACATTTTTTACAGGTTATCTCTTTAGAGTTACAGAGGAGGTCTTGCAATAGAATTATTGCCTTCACTCTAACATTTGCACTTGCAGAGTTACATAGTTACATAGATACCTCTCATGTGTGGTTTGAACATAGTTTACATATGCTTGCATGACTTAGGTATGTGTTCACTTCTGCGTGCAAGTGAATGTACAATGTATATGTAAAGCACTGCATAAATTGACTGCACTATATAAGTACCTTAAATAATAATAATGAACAAAAACAAAAATTATTTATGTTTTACTTTGGCCCTGGAACCAGGAGTGACGTCAGATGTTGCTTTGGTCTTCCAAGGGCATAGAGATGGGTGGCAACTTTTCTTCATACCCAGCTAACGGCCGCATTAAATCGCTCCCATGCTTTACCGATGGGTCAGGTAAGCCTGGGAATGACCAGAAAGAGGGAGTACCCCTCTTGCCACTTCTAAAAGTGATCCAGCTGCAAATATTATTTATTTATTTTATTTATTTCAGGTACTTATATTCCCATTGGACTACTTTTATCTGAAAGAGAATCGGCCATAGTAAAACAAAATATCAGGGTTATGGCAGCTAGTTGCTGCCATAACCTGGTATTTAACATCAAAATAATGACATATTTTTACTATGGACCAGTCATCAAATGGACTAGAGAGACAAAATAAGGGTATTTTATATAAAAGAACACATCCTTTAATACCAGTTAATCCAGTGCTTAAAGTAGTTCTATGGTCACAGCATACAATTAATTTTGTAATATTAGTATTGTAATAGCAATACAAATGATAGTTATTTTTTACAATAGAATATAAGCTTATTTAAAAAATCTCCTTTTAGGTTGTGATTACTGCCTGTCTGCTGACCATCTCTTTCCTAGAATTCCTGCATGCTTTGCAGCTTCACCACTGTGGTTTCCTTTGGTTTACTTTCAACTTCTAAGCACTGCATATCCCACTGTACCTTCTAGCCTGCTAGTGTTGAGCTCCTGGTTCTGTCTGAACTAAGGTTCAGGCTGAACTTTGCCAAACTTTCACTCCATTTGGCAGGGCCTGAACATCATATATAGTAGCAGGATTTTTTTCTGCTGCTATATATGACAGCTTCTTCCTTCTGCAGTCAATGGTTAATAGGGAAGCCTATATTCAAAGCATTCTTAGCAACCATTGACTTCACCCTCCACCATTAATTTACTGGCTGGGAATTCCTGACTATGTAAACTAAATAGCCCGGGGATAGTTAAAAATAAATCATACCACGCCCTTCAGGTCTGGTATGACTTGTAAGGAAAATCCCATGAAACAAAAAAACAAAAAGGGTGTAAGGCCCCCTCCCCCAAAAATTCCTGCCAGAACCTTATCCAAGTGTAGCACTACTCCTGCAGGAGCCACTGGTGAAAATGGGTATCTCCCACCCTGCACAGCCAGGCACACAGAATTCTCCACACACGCTGGAGTCAGAAATCAGTCCTTGCAGCTTTGTTTTTGTATTTTATTAGGGGAGTTGAACTTGGAAATGGGGATATGGTATTATGGGATGCCCACTTGATCAGCACAAAATAATTCTTCAGGGACATGAACTTTATATATATATATATATATATATATATATATATATATATATATAGTTATGTAGCACCACCCCCAAAGGAGCTGCTTGGTGATTTTTAGGTTCTCTGTTCTACGCCTCAACTCCAGGATTGACCTCAGCCCCTCTGGCACACCTGGTTAGTTATAACATTTCTGCAAACACTTTCAAGAATGCAAGTGAAATATCCTGGCTGTGGATTGATATCAGAAACAGACAGACAACTGCTAGTGATAAATGAGCTGAATATATTATCACGGTTTAAAGCATATAGAAAATTTACAGCACGTTTAACCATTTGCCTACCAGGCACTTAACCCCCTTCCTGCCCAAGCCATTTTTCAGCTTTCAGCGCTGTCGCACTTTGAATGACAATTGCGCGGTCGTGCTACACTGTACCCAAACACATTTTTTATCATTTTCTTCACACAAATAGAGCTTTCTTTTGGTGGTATTTAATCACTGCTGTTTTTTTTATTTTTTACAAAAGAAAAAAATTTGAAAAAAAATTATTAAAAAGGAAAAAAAAGGGGGAAAGGGAGTATTGTGATTTTAAATGAGGATAGTGTGGCCGTTCAATACCTCTCCTCCATCCCGGGTTCAATATTGAAGTAAAAAAGTGAGCAAAATGCAGGACTTTAAATGAGGCACAGGGGAGCAAAAGTATAAATTGGATAAAGTGGCAATTTTTTATAAATTCATTCAAAAATTCATATATTTACATACTTAGGCACATAGCTATATTATGATAATTTATATTCCATTAAAAAATACATTCCAACAAGGACTTCTTTGCAAACCTATAAGGACATAGGTATATGAAAAAATAATAATAAATAGATGAATATGTGTCACACGAATAAAGTGTCACTAGGAAAAAGTAGCAAAATCAGAAATTAATCGATTGTGTACACATAACGGTAGTTGTAAGCTCTATGCGTTTCGGGACCTTATAGTCACTCATCAGGAGAAGAACCGTAGTGACCACCTATGAATAGGGGAAAACAGCAGTGTTTTAAATAGTTTGGAGAGCAAGCGGGTAAATGTAAAACATGAAATCCCACATTAATACACTTAGACCAGGAACTTACAAATATATCTGCGCAATGGTGGTGCAGCCCTGGATGTCAGGCCAGCCAAAAATGCCACATCCCAAAGCTGAGGGAGCATGTCCAGGCGACAAAACCCAGCACAGAGAAACCCCCAGAGTGGGTTAGGGTGTGGAAATAAATACATGTGGGTAATACACATTGAGGCCTCCATTGAGGCCACCTATATTACCCACATGTATTTATTTCCACATGTGATGGCGTCCAAGAATGAGAGCCGCAACGCCCCGTCGTCATTTGATGGAAAGCAGTTAAACCTTGCTGCAAATAATTAATATTATAGAAAAGATAACCTTCAATGCTTAGTAACTGTAAGTATAAAAAAGGCAGTAATCTATATGCCCTTAACACAGGCGCTGAGAGGGAGGAGAGAAGACTTATCAACTTCTCAGCTCCTTCTGGGCCGCAAACACCTTTGAGAGGCAAACACACAACGAAAAGTAAAGGGTTGCACAAGTACAGTAAGCACAGTTCTGTAATGTTGCAGGTCCTGAGGTGAAGAATACTAGTGTCTTCTGCTAGTAGAAGTAGTAGTAGTGAACTGGATATTTTTTCATTTTAGAGGAAGGTTTATAGAAAGCATGCTTCTTCAATGTCTCCAATGCTAAAAATCAGCATAACCATTACAAAAAATCTTTAGGGGGAAAAAAAAGACAAATAATACACTTACATCTTACTTACAGCTTACATGATGCATGGGGTGATGTCACCCCTCAACTCCCCAAAGAGATCCGGGAATGGTGGCCCCTCCAAATCATGCAAAAACACCATGCAATAAAATGCTGGGTGCATCTCCTCAGTGAGATTTAAAGAATACTATATAACCCTAATCTTGGCAGAAGGACAATGACGTTACCCCCACATAGGCTCTGTGTCACAGTCAGGGGTCAGGCTCAGAGTCTAGTAGCTATAGCAGTAGAGAGGCTCCCACTGACCAGCAGGATAGGTATACAAGCAAGTCACCCTGGGGGATGACGTAGACTCACCAGAGGTGCGGGGTCTAAGCACTAACCGGTAATGACCATAGCTCCTGATGGTGGAGATGGGTTTTGCTGTGTGTTAGTACCAGGTTGCGGTTTCTCAGGATCGCCCCACCAGGAAATGAGCAAGCCACGGTCCTATAGCAAAGAAAGCAGGTATGGATCAAGCAGAAGCTTATTTAGTAAACAAGCCAAAAGTTGGTAGTTGGAGAGCACAATAATCTGGCAAACAGAAGTGCAAAGGCATGGCTTAAATAGGAAGTTCATGGGAGGAGCAAAGGATTCAAAGTTCACCAGAAAGAAGGAGCTGTTCAGCAGCTCAGGTGGCTCAATAAGAAGACATACTGCCAGACACAGCAGAGGTTGCAGGTTCAGATCTGGGTCCTGACATGCTGTGGGTGGAAGCTAGAAAAAAGCTTATTATCTAACATGTTTCACCCCCACAGGTTTTTTAATGTATATGCTGCTTTTCAACAAGGGGTGAGAAGGTAGACGGTAGATCTGATGGACCTTTTCATTGAGTGGGTCTTTGTAAAGGAGTTTGTCTACCTTCAAACCAAAGATTTAGGTCAGTGCAAATTGTAGCAGTAGGAATCTTCTATGGCTCTGAGCGATAGGTGCAGCTTTCTGACCCATTCACTATAATGATAGGTTGCCTGGCAGCTGCAGCTATTCTCGGTCTAAATTGGCCATGTGAATGTAGCCTTTAGCTCACCTAAACGGTATGCCTATTTTTGATGTTTTTACACAGGTAAGGAGAAAACTTTAGGTAAAAAACGAATTGTAATAAAAATATAATAGCACTTCTGCCATTTTTTAGCTTATATAACTTGCTAGAGAGAAGCAATCATTCCTATTACACATTTTGCATGCACAAATAATAAAGTCACATTTTCTGTATATATTTGCAACTGCTGTTGCGTTTAAATCACTACTGTTTTTTTATATACAGTGCATTATATGTATTTGGGCTTTTAATAAAAAAAAAAGTGCACATAGCCTGTAAACTTTACATTATATTTTTACTTCTTTATTCTTTTGCGAGATATAAAGATTGTAAAATAAATATCAGTGGTGTTTCTGTTTTTCACTTTGAGTCATAGATTAAAAAGCAATTTAAAATAGCTTAGTAGCTTTCAAACCATCACACTCAGGGAGACTTTTTCTGCAGATACATACTTATTTAGAAATAAAATGTTGTTAAATTGTTTTTTATTTCTGTCGCGCCATGAAAGCATGACGGGAGCACTTTGACAGCACCTTTTCACTACATCACTGCAGCTGCCTCTTCCTTGTTATTTTCTATAAACTCAATCTCAAGAAGTTTCCTTTAAAGTTTGCTGTATTAAAGAAAAGAGAATATTTTGAGGCAAAGAGAAAAAAAAAAACCATGTACGTACAATAAAAATAAATACATAAAAGGGCCTAGCTGCACAAGCTGTGACAACCATTCATAGACATGCTCTAAGTGCCAAATCTCTGAGAGACTTAAGCTAATCTAATGGTACTAAATGGGTCGCATCTTTGAATGGACTGTGGATGGTAATAGATAAATGTTTTTATTGTGGTATTTGACAGGCGATGTCCATTTTGGACCATAAATCTTCAGCATTTAAAAGGGGCCTACGAAGGCGCCACTGTGCACTATGGAGGAAAAGCAAGTATAATGGGGTGATATAACAAAGAAAAAGAATGACACAAACTGAACTGGAGTTTGAGATACAAGAAAAAAAAAAACATAGTAATAGAAGCTACACCTAGGTAACAGCAGGTTGGAAAGATAAGATATTTTACATAAATATTAAAGATATAGAAAAGTCCACCTCCTGCGCATCACTCCAATTAGAGAAAGCCTGTAAAAAGTGGGTGGCGGACATACCTGATCTTACCCTTGATGATTGGAAAGCAGTGTGTCTCTCATACCCGGACACAGTTATCTCTGCTAGGGATAAAGCTAAGATATCTGCATTGAAGATACTATACCCCAAAAGGTTATTTTTGATGCAGATTTCCCCCACTTGCCATAAGTGCGAAATAGAACAGGGAGACTTCTTTCATATGGTGTGGTCCTGTAATAAGGTTAGGCCATTCTGGTCGGCTGCATTTATTCCAGAGGTTTTCGAGCTCCCTAATATCTGTTAACCCAAATCGTGTCTTCTGGGTGTGTTGAAGATATTGAGCTTCCTACTAAGACAAAATTGTTTTTACGTTTATTGCATTATTATGCCAGAAAAAAACAATTGTATTGTATTGGGTTCAGTCTGAACCCTTAAGCATTAGTCTGTGGAAGCGATTAATTAACCAAAATATCTTGCTATACAAGTTGATCTATGAGGCTAGGAGGTGCTCAACGAAGTTTACCAAAATTTGGGGCCCCTGGTTAGATTCACAAGACAGGAGTGACTCATTTTTGCATATGATCTCTAATCCCCTATTATGCTAAAATGATATAGTGGTGATAATGGTTATGATGTCTTCCTGGTCTTACAAATGTGATAGGTGTTTTGGAGGTTTACACATACCTTTCCTGTTTCGGGAAGCAAAATCTTGAATGACACGACTTAGGCTGGGCATACATGGGTCAAATTCCGAAAGAATTTTCTTTAGAAAGAATTTTTGTTTGAATTTTACACCATTAGTGGGCCACAGCAACGGATGATTTTCGGACAAATTTGAGTGATCGAGCATGTTGGAAATTTTTTTCAAAAATGAACGATTTTCTAATCAATGATGGGAGAATTGTGTGAGAAATGTAATCGAAAAAGAAATGTGCATGAGCACAAGAAAAGAAAATTCCTGGGAAGACAAGACAATTCCCGGCCACAAAAGTTATTTTCTGTAGTAACATGAGCTGAAATTGAAGGCTTGGTTGGTCGAATTTCAAAATCAATGGTGGCACCATTGGATCACAAAACGCCCAAAATTTCAGATTTTTGAAAGAAAATTTGTTTGGAATTTGGCTTATGTATGGCCTACTTAGCTCTGGTTTGTTTACTGTTCATAGATAGAGTAAAATAGAGGTGACTAATTAAAGTAGTTGTTAAGCCACTATATGCAATTTATACCATCCCCTGTGTTTAATAATCCTTTGTGCCCTTGTGTCTGTGTTTTATTGAAATAAGCCGTTCTTTACCTGTTTTCAGAGCGCCGCTCTGAAAACAGGTAAAGAACAGCTTATTTTTTATGAGGTCAGACACAGGGGCACACAGGATTATTAAACACAGAGGATGGTATAAAACATTTAATGTAACTTCAGCAGCAGGAGGGGAGGGGCGGGCACTGACACAGAGCTGAGAGACAGGGAGGGGGGGTGGAGAGAGGACAGAGGAGAGACAGGAGAGCTGCTGATGACGGAGGCATGTAAACTGACGACTGTGTCAGGGCTTAGCAGCCATGATAAAATATGGTCAGTTTACCCACACTTCCAGCTCCCAAATAATAATAGACCCTTTAATTGTACCCTTTAATAGCAATGCCATCTCACAAAAGAAACATTTGTTATAAGCCCAAAGACTTTTCCTACTGTATGTGACTGTAACTCAACAGGTATTGAACATTTGGCAACCAAGAATAGAAGTACCACATACAGTAACAATAGATGGCATTATTTCACAAATTGTTACTATGTTAATTCAATGGTGAAATGGTCAGTTCTTCAGACATTCTTTTTTCTACTCAACATGATATTGTACTTTATTGTAAATTTCTAGAGTGAATTCCAAGAATATAGACCAATAAGGAATATCAGTCAGGCATACATTTGCTAATATTAAGCATGCTGCAACTTAAAAAAGACAAAAATAAAACACACAAGGAAATTAGTATTTGAGATACACACATATACTCTCATAGTAACAAAAGAATGAATCCCAACCACAATATTAATGCCCTGTACACACAATTGAACATTGATCGGACATTCCGACAACAAAATCCATGGATTTTTTCCGACGAATGTTGGCACAAACTTGTCTTGCATACACACGGTCGCACAAAGTTGTCGGAAAATCCGATCGTTCTGAACGCGGTGACGTAAAACACGTATGTCGGGACTATAAACGGGGCAGTAGCCAATAGCTTTCGTCTCTTAATTTATTCTGAGCATGCGTGGCACTTTGTGCTTCGGATTTGTGTACACACGATCGGAATTTAACTGATTGGATTTTGTTGTCGGAAAATTTTATAGCCTGCTCTCAAACTTTGTGTGTCAGAAATTCCGACGGAAAAAGTCCGATGGAGCCCACACACGATCGGAATTTCCGACAACACAATCCGATCGCACTTTTTCCATCGGAAAATGCGACCATGTGTACAGGGCATAACTGCTTGGAGTTTGCATGTTCTCCCTGTGCCTGCGTGGGTTTCCCCTAGGTACTCCGGTTTCTAGACATGTGCAATTTGTTTAGTTCTGAATTCATTTTTTAATCAATTTAGACAAATTTGTTAATTCAGAAATATCAGAATTTCCGAATTTTCTCATTTTCGAATTTTTCAGAAATTCAAAAATTCGGAAATTCAAAAATGTGAAAATTCGAAACTTCAAAATTCAAGAATTCAGAAATTTGGAAATTCAAAATTCGAAAACCTGAAATAATAACTAACTAATAATAACTTAACTATTACTAACTATTAAATTGTTATTAGTTAGCTGGTTAGTTATATAGAATTTTTGATTCTTGGATTTTCGTTCTTTTGAATTTTTCGGATTTTCCTTTCTTAATTTTCGAATTTTCGAACTTCCGAATTTTTGAATTTCCGAATTTTCAAGTTTTCGAATTTACGGATTCTGAATTTTCTAATTTCTGAATTTTCCGAAAAAAACAAAAAATATATGCAATGAAAACTAACAGTGCACATGTCTATCGGTTTCCTCCCTCTGGAAGGTAATTGGTTCCTGTCCAAATTGGCCCTAGTATGTATATGTATGAGTTAGGGATCTTAGATTATAAGGCTCCTTGAGGGCAGGGACTGATGTGAATGTACAATATACTGTATATGTAAAGCGCTGCGTAACTTGACGGCGCTATACAGGTACCTGAAATAAATAAATAATAAAGAAGTTAAAGTTCTACCTGCACACAGATCCCTCCAGTGCAGCGTTGTCAAGGCTCCATTGGGCTTCCATCTTCACACCGTCTTACTTCCGGATTCATGGACTCCAGCTGTATGAATTGCCAGGGCCGTGATTATGTCACTCCCGCTCATGTGCACACAAGCCCCAGCCCCCTGACATGGAGCACTGTGGGTCCTTTCAGAGCGAATGCATGGGTGATGTCACAAGCTGTATCCCATGTGAATATCTGCTAAACAGTGCAAGTTTAGGAGATATTTACTGTACCTACAGGTAAGCCCTATTATAGGCATTAAAAAGTTAAAAAGTGGACTTTACTTCCACTTTAACAAGAGTCTAAAGTTCTAAATATTGCACAATTTCATGCATTTAAGCTTAGCTTTCTTCCAACTTGGTAGACTCTCTCTTCCTAAGCAGCAACTAGTTGTGTCTGTGTATTTTTTCCATCTCTGTCTCCATGTCCCAATTCCTTATTACATCACAATCATTTCTTGTCAGTAAACTGGATACACATAATTAGAGAAATTACGTTTCTTTGTTTCAGGCTAACACAGTCTGGAGAAATAATCTCTATTTAGAATGAATAAAAACTCTATTAGCAGTCAAACATATGCAGAGGTTATTGTATCAGGATTTTCAGTTGAAACTAATTTAGAGGAAATTGGTTAAACCCCTTATTAGTTAAAGCGGTTCTTCACTCTAGAAGAAAAAAATAAAAGTCAGCAGCTACAAATCCTGTAGCTGCTGATTTTTAATAAGGGAACACTTACCTGTCCTGAGATCCAGCGATGTTCTCACACAGGCTAGTTCTTCACTGGCCTTTGGGTTCCTGGCGCTGGCCACTTTAGTGTAGGAAGCCAGCTGTGACAGCTTGTGACATGTCTCAGAAAGCTGTGGTTGCAGAGAGAGGGGCTGAACTTCTGGAGGAGTAAGGACAGGTACCTGTAAAAATAGGTATCCGCTCCCCCCCCAAAAAAAATTGACATGCCAAATTTGGTTGAGGGGGGAGGGGTCTTAAAGGGTTTTAAAGCGGAACTACCCCTTTTGGGTGAAGTTCTGCTGTAAAGAACAACTTCAGTTTGTGCATGCATGCCATTGCCCCAATCATTCCTTTGGGTGAACCATACTTCAAGCAGCCATTGAAGGTCACCATGGGTACGGCTACCCATGACAATAAATGGGGCCACAACGCACATTTGCAGATTGAAGAGGAACCAGCCAGGCCCATGTTAGAGGTAAGATCACTGGATCGCAGCTTAAGGTAAGTGTTAAACTAGGCTTCTTGTGCTCATGGGGGTTGGAGGCTATAGTCCTTGTAGGTGAAGTAGTGTCAGGGCTGTGCTCAGCCCTAACCTCTCTGAGCTGACCGCTCAGCCAGCTCCTATCTCTCCACAATGACTCACCTGTTGATTATATCCTGCTCGTCAGTCCTGCTTACTTAAGCCATCCAGCCCAGATCTTCTCTGCCTTCACCTGGTCAACATCACAGAGACTCTCTCCTGCGTGCCTGTTAAAGACTTGCCGGGCTGATGTCCTTTCTGGTTCCAGATCCTGCTTACTGTTCCACTACGCTGATCCCTGGCTTCCTGACTTGACTTGGCTTGTTTGACTATCTATATACTATACCAAACTTTGGCTATGTTTTGACTATGTTTGTTCTATTTACTTTTATTATTATTAAACAAGTGTGATTTAACTGTACTTCTATCTCGGTCTGATTCGTGGTTTCTGACAAGTAGTTCTTTAAGTTCTTTAAAGTGCATTTTAAGCCAAAACCTTTTTTTTTTGTTTTTATTTTTTTTAAAGTTTTTGAGGAAGTAAGAAAAAGTAACTTTCCTATAAGCTTTAACTTGTTAAAGAAATTTAAAAGTGATTATTAACATTTTAAAGCAGTAATAAACCCAAAACATAAACATGTAATATATTGCAGCTTACCAATTATTTGATGTGGTTGTGGCATTAGTTTTCTTTTTTAGGCTGCCTCCACTCAGGTGGGGGGATTCTAATACAGGAGATGCTTTACTGGCTAGATCACCAGGTGAAAACAGAAGGAAAAAAACCTAACATAGAAACAAATGCAGCGACTACTAGGGATGAGCTTCGAGTTCGTGTCAAACTCATGTTCGACTCGAACATCGGCTGTTCGCAAGTTCGCCGAACAGCGAACAATTTGGGGTGTTCGCAGCAAATTCGAATGCCGCGGAAGACCCTTTAAAAGTCTATGGGAGAAATCAAAAGTGCTCATTTTTAAAGGCTTATATGCAAGTTATTGTCATAAAAAGTGTTTGGGAACCTGGGTCCTGCCCCAGGGGACATGGATCAATGCAAAAAAAACTTTTAAAAACGGCAGTTTTTTCAGGAGCAGTGATTTTAATAATGCTTAAAGTCAAACAATAAAAGTGTAATATCCCTTTAAATTTCGTAGCTGGGGGGTGTCTATAGTATGCCTGTAAAGGGGCGCATGTTTCTCATGTTTAGAACAGTCTGACAGCAAAATGACAATTCAAAGGAAAAAAGTCATTTAAAACTACTCGCGGCTATTGCATTGCCGGTCCGACAATACACATAGAAGTTCATTGATAAAAACGGCATGGGAATTCCCCACAGGGGAACCCCGAAGCAAAATTTAAAAAAAAAAATGACGTGGGGGTCCCCCTAAATTCCAAATTCCATACCAGAATTTAGGGGGACCCCCACATCATATTTTTTTTAATTTTGGCCGGGGTTCCCCTTAATATCCATACCAGACCTGAAGGGCCTGGTATGGAATTTAGGGGGACTCACACGTCATTTTTTTTATTCTGGTTCGGGGTTCCCCTGTGGGGAATTCCCATGCCGTTTTTATCAATTAACTTTTATGTGTATTGTCGGACCGGCAATTTATTAATAGCCGCGAGTAGTTTAAATGACTTTTTTTCCTTCGAAATGTCATTTTGCTGTCAGACTGTTCTAAACACAGCATCCTGCCCACAGACCTCCACAACCACCATGACAGCCAGGGTTGTGGGAAAGAGGCCCTTGCCCAGGGCAAGGTACCCCCTCATGTTTAGGGCAGGTGGCCTGGGATGGTTCGGGGGGGGTGCTCATATCCCCCTTTCCATATTCAGGTAAGGGTCTGGTATTGATTTTGAAGTCACCCACACTTTTTTGTTTTTTGCATGGGGTTCCCCCTAAATTTTACACATTTTTTTTTCTTTTTGTACACTATCTTTTTTTACATTCACCTGTTACCTGTAACATTCCTCACAGGCTGACAGCTGAACATACCTCGCGGGGATTAGTTGCTGGTTTTTAGTATGTTGACAGGTGCTTGCTTCCTAACAACCAGAAGCCCCGAGCAAGATTCTGTCATGTTTCACTTCACACTGCAGCTGGAGGTTCACTCAGCCAAACACCCATTTATTTGGCCTTCACATCTTCATAAAATCAAGCTTTAAACACAGTGCTGAGGTCTCCTTCATATCATTTCTCCTGCTGGTCGAATGTTCTTAGTCTATAGTGTTCTCTATTGGTGAATGTTTTCTCTATTGCTGAATGTTCTTTAACTCTTATGGTCGAGAATTATTATGACTGCTATTGTCTTAGAATCGGATGTTAGAGAATATTACATTTGCCTGGTGAAAGACAACAAATAGAAACTGACGTTTCATTTCCAATGATTTTTATTGACAATAGATTTTTAAGCAAACAATGAGGTACGAAATAGTACGAATACATTTTAAACAACGGTGTTACAGTGGAGATTGTCAAAATCAGCATAATCTAGTTATAACTATACCGTATCTTAGTTACTGTCCACAGCCAACTCTGCTCGAAGGGGCTAAATGGAGACGTGAAGAGCACAGAGTGCAACAGTCAAGTCTGTTCACCATAGGCATAGTAATGTGAATATCAACATATTTGCCAATTCAGAAACATTATTCGTATTTGGTTCCAAAGCAGGGAAAAAAGAAAAGGGGTGGAAGGGGAGAGGGAAGTGCTGCAAAATAAATTCTGCATGGTTGGACCAAATTTGCCACCGCTAATCCAAAGAACACCACATTTCCGAGTGTGAACCATGCTAAGGGCAACTTTGAAGCCCACTCTTAAATTCGATGTAAACCCAATTCATGAAATTTGAGCTGGCCACATCTATCTGCAGTGTTTTCTTATCTCTCTTCAAAGTTCTACTTCCCATGGTTTTCTCCTGCTCCGTTCTTCTGTTATCAGCATGATAACTTCTCACAAGTTCTCTGTCAACTGTGATAAAACCAGCCTGAATTTTGTGTCAGGGTGCATGCTATAAATAGATTAGCAGAGAGCTGGTCTATTCACAGCTATATGGAGGGGGGGCTGTGCCTTTCCTCCAATCACACAGTGCACGTTGGCACCAATGACAAAGTCAGAGGCAGATGGAGTGTCCTAAAGAACGATTTTGGGGACTTAGGAGCTGAATTGAGGAAAAGGATCTCCAAGGTAGTATTCTCAGGAATACTACCGGTACATTGAGCCACACCAGAAAGGCAGAGGGAGATTAGGGAAGTAAACAAGTGGCTGAAGAGCTGGTGTAGTAAGGAGGGGTTTGGGTTCTTGGAGGACTGGGCCGACTTTTCAGTCGATAACCAGTACTATAGAAGTGACGGACTGCACCTAAACGAGGAGGGTGCAGATCAGCTGGGAATGAAGATGGTCAAAAAGTTAGAGGGGTTTTTAAACTAGGCGATGGGGGGGGGGTCCAGAGGTAGAGATAGTCAGCGCAGAATATATTCCAGAGGGTAGTATTGGGGGCATTAGTGGTAGGTTGACCAAAGCTCATAAACCCAAGGTAAGTATAGCAGCAAGTCCTAGTTGCAGTCTTGAAACACCCAATAAGAGGATAATATGCAACTGGTCTAAACTATGTGGCATGTTCACCAATGCCAGAAGCCTGGCGGACAAGATGGGTGAACTAGAGAAACTGTTGTACGAGGAGGATTTGGATTTTTTGGGAATTTCAGAGACCTGGTTCAACAGCTCTCATGATTGGCTGACAAACATTCAAGGGTATACCCTTTATCGCAAGGATAGAGAGGGTAAAAAAGGGGAGGGGTATGCCTATATATCAAGAATAATGTACAAGTGAATGTATGAGATGACATCACTAAGGGAGCTGGGAGGAGGTGGAATCCTTATGGCTGGAGCTCCAAAGGGATGAAACTAAGGGGAAAATAATGCTGGGAGTATGCTATAGGCCCCCTAACCTGAGGGAGGAAGGGAAGACAGATCTCCTATCACAATTTGGATTAGCAGCAAGGATGGGAAGTGTTATCATAATAGGGGATTTTAACTATCCAGACATAGACTGGGTGGAGGGAACCGTGCATTCATCTAAGGCTCGCCAGTTCCTAAATGTCTTGCAGGACAATTTTATGGGTCAGACGGTAGATGCACCACCTAGGACTAAAGCGTTACTGGATCTACTGATTACCAACAATACAGACCTGATCACGGATGTGGAAATACAGGGCAATTTAGGTAACAGCGATCACAGATTAATTGGCTTCAGTATAAATCACACAAATAGGAAACATAAGGGGAATACAAAGACACTAAATTTTAAAAGAGCCAACTTCCCTAAACTACGAGCCTTGCTAGAAGGCATAAATTGGGATAAAATCTTAGGAACAAAGAACACAGAGGAGAGATGGGTTTGCTTTAAGAGCATATTAAATAAGGGCATTAGCTAAAGCATCCCATTGGGTAATAAATTTAAAAGAGTGATCAAAAGTCCTGGATGGCTTAACTCCAATGTAAAAATGCATATAAAAGCAAAGGAGAAGGCCTTAAAAAAATACAAGGTTGAGGGATCATCATCAGCATTCAGACTTTATACAGAATGCAACAAGAAATGTAAGGGTGCAATAAGGACGGTTAAGATAGAACATGAAAGACACATAGCGGAGGAGAGAAAAAAAAATCCCAATAAATTCTTTAAGTATGTAAACAGTAAAAAAGGGAGGACAGACCATATTGACCCCATAAAGAATGGGGAAGGACATCTGGTTACAAAGGATGGGGAGATGGTGAAGGTATTGAATTTATTCTTCTCCTCAGGCTTCACGAGAAAATTGGGGGCTTCAATAACCAAAACTGCAGTGTTTATCCTCATGACACATCA
Source organism: Lithobates clamitans (assembly GCA_037952925.1). Lineage (NCBI taxonomy): Eukaryota > Metazoa > Chordata > Amphibia > Anura > Ranidae > Lithobates > Lithobates clamitans. The sequence goes on from JBBGZY010000761.1 coordinate 3,957,778, forward strand.
CAGGAAGCACCTCCATGGTTAACAGAGGACAGAATTAAAATTAGACTTGGGAAACTTAACATTAATAAATCACCGGGACCAGATGGCTTGCACCCGAGGCTACTTAGGGAACTCAGTCAAATAATTGCCAGACCATTGTTCCTAATTTTTACTGACAGTCTACTGACTGGAATGGTACCAGCTGATTGGAGAAAAGCCAGTGTAGCACCAATATTTAAAAGGGCCCAACATACATCCCTGGGAATTACAGACCAGTTAGCCTAACTTCAATAGTATGTAAACTCTTGGAGGGGATGATAAGGGACTATATACAAGATTTTAGTAATGAGAACAGTATCATTAGCAGTAGTCAGCATAGATTCATGAAGAATTGTTCTTGCCAAACCAATCTATTAACTTTCTATGAGGAGGTGAGTTGCTATCTAAGGAAGGCCCATAGACGTGGTGTATCTGGATTTTGCAAAAGCATTTGACACTGTTCCCCATAAACGTTTACTGTACAAAATAAGATCCATTGGCATGGACCATAGGGTGAGTACATGGATTGAAAACTGGCTACAAGGGCGAGTTCAGAGGGTGGTGATAAATGGGGAGTACTCGGAATGGTCAGGGGTTGGTAGTGGGGTCCCCCAGGATTCTGTGCTGGGACCAATCCTATTTAATTTGTTCATAAACGACCTGAAGGATGGGGCAAACAGTTCAATCTCTGTATTTGCAGACGATACTAAGCTAAGCAGGGCAATAACTTCTCCACAGGATGTGGAAACCTTGCAAAAAGATCTGAACAAATTAATGGCAAATGAGGTTCAATGTAGAAAAATGTAAAATAATGCATTTGGGTGGCAAAAATATGTATGCAATCTATACACTGGGGGGAGAACCTCTGGGGGAATCTAGGATGGAAAAGGACCTGGGATTGCTAAGCCTAGTAGATGATAGGCTTAGCAATGGCATGCAATGCCAAGCTGCTGCTAACAAAGTAAACAGAATATTGGCATGCATTAAAAAGGGGATCAACTCCAGAGATAAAACGATAATTCTCCCGCTCTACAAGACTCCGGCCGCACCTAGAGTATGCTGTCCAGTTCTGGGCACCAGTCCTCAGGAAGGATGTACTGGAAATGGAGCGAGTACAAAGAAGGGCAACAAAGCTAATAAAGGGTCTGGAGGATATTAGTTATGAGGAAAGGTTGCGAGCACTGAACTTATTCTCTCTGGAGAAGAGACACTTGAGAGGGGATATGATTTCAATATACAAATACCATACTGGTGACCCCACAATAGGGATAAAATTTTTTCGCAGAAGAGAGTTTAACAAGACTCGTGGCCACTCATTAAAATTAGAAGAAAAGAGGTTTAACTTTAAACTATGTAGAGGGTTCTTTATTGTAAGAGCGGCAAGGATGTTGAATTCCCTTCACACAGGTAGTGGTCTCAGCGGGGAGCATCGATAGTTTTTCATGAAACTATTAGATAAGCACCTGAACGACCGTAACATACAGGGATATACAATGTAATACTAACATATAATCACACACATGGGTTGGAGTTGATGGGCATGTGTCTTTTTTCAACCACACCTACTATGTAACAGTGTATGGCAAGAATATACACCCACAGGTGAATCTGGAAGAGAAAATGTAAACAGGATGTGCACTTTCTAAACAGTATATAAAGCTAAAGACAGCAGATATAGGAGGATTTGTTTCATCTCTGTGCATCATCTGAAGCTGTTTACTTCACTGGGTATATGTGAGTGTTTACATCCACTTTTAACATGCAGAAAAAAAAAATCAGGTCAAAATTAGAAATTTTGGAAGAGGTTAAAAGAAAGAAAATGATACGAAGGAAAAGGAGAAAGAAGATTTTCTTTTTTTTTTTTTTTTAATCCATATATTTATTGGATATTTTGCAAAGAAATACGAAAGCGTTGGGTATCAAATAGTTGTACATAGTGATATAAATGTTCGGTTGAGTAGACTGGCTGTACCATAAACTGAACAGTGGTACACTAAGTTGTCTCGAGGACTAAGCAGAAACATTAATAACATTAGCCAAACATGAACATTCTAACAAAAAAAATAAAGGGGGTGAGAAATGTTGTACTTTAATAGTCTTCGTGCTTGATTTTATATAAGGGTGATTCTCTTCCACTCCTTAAATTAAAGTTGGGGATAGGTAACCGCATCTGTCTCGTCACCTTCTTGGAAGCAAATTTTAGCGAAACTGGCACTTGTGACCATCTCAGGAGCCTTCTCCAGTATTTCAGAGTGAACACATTAATATTATTTAAGAATTTTAGGTTTATGGTAGTAGGGATAGGTTAAGAGTGAAACAGAATTTCCAGTTAGTTTAGCTCTCTAGTGAAGTGGCCCATGAGGAGGGCCTACCCCCCTATCTTAGGGAGGTAGGGATGACTTCTATTGTTAGATTTAGGAGCACCAGTGCAGGGGAGAAAGGGATGTGACAATTGGAGATGTTTCATAAGATTTGGAAGATAGAGGACCAGTAAGGCTGTATATTGGGACATTCCCTTAAGATACAAAGTAGATCTACCCTTGCCTTTTGGCATCTCCAGCAAGAATTGGATGATTGGGGGTCAAAAGAGGCAAGTCTGGTAGGAGTTAGGTACCATCGTTGAGAAATCTTTTGAGATAGTTCCCATAGGGCCGAGCAAATAGTAGATTGGTATATTGATTTAAATGCTTTTTGCCATTGTTCCTCTGTGAAGGGTTCTCCCAGGTCTGATTCCAAGTGTAGATGTCAGGTATGTTTAATAAAGTCCTTTTTTTGATGTAAGGTGTTGTAGAGAAATGAGATACCTTTTTGTGTAGGAGATGGGTGAGTTACAAAAGACCGTATGGTGGAAGGTAAGGAGTATATTGGTTTTGGTTTGGGTAGGGAGGATAAGCAATGGGTTACCCGTAGGTTATTAAAATATTCATAGGATGGGAGTGCAAACTCTTTCCTCAATTGGGAGAAGGTTTTTAATTTGGAATCGGAGAACAGGTCTTGAATGTGGAGGATACCTTTGCTTGTCCACCGGGACAGCAAGAGGTCTGGTGTGAGTTGTGTGAGAGTTCCTATCAGGATGAGGGGTGATATGATTTGCGAGGGTGGTAGTTCTTTTTCTGTAATTGTTTTCCATGCACGTGCTAAGGCTTTCATTGTAGGGGAAAGGGCATTCGGTATTGTGATGCCTAAAGGGATCCCTAAAATCCAAGTTTTTAGGTCTGATCAGATAAGTGAAGAGGATTCTATTTGACCCCAGGGTGTGTTAGGGGTAAGACTAAACCATTCTCGTATTTGCGTTAGTATGGTGGCTTGGTAGTAATCTGCAAAGTCTATGTACCCTGATCTTCCTGCTAATCTATGTTTGATAAGTTTCGAGTGGGCACTTTGGGGCTTCTTACCTTGCCAGATGAACTTACTTAGGATGGTTTGTAGGGACTTAAAATGGGATTGAGGTATCGGGATGGGTATTGTTCTAAAAAGGTAGAGCAATTGTGGGAGATGGTTCATTTTAAATGATGCTAATCTTCCTGACCATGAAAGTTCGTGTCGCGCTAGTTTTTGTAGGCCAGTCTGCAGTTTTTTGGTGAACGTTGTGTAGTTAAACGCGAAAAGTTGTTTAACTGATTTTGTGAGCTGGATACAGAGATATGAGATACTTTTTTCTGCCCAGGCGAAAGGGAACTGATTTGGTTTCATTTATTTTGTAATATGATATCTTGCTAAACTACATGAGAGTGTCTTGAATTGCAGCTAGGGACGAGGTTGGGTTGGTGATCATTAGGATGACATCATCGACAAATAAACAAATCTTATATTGTGATCTATTGATTGTAAGACCAGAGATGAGGGGGTTAATTCTGATGTGTTCTGCTAGGGGTTCCATAAGGAGATTAAAGATCAGAGGCGATAATGGGCATCCCTGGCGCGTGCCGTTGGTTATTTGGAATAATTGGGATAGCATTTCGGAGGAGTATACTTTCGCGGAGGGTGTTGTGTATAGGGCTAGGAGGCCTTGCAGAATATTTCCCTTGAAGCCAAATTTAAGAAGGACTCTGTGTAGATAAGTCCAGTGAATCCTGTCGAATGCCTTCTCTGCATCCAAAGATAGAAGCAGAGAAGGTGTTCCGTTGGACTCAGCGTGGTGGATAAGGTCTATAAGCCTTCTGGTAGCGTCAGTCGCTTGGCGACCCATGGTGAAACCAGATTGGTCGCAGTGAATTAGGGTAGGCAGTATGTTATTTAGTCTGGTGGCGATAGCTTTCGCGTAAATTTTTTAATCAAGATTTAGTAAAGAGATTGGCCTAAAATTCTGGGGGTAGTCGGTTATTTCCCTGGCTTTGGTAGGGTGATTATCGGTGCCGGTAACATTTCATGAGGGAATGAAGAAGAGGACACTGCTTCATTATATAGGGTAGTCGTATGTTTAGGATAAAGAAGATTTACCACCGACCCCCATGCTGCAGACCACTGACCCCCCCCTCCACCCCACCCCCCACGGGGACTGAAAATATCTAATCCAGGGGTTCCAGACCTTTTTGAAGTGGTGTTTTGGTCACAAAGGATGCTAGCCAATTTTTAATTTATCATCATCCAGGAGATTTTGTTTTTCACTAATTCTAGATTTGTCACAGGAGTTTTACATGCTCGCTTAATGGAGATCTTAGCTGGCTGAAAAAAAGGTAAGAGTCCTGAGATTTCTAGGTAACTCACTTGATAGATCGAAAAATAGTGTCATCTTAACATTTTTTGAAATATTCAATCCAGTCACTGAATATACCAATTTGAATATTCTTGTCCAATACCATTTTACTTTTGTCCACCAAATGTGAAGCATGCTTCCCTCCTGGCCACAGCCCCTGAAACAGAGAGGTGATGCATCTGGATACATTTTTGATAACCGTGTCGGAACAAGGTACCATCCTGACAATACCTTGTAATTCGCCTCCGTCAAGGAAGTATTTAAAATTCCCTTGTGCACCATGGTCGACCACTGGAACCAAACATTGTCATGTATAGTCTCCCCCACATCCGCCTCTCAAGTTAGTTTTGTAAGAAAGTTTAGATTCCTGATCCGCACACAAAGTGTACAACTCTGAAATACTGTCTTGCGTCCCGGGCCACGCAAACGTTTATTTTCGTAAAAAGTCCATATGGTAATGTCACCCGGTAATGTCACCCTGATCTTGACACAGTGTCTGTAAGTAATAAGTATTTTGAAGGAGTCGAAATGTCTCTGATGGGGGCATTTGTAAAGCCTCCAGAAAGTAAGAGGGCTTTCTAATTCCTTTATGATCTATAAAATGAGCTGTCCTGTAAAGGCCCTTGTTGATCCACCATGTGAACTGTTGCAGATGCTGCCCAGAAGGAATTTGCTGATTTCTAAAAATAGGGGCCACTGGGGTAAAGAAACTGACATTTCACAAATATTACAAACATTAAGAGTATTACAGTAATGCCCCGTACACACGGTCGGATTTTCCGATGGAAAATGTCCGTTCGGAGCGTGTTGTCGGAAATTCCGACCGTGTGTGGGCTCCATCGGACATTTTCCATCGGATTTTCCGACACACAAAGTTTGTGAGCAGGATATAAAATTTTCTGACAACAAAATCCGTTGTCGGAAATTCCGATCGTGTGTACACAAATCCGACGGACAAAGTGCCACGCATGCTCAGAATAAATAAAGAGATGAAAGCTATTGGCCACTGCCCCGTTTATAGTCCCGACGTACGTGTTTTACGTAACCGCGTTCAGAATGATCGGATTTTCCGACAACTTTGTGTGACCGTGTGTATGCAAGACAAGTTTGAGCCAACATCCGTCGGAAAAAATCCTAGGATTTTGTTGTCGGAATGTTCGAACAAAGTCCGACCGTGCGTACGGGGCATTACTCTTTTACATTTGCCAGAATGATGAAACATTCAGAAAGCTGCATCAACTGCATTCCTTTAGCAGGCAAGCCTTTTGCCGCGTACACACGATCGGAATTTCGGCCCGCAAAAGACTGATGAGAGTTTTTTTCGTCGGAAAATGCGACCGTGTGTATGCTCCATCAGGCTTTTGCTGGCCGATATCCAGCCAGCAAAAGATTGAGAGCATGTTCTCAATTTTTTGGTCGGAAAAAGTTCCTATCTGAAAATGCGAACGTCTGTGGCAATTCCGACGCGCAAAATTCCTATGCATGCTCGGAAACAATTCGACGCATGCTCGGAAGCATTGAACTTCATTTTCTCGGCTCGTCGTAGTGTTGTACGTCACCGCGTTCCTGACGGTTGTAAGTTCAGCAAACTTTTGTGTGACTGTGTGTATGCAAGGTAAACTTGAGCGGAATCCCGTCGGAAAAGCCATCATATCTTTTTCTGACGAGAAGTCTGATTGTGTGTACGCGGCATTAGGAAGCATGTCACCAATAAGTGAAACCCCTGTTGCAGAGGATGCTTAAAATGCTATTAGTAACTTGGTGCAGACTTCAAAGAAAAGCAGTAAATCAAAAGGAAATTACATTTCTAGGGGCATTTTCTATACATTGCACTGAATTTTTTGACTGTTAGAAAATTACAGCGGCTGCACATTGAAATGGAATGGTAATTTTTTATCATTTTTTAAAAATTACAAAACAGCTTGTGTAGCAATATTATATGCAATATTATTTTTTTAACAAAAGTAGAGTATTCCTTTAAAGATTCCAAGTAGGGTTATGAAATGTGAAAAACAAGCTTATTTTCTTTTTTGTACATATATTCCTCAGATAAACACTCACCAAACCCATTGGGCACTGCTCCATTAAAAGCCAGTCATATCAGTAAAAAAAGATAACAGATGATAGGTAATAGAGTTCACTGCTCATTTCAAATACAAAAAAAAACACATTCATTTATAAGTGGCAGGGGTAGAAGCATTAACAATAACTCTATCCTTGCCATTTATAAAATAAATACAATTTGTACTTTTGTATAATCTGATATGAACAGTTACCTTTCATCTGTTTTCTTGTTTTACTGAATGACATGAAATGTTGCCAGTGTCCTTTTTGGTCCATTTGATGTCACTTCCTACCAATCCATTCTGAACAGAGCACACATTCTGAGAACTGTTCATGTCTAATGGGAAGTTCCTAGGGGTCTGGTGTAGACAGTGGCATTTTTTTGCTCAGACATTGTTGCCCACAGACAAGCAGAATGCTGTTTATGGCAAGCTTTGTTTCCTGCTGCAAACCCAAAGTTCTACAAAACAGTACTGTAATTACTGTATTACACTATAAAAGCCAAAACTGAAATAAATACATAAATAGCAGTCCACATTACCACATCTATTACTTATCTTTGCATGCTATATGAATTTCTGTTTTCTTGATTCTCATTTTCAGCATGCTAATAATGGAGAAGGAAAACACAAAATGCACAATTAGGGAAGAATATACATTACTAAAAACTATGCAGCAGATTTCATTCATCTTTCCACACTAAAAATATGCAACGCCAATGCAGCCCAAAGTGTTCCTGCATAAAATGTCCAACTAAAATATACCAAAACTCAGCTGAGTGCCCCTTTAACAAGTCTGTTACTGATGATTTACTGTCCAAACATTGTTCACTTTATGGTCTGATCACTGTCAAATTTACTGTCCAATCACTGTGCAGAAATGTAGTAGGGAATGTAGTAGGGAAGGTCAGGTCACCATGCTTTCTCTGCTATGTGGTAGGGCTGTGTAGACCTTTAGAACTAAATTGACAAAAAAAATGGCAGGTAAAACAGCTTCTAAATGTAGCACTCTCTAGTGTGCTACTAGTGTTAAAGTAGGCAAAACATATTCTGGCTCAGAGCTGAGTCATGAAATCTTGAGTTGGGTTTACTTGAGTTCAGGGCTGAATGACTTATGCAGGCAGGTCTCTGGTGCCTCGCCCTGGTTCTGGAAAGTTGGAGAATGTTCTGGAAGCTGAAGGACGGAGGAAAGGAGGGTTTGATCTGCATACTCAGGGGGCTTGGCCAATCCCCAAACAGAGCCAGACTTTAAGTATGGATGAGTCATGTTGGCAAAAAAAGTAGGGTGGAAGATGAAGATAGAGTGCTGAGGGGACTGTCTGTGGCTGTCTGTGGCTCTGCCATGGGTTGGAGCTCAGGCTGGCCTGGGAGGATCCTGACAACAGAAGCAGTTTGGAGGGAGTCTTCCCTGAGAGGCAGCGGGAGCAAGGAGGGCAGTGTGAGTACTACAGCACAGACAGGGACTGACAAGGGTAAAGACTGACAAACACAGTGGGTCTCTCTGGATGATAGTGGTGTGCTTACATCTTTCTTAACCTTGCCCTGGGATCTCAAGAGTCAGTCGAGTAGACTGGTGAAGAGTCAGTCGGGTAGACTGGTGAAGAGTGAGTCAGGTAGACTGGTGAAGAGTCATTCAGGTAGACTGGTGGAGAAGCAGCCAGGTGGGCTGACATCTTTCTTCAGTCTGTAGAGCTGGGACCAGTGTCTACAAGGGAGCTGGAGGTACCAGCACATTGGGCACATGTGGATGGCCATGGGGTATATACCTGGCCATCCACATGTTGCCCCTTCCCTGGTGGTCCTAGTGGCAAACCCTGGTGGTCCAGTGTGGTGATCTGAGGGGGGGCTGGGCTGATAAACAATCAGCGCAGACCCCCCCTGCCAGGAGAGCCGCCGATCGGCTCTCCTCTACTCGCGTCTGTCAGACGCGAGTGAGGAAGAGCCGATCAACGGCTCTTTCCATTGACAGCATGATCAGCCGTGATTGGACATGGCTGATCATGTGGTAAAGAGCCTCCGCCGGAGGCTCTTTACCAAGATTGGTGTAGCGATGTGTCAAGCTGACACACTGCTCCACCGATCGCCACGATGCGCGCCCCCAGGGGCATGTTATCCTGCTGAACGTCATATGATGCCCAGTCAGGATAACAGAACCACTTCCCAGACGTCAATCCGCTATAGGGCGGGCGGGAAGTGGTTAAATGAGGTGAGCACCTTTGAATTGCCAATGAGAGTAAAAACATTAAGTACATTAAATACATTAAGTATTTATTCCAATGAAGGTAGTACATACATGGATATCATCAATAAAAGCCAATTCGTACAGGATACATAGCATAAATTGATAAAATAATGGTACATATATGTGTGAGCAGTCATATAACACATAGGCCTAGCTCGCTTTTCAGGGGTAGATGCGTATACGCCATGCCTTTCCTCCATGTTGCCCTGGATGGGGTCTTGTCTGGCTCTGCCCGCTCAACTTCCTAGCAGGAGGCCTGCTGCAGCCGTCTGGGAGCTATACATCCGCTGGCTTTGGCTATATTTTGTGGTGAGTATGGGGTTCCCCTTAACAAGGGCCCTCCCTCACCATGTGCCTATAGCAACATTACGCTACATACCCAATTTGTATCTTTTCATTTTAGGTACAATTTATACGCATCTACCCTGAAGAGCGAGCTAGGCCTCGCAAAATGCGTCGGGTACACCTGATGCCTATGTGTTATACAACTGCTGACACATATATGTACCATTATTTTATCCATTTATGCTATGTATCCTGTACGAATTAGCTTTTATTGATGATATCCATGTATGTACTACCTTCATTGGAATAAATACTGTATTTAATGTACTTAATGTTGTTACTTTCATTGGCAATACAAAGGTGCTCACCTCATTTAAAGTCCCAGGGCGAAGTTTCTGTTTTTGATTTATAGCAGAAAGTAAAAAATTGTGTTTTTTTTCAAAATCGTCGCTCTTTTTTTGTTTATAGCGCAAAAAATAAAAACCACAGAAGTGATCAAATACCACCAAAAGAAATCTCTATTTGTGGGAAAAAAGAAAATCAGTTTTGTTTGGGTACAGCGTCGCATGACCACGCAATTGTCAGTTAAAGCGACGCAGTGCTGTATCACAAAAAATGGCCTGGTCAGAAAGTGGTTAAATCCTTCCGGGTGGTTAAAACTGTGCATGCTCATACTTAAAGTACTTAAAAAGGTGACGCTTTGAAATGTTTTACAGGTTACCTGTTTAGAGTTACAGAGGAGGTCTTGTGATAGAATTATTGTTATTGCTCTAGCGATTGCGGCAATTGCGGCGATACCTCACATGTGTGGTTTGAACAGCGTTTACATGTGCGGGCACAACTTATGCATGTGATCGCTTCTGAGCGCAAGCATGGAGGGATGGGGTGTTTTAATTTTTTTTCTTATTTATTTTACTTTTTATTTTTACACTATCCCGTTATTTATTTTTTAATCACTTATATTCTTATTACAAGGAATGTAAACATCACTTGTAATAGAAATAAGCATGACAGGTCCTCATTATTGAGAGATCTGAGGTCAAAAAGACCCCAGGGTCTTGGTGAGATGGGCACACCTCCCGCCACCTATAAAAGTGATCCCGAGATGAATCCGCCCGCGAGACCATTTTTATCTTGTAGAGAATCACCCACAGTAAATAACGATACAGGGGTTATGGCAGCTAGTAATGATGTAAGTAATGATGTATATTTACTGTGGGCGGTCGGCAAGTGGTTAAAACGAAAAATCAGAAAATCAGAAAATCTGCGCTATTTCCCAATACGTAGTGTTGCAGCTAGCGCAATACCTTGACACCAGATAATCCAAAAATTGTATTCTCCAAAGTGCAGCGAATACAAAAAAAAATCAGTTTAAATCATCATTCAATGTGCAAAGCCAGATACCCTGTTTCCCCGAAAATAAGACCTAGCATGATTGTCGGTGATGGCTGCAATATAAGCCCTACCCCCCAAATAAGCTCTACCCTGTTTCCCCAAAAATAAGCCCTACCCTGAAAAGAAGACCTACAAGGACTTTAACTAGGGCTTATTTGAGGGGTAGGGCTTATATTGCAGCCATCACCGACAATCACGCTAGGTCTTATTTTCGGGGAAACAGGGTATTACCTTAGCAGGGTATATACAGATAAATCAAATGTGCTTTAACACTGTGCAATATACTTAGTATGGATTCTAGTCATACAATACATTAAAAAAAGATACATGTATAAAAAATTTGTGTGAAAAGAAAGTACCAACTCTTATGCCGCGTACACACGAGCGGACTTTACAGCAGACTTTGCTCGGTGGACTTTTCGCCGGAATTAAAAATGGACGGACTTGGTCACGCACGACCACCGCAAAAGTCCGCTGGTTTGGAACGCGGTGACGTATAGCATGTACGACGGGACTATAAAAAGGACGTTCAAGCCCCACTACGACACCCTTTGGGCTCCTTTTGCTAATCTCGTGTTTATCTCGTGTTAGTAGAAGTTTGGTTAAAGACGATTTGCGCTTTTCACACTTCAGCTTATTTCGATCGTTTTCTGCGGTTCAGTTTGTGCTTGTGAGGTTTGTATCTGCTTTTCAGTGCGTGTTGGTCCACTCATTACCTTGCAGGCCGTTCTGGTCCACTCATTACTGATTTTCAGGTCGTTCTTCATAGGCCTTGCTGTTCTTCAGTGCATTTGTTATAAGTTTGTTTGACCAGCCTTTTGTTGAAGCCATGTCGCGTGGACGTACTCGTTCTCGAGTTCGTGCTGCGTGGGGACTTGGTGTTGGGGTTAATACTTTGACCCGAGTCCAGTCCATGTACAGGGCGAGGAGGAGTTCATGGATGAAGAATTGGTTGGGCCAGCGTGACAAATTCTCTCATATGCCTTTGCTCCGTGAGCTCCGTGAGAATAATCCTGAGGATTTCAGGAATTATCTCCGGATGACGGACCCCGTCTTTGAGCGTCTGCTGGCTATGCTGACCCCCTATATCAGCAGGCAGGATACCTGCATGAGGCAAGCCATCAGTGCGGAGCAGAGGCTAGTTTACGTTACGTTACTTGGCGACAGGGAGAAGTCTTCAGGACTTGAAGTTCTCGACAGGCATCTCCCCCCAGGCTCTGGGGATAATAATTCCAGAGACTTGTTCTGCCATCATTCAGGTCCTGCAGAAGGACTATATGAAGGTAAGTTTTATCCTTTAACATTACATGATATGTATTAAATGTTTTTTAATGTATTGTATAAATGTCCTCCTTACCTAATTACCATGCTTTCAATATGCTGTGAATGTCCCCTTTATCTTCATGCATGCCTGTTTTTGGACATTAATCATTTATTGCCCTACATGCATATTTACCTTCAATAACCTCCCCACCATGCAATCCTGGGTCCATTTATATCTCTAGCCTATAGTCCCTTGAACAATGTATATTGTCTTCTCCATTGTCTTGTTTGACCCTCCCCCACCCCACAAATGTTTTAAACAGTCAGGTGTGTTTTGGGCCCTAATTAGAACCCCTCCCCCACCCCACAAATGTATTAAACAGTCAGATGTGTTTGTTAACCTAATTAGAACCCCTCCCCCACCCCACAAATGTTTTAAACAGTCAGGTGTGTTTTGGGCCCTAATTAGAACCCCTCCCCCACCCCACAAATGTTTAAAACAGTCAGGTGTGTTTTGGGCCCTAATTAGAACACCTCCCCCCACATTCAAATGAATCAATGGGCCATCAGAGGGGGTGATTAATCTTATAAGTGGGCCTTATGTTTTTTACCATTTCAATTACAAACACACATATTAATAATGTTTGACTGCTGTTGTTCACTAATGTTTTTGTGTAATCTGATATACAAGTTAGGTTTCAAAGTCCTTATCTTAATTTTTTAATTTTTTTTCACTCCACAGTTTCCTTCAAGTACACAGGAATGGCAGACTGTGGCCTCCCAGTTCGCTGACCGTTGGGACTTTCCCAACTGTGTCGGGGCGATTGACGGGAAGCATGTCCGGATTGTGCCACCACCGCATTGGGGGTCTTATTTCTATAACTACAAAGGGTTCCATAGTGTAGTTTTGATGGCGGTGGTCTCGGCACATTTGGACTTTCTGTTTGTGGATGTGGGGAAGAACGGCCGGATGTCTGATGGAGGAGTCTTTGCACAGACCGAGCTGTGCCAGCGTCTCCAGACTGGTGGCCTGGGATTGCCACCTGATGACCAGAATGTTGATGGACTCCCCTCAGTTTTTATCGCTGATGAAGCATTTGCTCTCGGTGAGCACTTGATGAGGCCGTTCCCCCAAAGGACACTCACCCCTGAGAGGAGGGTATTTAATTACCGGCTGGCCAGAGCAAGAAGAGTTGTGGAGAATGCCTTTGGGATTCTGGCCAGCCGGTTCCGTTTATTCTTTTCTGCAATTAATCTGGCGGATTATAAACTAAATTACGTCATACTTGCTTCTTGCTTGCTGCATCCTACATAACTTTTTAAGGAGACATTCAGCGACATATATATCTTCTGTTGGGCCTGAGGCCGGACTGGAACAGGATACCACGACAGGCCTAGAAATTGGCCGTATTGGCTTGGCCCCCGAACCGCATGTTAAGTGCATGACCATTATGTTAATTATTTTAATGGTCGGGGGGTCATTGCTATTCAGCAACAGCTTTAATTTTAACAAAAAAAATAAAATAAATAATTGATCAAAAATATCCTGTTTTTATTTTTGTTTGCATTTAGTTATGTCTGTCTCCTAGTGCACTTGTAGTAGTGGCAAGTGCATTTACCTTTATTTAATCAGGCCCCCCAAAAAAATAAAAAATATTTGCCTGAAATAATCAGCCACACACATTGTATTAGTAAAAAATTTTTACTTTGTGCACATTGAAAGGTGCATTTTTGAATATTTTTTTGGTTTTTATTTTTTTTTCAGATTTTTATTGGTGTAAAAATAGATTTTTTTTACCTTATTAAAGGCATATTTTAGCAAAAATAGACCTTGATAAAAAATATTTACATTCACAACAGTGTTTTTATAAACATAACAAAACATTAAAGAACTTACAAAGTTCAACATTTAAAGAACGGTGCATGTGATGTCACCCTTGGAAATCGTTCCTTTTGAATATGCTCAAAATTGAGACTTACAAAAGGGTCAAGTCAACATGTGCTATCTCCCATCATGGGTGAGCAATGTACGTGTTTTGTGTGTGCAATCACTTTTTTGGTTCCTATCACCACAAAATAATTTTGAGGATGAAGGGGTTGCAAACACAAAACAAGTACATTGATAACCCATGATGGAAGATAGCACATGATGACACACCGTGTGCATCATAATGAAAATTTGGGTATCACAAAAAATTCTAAAAACATTTAGTAGAAAAAACAAACTTCACAAGGAAATGAAGAACATGATTGATGTTTTTAGCCCAAACGTTATTATATTCTGCCCAAAACATCAATCATGTTCTTCATTTCCTGTTGCATGGAGTCCAGGCGAACTTGCATGCTGTGAATTTGGTCACGCATTTTATATAGTTGGCCATTCCACAGCATTATCTGGCCAATCAGTCTTTGGGCACTGTCTGTGGTGAATGGCTCTGCCGCTTGGCCTTCCACAACCAGAAACTCACCTAAAATGAATGAATAAAAACAAGGGTTACAATATGCACGCCAAAATACATTACCTTAAGCTGGGGTGTCAGTCACTCACTTGGTGGGCTTGAAACCTCCCACACTTCCTCCACCTCTCCTTCCTCCAGGGCGTCGGGTGGGCCTGGTCTTGGGCTGGGGCTTGGGGTATCTTCTGCCTCAGGCTGGTGACTTGGGGGTGTCCTGGGATCCTTGGACTGTTGTCTGAGTCTTTTCTCCCCTATGAGAATTGAACAAAAGGTATAGTTAAAACACAGTGATATTTTAGATTCTATTAAATAACCTTAAACGTTGGTTAGGAGTTGTAGCCAATTGCCTTTTTTGGTCATCAAAAATTTAGAAGACAGGATGAACATTCCCTCTGAACAACAATTATAAACAATGCACATTTTCTGGCAAGTTTCACAGATGCAGACACCTCAATTATCTCCTATGTGTATTACCCCTCTAAAATGTATTTATGGTCACATAGTACACTATAGTGCTCGTGAGTCCAGATGTGGAAACAGCTGCTGTGTCCTGTCCCTACATTACACTGAATCATTTTTGAAGAAGCATTATATTTACCAACACATCTACACCACATCAACAAATTGTGGGAATTTGACAAATTATCAAGACATAAATGTATGTCCAACCCTGTACCATCGTATTTGGCGAAAAAATAACGTCAGTTTCTAAAGTATCATATGGATTTTACAAAGAACGGTCTTTACGAACGATGCTGTATAAGGTAAAAAAATATGGATCAGCATGCAGTTAAGTATCTCAATAGGAAAACACAACAAGTACTTACTTTTTTTAAGCAGCTTCTTTATTCGCCAATATTGTTCTGGCTCCCGACTTTTAATGTCAGACCACCGCTTCCTCAATTGTTCTTTCGACCGTTTTGTGCCAAATTTAGCTTCTAGAGCAGTGACAACTGAGGACATTATTTTGTCCTTACGCATATTCGGTCGTGTGTACGGTCCTTTTTTGCCATCGTAGTCCTCCCTTCTCAATATGGACACCATCTCCACCATCTCTTCAAAAGCCATGTTGGTGGCCTTATATCTCCTCCGGGATGTGGATGATTGGAGCTCCGGGCTTTCCTCCGCTCTACTTCCACTGATTCTCTTCACCATCTTTAGCTATCTACTCCCACTGCGCAACGAAGAGTGAAGGGGCGGGGCCAAATCGTACTAAAGAACGACAGGGGTGGGCGATGCAGGCGGAGCATGGCACATGCGCAGTGTATATAAAGCTATTACGATGGCCTACGTATGTCCGTGCGGAAGTAGCGAGCGTCAGAAACGAAGGTAAGATTAAAGTGGGGGTGTGTGTGTTTGGTGTGTGTGTGTGTGTGTATGTATGTGTCCCCTAGATTACAAACCAAAATAATCCTGTGATTTGTGACTGACATTAGTTTGGATCTTGTGTCTTGTCTTTCAGAAACAATGAATCCCTTTAAAGAGGAAGAATTTTTGTGCCAATTTATTGAGCTCTATCAGGAAAAGAAAAACCTGTGGGAGGTCAAACACCCACTATATTATAATAGGGATGTAAGGAAGGCAACACTGGGCACACTTTTAGAGTTTGTGAAGACTCGAGTCCCCCAGGCAGACCTCAAGTTTGTGGACAAGAAAATTGGTATCTTGCGAAACATGTATAAGCGGGAACACAATAAAATCCAGGAGTCGCTCAGATCCGGTGCAGCAGCTGACCAAGTATATGTACCCAAGTTGTGGTACTACAACAAAATGCGATTCCTGTATGACCAGACCGAAGCCAGGCAATCACTTTCGACCCTTCCCCCCACCCTTCCCTCCAGCCTTCCCTCCACTCTTCCCTCCAGCCTTCCATCCACCTCCACCCCAGCTGAGGAGTCCCAGGATGAACTGGGCCTTTTCATCATTGATGAAGTTGATGCGCCCAGCTTCAGCCAGGTATCCTTTTTTGTGTAATTTGTGATTGTGTAAATGTTATTAATGATGTTAACGTGTTAATTTTTTAAGTGCTTCATAAAAAATGACTTCTGCACAAATATTAATATGTAGACATATCACTAGACAGTAGTGGCCAAAAATATTCTTCTGCATAGGTGTGCACAGCCTCTTGCATTAGGGTGTGCACCCCAAAGCTTAAATACATATGCATGTGTATATGTACTGATGGTGTCAGTAGGGCAGTGGACAGTGTAATTTAGTTAATTTTCTTTTCCCCAAATTTTTGGGCTTGTGTAACATTTTTTGGAGGGGATGAAATATCAGTAGTCAAAACAGGGGGGAATATGCAGCACACAAGGCAATTAGGGTGTGCCCAGGCACACCTGGCACACCCTGTGCGCACGCCTATGTACTTCAGATATTGTTGATCAGCTGAAATAATGGTGGTGTCAAATAGATAGCCTTTACTATTTTGTGTAAATTATATTTGAAAGTCATGAGCTGAAAATTGTGTGTGATTGCATAACACAAATTACAACTATGTCCCTTTTTTTGACACAGGATGACCTCAGCCAGGAGGAGGCCTTGCCCAGTGGGAGAGAGGAGGAGGCCTTGCCCAGTGGGAGAGAGGAGGAGGCTGTGGCTGGGCCAAGTCGAAACCGCACAGAGTGTCAGGTGCCTCCTCTCCGCATTCTCCACAAAAGGCCCAGGAGAATGACACAAACTGAGCAGGAATCCCTAGCCCTCATACGGGAAGCAAGCCAGATCCTGAGCAAACCACCCAATGCAGAGGAGGTGTATGGCACCTATATAGCCAGTAGATTGCTGGAGTTGGAAAAGGGCCAACGTCTCCTCTGTGAGGGTCTAATTTTTAAGGCATTTGAGAAGGGCTTGAGAGGGGAGCTTACTGCTACCACATATCTGGCAGATGAAGCCACTCCTCCTCCTCCTCCTCCTGCCCCAAGTACACCACAAGAGGCACAACCTCCGAGGAAGGCTGCAGAGAAGAGAGGAGGGAAGGCTGCAGAGAAGCGTGCAGGGAAGGCTCCACGGAAGGCTGGAAAGTGATTGCCTGGCTTCTGTCTGATCTGACTGTGCTCCATGTGCTCCCTAGTCGCAAGATACCAATTTTCTTGTCCTAAAACTTGATGTGTGTCCTGGGGGACGAAAGGCTTCCCAGATTCTAAAAGTGTCTCCAGTGTTGCCTTCCTAATTTTTTTTAACAAAAATAAATGTATTTTACCTTACATTATATGTGTTTTGATTCAAAAACGCCATTTTGTTTGGGAGTAGGCAGGTACAGGTCAAAAAGACTATGGGGTTGATTTAAGAAAAGCAAATAGACTGTGCACTTTGCAGAGGGCAGTTGCCCTCTGCAAGTGCAATTGCCCCAGAGCTTCAGAAATGAGTTAAAAGGCTTGACTTTGCAAAGAGTGCCCAATCCTGTGCAAGGAAAATTCTAAAAACAGCATTTTTGCTTGCACATGATTGGATGATGGAAGTCAGCAGAGCTTCTGCTCATTTACTAAGCTCTGGAGCAACTGCTCTTGCAGAGGGCAACTGCACTTTGCAAAGTGCACAGTCTTTTTCCCTTTAGTAAATCAACCTCTATGTGTGTTTTTGACAAAAGGCTAAATCATTTCGAATATCAAGTGAAAAGTACTAGTGAAAAGTTCACTTTAGAAATTGCACAGCAAGTGCACTTGTTGGAAGTGCAGTCGCTATAAATCTGAGGGCTGAGGGGAAGAGCTGAAATTAGGGGAAGCTCTGCTGATTTTATCATAAAATCATGTGCATTAAAAAGTTTTTTTTTTTTTTTTTTTTGGGCTTCCTTGCATGTGCCCCTCGGATCCACAGCGAAGGCACTTCAAAATGCTCTTTCTGTGCAATTCCAAGTAGAATTAGCACTTGTAGTGAAAAATGAATTTGCCTTTGTTAAATACACCCCCCTATGTCTAATGAACAAGGGACAACAACCTCATTAAGGTTCATTAAAACAACACAAAATATTAAGTTTATTGTGGTAACTTGAAAATCCACACAAAAAACACAAAAAAAAATGTTGGTATAATTTAGCACACATTGTAAAATAGATAAGTGTTGAAATCAATAAAAAAAATAAAGATGAGTCCAAAACCTAATTTAATTTTTTTTATTTATGGAGATCTGGCTTTTTACAAATATTATATTAGTCATGGCATGAGGATAAATCATGAAGAAAGTAGTTTGTGAGAACTCTGTGTGAATATAAAGCAGAAAAACAACTTCATTTCTCTCGCATTATCAATCCTACAAAAAGCGCTGTATTAAAAGATGAAGATGAAGGCTTGTTTTACCAGACCGAGCGCTTCCGTCTTGTAATTGCTTCAGAGCATGCGTCAGTTCGAGTTCGTCGGACTAGCACACAGACGACCGGTTTGTCCGCTAGAAAGAAGAGTCCGTCAGATAGATTTAAAATATGTTTCAAATCTAAGTCCGTCCAACTTTTGAGCAAAGTCCGCTGGAGCCCACACACGATCGAATTGTCCGACGAAATCCAGTCCGCCGAGCAAAGTCTGCCGTAAAGTCCGCTCGTGTGTATGCGGCATTAGGCTTCTTCTCTACCTTCAACGCTCTACTTCGTCCTCCACCGCCTCCACCCGCCAACTCACTCACTGCCCAGGAGATCGCCAATCACTTTAAACAAAAGATTGATACAATTTGCGGAGATCTCTACTGTTTCGATACCCTCCACGCTTTACACTTCATGCCCACAGGCACAATCATTACTTCCCTCTTTCAACCCCACCACTATAGACGAGGTTGCTAAACTACTTGGTAATGTCGATCTTACCACCTGCCCTCTGGATTCTGTTCCCTCACAAATGCTATGTTCACCCTCTGGCTCTATGCTACACTTTCTAACTTACATCTTCAATCTCTCCCTCTCTTCTGGCATCTTCCCCAACTCTCTAAAACATGCACTTGTCAGACCCATACTTAAAAGTCCTCACTGGACCCATTCAATCTTAACAACCTATGACCCATCTCCTTGCTTCTCTTCTTATCCAAACTCCTCCAACGTCTGGTCTACAACCAACTGAGCATCTACCTTGCTGATAATAGACTTCTTGATCCCCTTTAGTCTGGATTTCGTCCTTATCACCCCACAGAAACTGCTCTCCTAAAACTAACAAATGATCTACTAACGGCCAAAACCAATCGACACTATTCTGTACTCCTACTCCTGGACCTCTCTGCTGCCTTTGATACGGTTGACCACCCCCTCCTCCTCAAAAAACTCCACGCCTTTGGTCTCCGTGACTGTACTCTTCGCTTCTTTTCCTACTTATCCAACCGCACCTTTAGAGTTTCTTACAACTCTACTTCCTCCTCTCCTCTTCCGTTCTCTGTTGGGGTCCCCCAAGATTTTGTTCTTGGACCTCTCCTATTTTCAATCTACACCTCCTCCCTGGGTCAGCCTCCCATGGCTTCCCATGGCTTCCAACACCACCTCTACGCTGACGACACCCAAATCTATTTCTCTACCCCGCAGCTCACTCCCTCTTTCTCCTCAACTATCACTAATTTACTATCAGATATATCAGTCTGGATGTCACACCACTTCTTCAAACTCAATCTATCCAAAACCGAACAAATCATTTTTCCTCCCCCATATGCCCCTTTCCCTGATCTCTCTGTCAAAATCGATGGCACAACTACAGTGGCTTGCGAAAGTATTCGGCCCCCTTGAACTTTTCAACCTTTTGCCACATTTCAGGCTTCAAACACAAAGATATAAAATTTTTATTTTTTGTGAAGAATCACCAAGTGGGACACAATTGTGAAGTGGAACGAAATCTTTTGGATTTTTGAAACTTTTTTAACTAATAAAAAAATGAAAAGTGGGGCGTGCAAAATTATTCGGCCCCCTTGCGTTAATACTTTGTAGAGCCACCTTTTGCTACGATTACAGCTGCAAGTCACTTGGGGCATGTCTCTATCAGTTTTGCACATCGAGATACTGAAATTCTTGCTCATTCTTCCTTGCAAAACAGCTCGAGCTCAGTGAGGTTGGATGGAGAGCGTTTGTGAACAGCAGTTTTCAGCTCTTTCCACAGATTCTCGATTGGATTCAGGTCTGGACTTTGACGTGGCCATTCTAACACCTGGATACGTTTATTTGTGAACCATTCCTTTGTAGATTTTGCTGTATGTTTGGGATCATTGTCTTGTTGGAAGATAAATCTCCGTCCCAGTTTCAGGTCTTTTGCAGACTCCAACAGGTTTTCATCCAGAATGGTCCTGTATTTGGCTGCATCCATCTCCCCCTCAATTTTAACCATCTTCCCTGTCCCTGCTGAAGAAAAGCAGGCCCAAACCATGATGCTGCCACCACCATGTTTGACAGTGGGGATGGTGTGTTGAGTGTGATAAGCTGTGTTGCTTTTACGTCAAACATATCGTTTTGCATTGTGGCCAAAAAGTTCGATTTTGGTTTCATCGGACCAGAGCACCTTCTTCCACATGTTTGGTGTGTCTCCCAGGTGGCTTGTGGCAAACTTTAGACGAGACTTTTTATGGATATCTTTGAGAAATGGCTTTCTTCTTGCCACTCTTCCATAAAGGCCAGATTTGTGCAGTGTAGGACTGATTGTTGTCCTATGGACAGACTCTCCCACCTCAGCTGTAGTTCTCTGCAGTTCATCAGAGTGATCATGGGCCTCTTGGCTGCATCTCTGATCAGTCTTCTCCTTGTCTGAGCTGAAAGTTTAGAGGGACAGCCAGGTCTTGGTAGATTTGCAGTGGTCTGATACTCCTTCCATTTCAAAATGATCGCTTGCACAGTGCTCCTTGGGATGTTTAAAGCTTGGGAAATCTTTTTGTATCCAAATCCGGCTTTAAACTTCTCCACAACAGTATTACGGACCTGCCTGGTGTGTTCCTTGGTCTTCATGATGCTCTCTGCGCTTTCAACAGAACCCTGAGACTATCACAGAGCAGGTGCATTTATACAGAGACTTGATTACACACAGGGGGATTCTATTTATCACCATCAGTCATTTAGGACAACATTGGATCATTCAGAGATCCTCGCTGAACTTCTGGAGTGAGTTTTCTGCACTGAAAGTAAAGGGGCCAAATAATTTTGCACGCACCACTTTTCAGTTTTTTAATTGCTAAAAAAGTTTAAAATATCCAATAGATTTCGTTCCACTTCACAATTGTGTCCCACTTGTTGGTGATTCTTCACAAAAAATTAAAATTTTATATCTTTATGTTTGAAGCCTGAAATGTGGCAAAAGGTTGAAAAGTTCAAGGGGGCCGAATACTTTCGCAAGCCACTGTATAAGCCCATCCCCACAAGCCATGGTGCTAGGTCTAGTCCTGGACTCTGAACTCTCCTTCAAGCAACACATCTAATCACTGTCCAAATCCTGCCGCCTCAACCTCCGCAACATCTCCAAAATACGCCCCTTTCTAACCAATGACACTACAAAGCTCTTAATTCACTCGCTGGTCATCTCTCGCCTCGACTACTGCAACTCCCTTCTCATTGGCTTACCTCTACATAGTCTATCACCTCTTCAATCCATCATGAATGCTGCTGCCAGACTCATCCACCTTACCAATCACTCTGTGTCTGCCACTCCTCTCTGTCAATCCCTCCACTTGGTTCTGCTCGGCCATAGAACTACATTCAAAATACTAACAACTACATACAAAGCCATCCACAATTTTGCCCCCAGCTACATCACTAGACTAGTCTCTAAATACCAAACTACTCGTTCTCTTCATTCCTCTCAAGACCTCCTGCTCTCTAGCTCCCTTGTCACCTCCCATGCTCACCTCCAGGACTTTTCCAAAGCCTCTCCAATCCTATGGAATGCCCTACCCCAATCTGTCCTCTTATCTCCTACTTTATTAGCTTTTAGACGATCCCTGAAAAACCTTCTCTCCTTCTCTTCAGCGAAGCCTACCCTACCCACACCTAACAACCCTCAGAGGTGATAAAATACCACCAAAAGAAAGCTCTATTTGTGGAAAAAAAGAACATAAATTTTGTTTGGGTAAAAAGTTGCACAACCGCCCAATTGTCAGTTAAAGTGACGCAGTGCCGTATTGCAAAAAAGGGCTTTGTTTAGGAAGGGGGTAAATCCTTCCGGAGCTGAAGTGGTTAAAATGCTGTCATTGTAAAATGCCTGGAAATGCATGCATATAATAAAACAACACCAAAATTAAAAATGTGAAAGCAATCTAGATGGTAGGTATTGTAGGAAAGACAATTGATTAGAGTACGAGAGTAAAAATTGATTCGTTTAAGGAATGATGTAAAAATCCATTTAAATAAAACTTTGAGTCATTAATTTGCCTTTAGAGATCTTGCCAAGATTTTTTAGGAAGCCAACCATTGCAGCGTATCGCAGAAAATAAAACTGAGATGGCAGACCACAACAACAGAATACGTGTATTGTATTTTGCTTATGTAATGTATGGAAGATGTATTTCTGGTACTGGGATCTCACTTTTGCACCATGCTTTCAACTGTAGACTGCACAAAGGCTTCCAACACAGGAGGAGGTTATATACTTGTAAGCATTTGGTCAGGTTAAAGTGGTTGTAAACCCTTATATATACTCATCGAAGTGACTGGCCTCAGGTGATACACAAATCCCCCTACATAAGTTGTACCTATTTATCTGCCATCTTCTTTCCTCTACAGCCATTCAAAGTGCTGAATGTATAAGCTTGTCTGAGCTGTCAGGAAAAATGGGGCTGATAGATGAAATGACACGCTGCAGAGCTCAGGGAGAAGATCTCTGAGGTGCATGCTGGGTCCGTGATGTCACAAGGGGGCAGTGCCAGGCCAGGCTAAACACCTCCCCCATGTATATACATATTATTTATAACATAACTCGCCTGACAATGTACAGACAGTTTTTATAACAGTGCACAGGCTATTACAGACTATTTTGTTCCAGACTCTAGCTTTCAGTTAGCACAAGACTAAAACAAGACTTCCTATTTCCCTATAGAAACATATTTCCTACTTAACTTCAGAGCAATAATATTTTTAAAGGAGCAATAGTACAAAGCAGTGTAAATATTAGGGGGGCTCTTTACAAGTATCTTTCATGCAGGGTACCCAATCAGCTTCTAACCTCAGCTTGTTCAATTAAAGAGGTTGTAAAGGCCACACAGCGTGTTTAGAGGACATGGAAAACAGACAGAGACGCAAAAATATCCGCGCGGTAGGCGTACCAGAGCGGAATGAGGGCAAAAACCCTATGGCATTTATAGTGAAATGGCTGATTAACACATGTGGTAAGGATTCCTTTTCACCCATGTTCGCAGTGGAATGCGCTCACAGAGTTCCACCTAGGCCGCCTAAACCTGTGGAGCCCCCCAGGCCGCTCCTGTTTAAAATGCTGAACTTTAAAGACCGCAATGCCATTCTGAATCAAGCTAGGTCCAGAGGTGCCCTCATGAGAATAGATAATGCTTGCATATCCGGATTTCTCTACTGATCTACAGCATTGCAGAGCCAAGTTCACTGAAGTAAAGAAGCGTCTCTGTAAATATGAGGTCGCATACGCCATGTTTTATCCGGCCAAGCTCAGAATTGCAGGTAACGGCGAAACGCAGTTCTTTGATAATCCGGCCAATGCATCTATGTGGCTGGACCGCACGGAGCACACACTTAAGAAAGCACCAGCACCTATGGTCTGAAGGAGACCTGCCTTTATCCACTCTCAACAGAGAGAAGCAGATGGCATATTAAAAGATTTGGACATGTTTTTTCCTTTCTCTCAAATTTCCTGACAGGCGGAGAAGAAGACAAATGCAACTTGTACTATTCTTTACTGATGAGTTGGACTCGCAAGTCCATTTGAATCGGAGTTGAACTGAGAGGTTGGAGTCATCCCCCCCCCCTACAATTGTTCTGCGTGGACATGTTTTTTCTTTTTTTGCTGCCATGCTTCCTTATTGTTTAAAGGTTGCATGGACACTTTTTTCCTTTTCTTGTTCTTTTTTTTTGTGTTTTTTGTCCCACACTATGCAGTGCTTTTTCCTTTTGTGTATACAGTTAGCTGCTATAGGCAGTGTCAACAGCTCAATATTTTTTTTTTTCTGTTTTACCAACCAGAGATGTTATTAGGGAACCGATGCCGCCAGGCTCATAGATGTATTTTACCCGGAATGCCAGATTTCTCTTTAAAGCTGTCAGGTGGAGACGTGAAGCACCAAATGGTGAACATCTGCACCTTACGAGGTTTCCTTTGCATGATTACTTATATGCCTTACCATGTTGAGTAATTGTACGATAGTTTCATGGAATGTGAGGGGACTGGGTGATGGTGTGAAGCAGGTGGCACTTTTTTCCACAGTTAAGGTCTACAGACCTTCAGTGATTTGCCTGCAGGAAACCCACCTGCAAGACAACTCCATATCTATGCTCAAAAACCGTGGATACCCCACTCAGTTTCACTCCGTTCACACGGCTTACACGAGGGGTGTCAGTGTTCTTATTTCGCAGTCAGCCAATTTCCAATTACTGCACTCCCTGATTGACGGACAGGGGCAATATGTGTTCCTACTTTGAAAAATTACAGGTTTGACATGCATAATTGAGAATATTTATGTTCTCCACCCTTCTAATTTGACTCTTTGTAACAATTAGCTCAGTTTATGGCCACATGTCCCAACATCCCGGTTTGGGTGATGGGAGATTTCAAAAATGTAATGGACAAGAAACTAGACAAATTCCCATCCAGGACTGGTAGTGCGCACCAACAGGGTGGTTATACTCCTTTTGCTAGATTCTTAGCGGAGATTGGCCTGCGAGATGTGTGGAGGGACAAAAACCCTGGGGTGCAGTGTTACTCCTGCTTCTCAGCAACTTATAAATGCTTATCCTGTATAGATTTGTGTTTAACTAATGAACTGGCACATGCCCTGACTGACTCTGTGGGGTATGCCCCGCGTAACATCTCTGACCACTCCCCTGTCAGTGCTACCATTATAATGTCCCCAAGCCCAAAACGCAAGCTTTGAAAGGGAAACCCCTTCTGGTTCACACTGTTCCCGAGTACTGAATCTATTCCCAAGGCCCTGATAGAGTTTATGCATCATAACCAGGACACAGCCAGGTCAGCGATAGTCTGGGATGCATTGAAAGCCCACCTTAGGGGCCTAATTATTAAGCAGATCAATGCAATTAAAAATAAAGAATGGGAGAATATGGTGATGGATAAGGCCGCTAGGGCGGAGGAGAGATACGTATCGGCACCTTCCTCAGAGTCAGAGCGCAGATGGCAAGAGGCACAGGCCACAAACAGGTCTCCACCTCTGCTGTGGAGAACAAAAGGTTCTTCTTACAGCAAAAATATTTTAACGAAGGGGAAAACACGGGACACCTATTAGCTATGATAGCTAAAGCCCAGCAGAGCACGACCCACATCCAAAACACAGACGGAGTAACAGTTACGGATCAGACACACATACCTGACATGTTTTCACAATTCTTTAAAGACCTATATACATCTAATGTACATCCCACACAAGAGGATTTGGCCCACTTTCTGGACTTTTCCTAGGGTAACACAGCAGGGACTCGCTGCCCTTAATGCACCACTGAAAATAGAGGAATTGACTTTGGCGGTAGCACAGATGGCCAACAATAAATCTCCGGGGGCTGACGGCTTACCCACAGAGACATACGAGAAATATGGGGATGCCCTATTGCCCATTCTTCTAAAAACACTAAATATTGCCCTACAGAAAGGTAACCTACTAACCTCTATGAACAAGGCTATTATTATTGTATTACCAAAACCGGGCAAAGACCCACAACAACCAGACTCCTATAGGCCCATATCTCTGCTTAATGCAGATGTCAAAGTACTGGCAAGAGTATTAGCCCCTAGACTTTCGGGAGTTGTGGCTCAACTGGTCCACTCTGACCAGTCTGGCTTCATTCCGGCTAGATCTACGGCATTGAACATTCGAAGACTGTTCCTTAATACCCAAGTACCATCAGATAACCCAGGCAATAGAGCCATCTTCTCCCTCGATGCTGCCAAAGCTTTTGTCAGCGTGGAGTGGAAATATCTGTGGGAGGTTTTGCGGCGCTTTGGTCTGGGAGATACATTTTTCTCCTTGGTGCAGCTGCTATACGCTGCTCCGATGGCCAGAGTAAGGATAAACGACTCCCTATTGGAGCCCTTCCCTTTGTTTAGAGACACACGGCAGGGGTGTCTGTTGTCGCCCCTGCTGTTCACCATTGCATTGGAACCACTTGCGGCTATGGTACGGGCCTCCCCTGAAATTACGGGTTTCTGCAGGGGACAGGGGAAGGAAAATATCTCCTTATACGCGGACGACACTCTGTTGTACTTGGGAGATACTGACTTCTCTTTGAGAGCGGTAATGCAACTAATAAATCAGTTTGGACAGCTATCAGGATTTGCCATTAACTGGCATGTCAGCCCTGTTGCCCCTGGATCCGTTACCGGCACCTTTGCCGGAGGACGTTTCCCACATACAAGTGGTCTCCTCCTTTAAATATTTGGGAATAGTGGTAACTGGGGACACACGGGACTACATAGCCCTAAACCTAAAACCTATATTGCAAAAGTTCCAGCAGAAGCAGGCTAGTTGGAGCAGATTGCTGCTGTCTGTGACCTGGCATGTCAATCCTATAAAAATGATCTGGGCGCCGCAGTTGCTATACATTTTACACAATGCCCCAATATGGATACCACAGTACTGGTTCCAACGCATGGATTCACAGTTCAGAGCCCTTATATGCAGAGGTGGAGTGGCGAGAATCAAACTGGCCACTCTACAGCTCAATGGCCAGAATAAATGATACGCTTGATGTGCCTAAACACGTCCAGAGGCTTTTTCATGCAATCACAAGATTTAAGTGTTTTTTCTGCCAAACTGCTGCTGCCAGGAGAAAAGGCGTCTACCAGAGATGGGCAAATGCCCTGTGAGAATGAGGCTAGAGAACAAAACTGTATGATATGAAGACAATCACAAAGTTAAAGTGGTTCTAAAGGCAGAAGGCTTTTATCTCTGCATTCTATGCATTAAGATAAAAAAACATCGGTGTGCAGCAGCCCCCCTCAATCCCCTAATACTTACCCAAGCCCCATCTTGATCCAGCGATGTTGCCTGAGAGACTTGGCTGTCCGGGACTCTCCCTCCTGATTGGTTGAGACACACAGCGGTGCCAATGGCTCCTGCAATCATGAAGTTAAAGTGAACAAAAAATATAAATAGGGCTCGCACAATATAGTGCAAATGGACACAGAAAAAAAAGTGAAACGCTGCAGCAGCTGTCGTAAAGGTGCTAGGACCTTGAAGTATAGATGGATCAATATAAACAGCACTTACAGGCTATAACTTATAAGTGCAGATGAATAACCATGATAAACATTACACAAACAATATCTCTTATATAAAGTGCTAGGTGCTCCAAAAAGTGCTCCAATATTATTGCTGGTGCTCCACAAATATGGACGGTGTGGTGTGCCACACTTCCCTCTTGTGACCCCACTCACCAAATGGCATGGGCCCACAGCTTTGCAGTCTGGGGTCAAAAAAACTGGGATCAATACGATTGGGTATTGGACAAATGGATTTCTCTGGAGCCTCTCACAATAGTGGTTTCCATAGATGTTCAAAGGCGGTCAATCGTATTCATATGTGGGAGACAAAGAAGGAACCGATAGTGAAGTACTGTATGAGTGGAGGAAATTTGCGCTGGCTAGGCGCTACTTACAAAAAACCCGGCTTAAACAGGCATCAGTATGAAGCTCCGGGTGCACCGCTGGTCGGCGTGTGTTCCACGGAGAGCAGAAGTTACATCAGTGGTTAAGAGACCGGAAGTGCGTCAACGCATTTCGCCCCTCCTTCAGGGCGTCATCAAGGACCATCAAGGACCACTAAAATTAAAGTGGTTCTAAAGGCAGAAGGTCCCGATTGTCTGAGACACACAGCGGGCGCCATTGGCTCCCGCTGCTGTCAATCGAAGTCAGTGAGCCAATGAGGAGAGAGAGGGAGTGGGGCCAAGCCATGGCTCCATGTCTGAATGGACTCACAGAGCAGTGGCTTGGCTCGGGTGCCCCCATAGCAAGCTGCTTGCTGTGGGGGCACTCAACAGGAGGGAGGGGCCAGGAGCGCCAGCGGGAACCTGAGAAGAGGTCTATGCTCTATGCAAAACCAATTGCACAAGGCAGGTAAGTATAACATGTTTGTTATTTTTAAACAAGAAAAACACAAGACTTTATTATCAACTTTAAGACAATCAGACTAGTTCCTTACTTTTTTGCTATATGTTACAAGAATGAAGAATAGTAAAGAATTCATTGCCATTAAAAAAGTTGCCAGTCTCAACACACATCATTTATGTTATTGTAACTGAATTTAACTAAACCAGAAACAAATATTTGATATTTTGGAGCTTACCAGTCATTGGAGGTGGTGACTGCATTAATTTTTTTCCAGGCTTACATTTTTTATTTAGATCTGGTGATCAACTGGTAAGTATTCTAAAAGGTTGTGCTTGGCCACAAAGTGCAAAGATGTAAGAAACTGCTGCACTCAAAAATACTGAGGAAATATTAAATATATGTAACCATGTAATGGTGCGCTGTTTCTAATAATTTATCATAAGTTATCTGATGCGATTGTGAAAATGAACTATATCAGAAAATAAAATAAACCATCATACTAAATATCAAACCATTATTAGTTCACAAAAATGGTAATAATGTATAATTTATATATAAAGTGCTGTGAGCAATAATCAAAGGTGCTAATATTCCGTGCAATAAGTGCAATTATTAAACATATGTTCCAGAATTCATGAGGTTAAAATTGTACTCCAACTAATACAATTAATTGAGCGTGTGTTCCAGAGTTCATATAAGAAAATGCTCCAACAATTCATATAAGCTCCTTGCATAAAGTTGATATGTGGTTCCAAATTCCCCACATGGGAAAAGAGGAAAGAAATGTCCTTGTGCAAAATATTTTTTTTGGTTTCACAAGGTTTATGCAAAATAACTTAATCAAAAGTGCTTGTGTGTTACCACTGTGCTCCCAAACAAAAAGTTTACAAGAAAAAATAGATCCAACATAGGGAATCATGTGCGCATAAACAGGATCACATCTTATGCCGTGTACACACGAGCTGACTTTTCGATCGGACTGGTCTGACGGGACAAATCCGACCGTGTGTGGGCTTCATCGGACCTGCAGTGGACTTTTTTGGTCGAAAATCAGACGGTCTTTAGATTTGGAACATGTTTCAAATCTTTCCGACGGACTTGAGTCTGCTCGTCTGTATGCTAGTCCGATGTCTGAAGGTTTTTCCGATGGAATTCTGACGGAATTCCACTCAAGCTGTCTTGCATACACACGGTCACACCAAATTCCGACCGTGAAGAACGCGGTGATGCACAACATGTACGATGGGACAACACGTACGACGTCTCGTACTTGCTTCAGAGTATGCATCATTTTGGTACATCGGAGCAGCATACAGACGAGTGGTTTTCCCGATAGGAATTTGTTCCGTCTGAAAAATATAGAACATGTTCTTTATCTAAGTCCGTCAATGTAAAAAGTCTGGACTTTTTCTGTCGGAAATTCCGACTGTGTGTACGGGGCATTAGATGTGATTCTGTTTATTGGCACATGATCCCCTATGTGTGATCAATTTGTCTGGTAAGCGGCCAACTTTTTGTTTTGGAGCACGGTGTTGATGCACAAGCAACTTTGATTCATTTATTTTGCACAAGGACACTCTTTTCCTCTTTTCCCATGTGGGGAATTTGGAACCACATATCAACTTTATGCAAGGAGATTATATGAATTGTTGGAGCATTTTCTTTTATGAACTCTGGAACACACGTTCAATTAATTGTATTCATTGGAGCACAATTTTAACCACATGAATTGTGGAACATATGTTTAATAATTACACTTATTGCACGGAATATTAGCACCTTTGATTATTGCACACAGCACTTTATATATATTGTAGAATTTTACCAGTTTTTGTGAACTAATAATGGTTTGATATTTAGTATGATGGTTTATTTTATTCTCTGATATAGTTTATTTTCACAATTGCATCAGATCACTTATGATAAATTATTAGAAACAGCGCACGTTACATGGTTACATAGATCTGGTTATCAACTAGTAACATACCTCCTGTCTTAGGCCTCATTTACTCTTGTGATTGAGGGGTGGAAAGTTGACCTGTGTTATTAGTGCCCCTTTACTACTCCCCCTGTTGCTGCTGAGGCAGTGGCCAGGGGTGTATACAAGCAAAGCATTTCAGCCGTAACAGGATATATGCCTCCCTGTCATGCTTGGCAGTCTGTACTACCCACCATGCGCAACCCACTCAAGTGAATGGGGCCACGCTGCAACATCCCTACAACCAGACACAACTCACGTGATTGCAGCATGGCTGTCTGGTAATTAGGGGCTTAAAACAGGTGATGAGGAGGCAATACAGTGCCTCCTCACTGTCTGTCTATTGCTGTCTGAAGATTGATCTGAATGCAGATTGTGCTTCAGACAGTAAAGCAAGTCATAAATCTGACTATTGTAAGCACCCCTGTTAGTGGTAATTAATTTGTCCCAACACTCTAACTGCTATTTTTTCTGGACAGGTTGGTCTGTTTAAAAGAAGTTGAAAAACAATAGACTAAAGCTGGCCAAAGAAAGGGTCAAAATGCGGTCTGTTCATGATATTAGGTATCTATTTACTCAGCGTAATGTCATCTTTTACATTATATAAAAATTGTTTAGTTTTTTTTAATTCATAAAAGTGTATTTTTTCCCAATAAATTGTGTGTGAAAGACTGCCACGCAAATACAGTGTGACATAAAATATTGCAACAATCGCCATTTTATTCTCTAGGGTCTCTGCTAAAAAAATGTATAATGTTTGGGGGTTTTAGGTATTTTTCTAGCAAAAAATACAGATTTTAACTTGTAAGCAACAAATGTCAGAAATAAGCGTAGGGATGAAAGGGTTAATGACATTCCAGTCTTAGTCCATAGTGTTCAATATTGAGTTGGCCCACCCTTTGCAGCTATAACAGCTTCAACTCTTGTGGGAAGGCTGTCCACAAGGTTTAGGAGTGTGTCTATGGGAATGTTTGACCATTCTTCCAGAAGCGCATTTGTGAGGTCAGGCACTGATGTGGACAAGAAGGCCTGTCTTGCAGTTTCCACTATAATTCATCCCAACGGTGTTCTATCGGGTTGAGGTCAGGACTCTGTGCAGGCCAGTCAAATTCCTTCACCCCAAATTCACTCATCCATGTCTTTATGTACCTTGCTTTGTGCTCTGGTGGAGGAGGGATTTTGGTGTAGGGTTGTTTTTCAGGGGTTGGGCTTGGCCCCTTAGTTCCCCTTAGTTCCCCTTAGTTCCAGTGAAGGGGACTCTTAAGGCGTCAGCATACGTGTCAACATTTTGGACAATTTCATGCTTCCAACTTTGTGGGAACAGTTTGTGAATGGCCCCTTCCTATTCCAAAATGACTGCGCACCAGTGCACAAAGCAAGGTCCATAAAGACATGGATGAGTGAGTTTGGGGTGGAGGAACTTGACTGGCCTGACTTCAACTCATCCACATCAGTGCCTGACCTCACAAATGCGGTTCTGGAAGAATGGTCAAACACTCCCATAGACACACTCCTAAACCTTGTAGACAGCCTTCCCAGAAAAGTTAAAGCTGTTATAGCTGCAAAGGGTGGGTCAACTCAATATTAAAACCTACAGACTAAGACTGGGATGCCATTAAAGTTCATGTGTGTGAAAAAGCAGGCGTTCAAATACTTTTGACAATATATACAGTGAGGCAAAAAAGTATTTAGTCAGCCACCAATTGTGCAAGTTCTCCCACTTAAAAAGATGAGAGAGGCCTGTAATTGTCATCATAGGTATACCTCAACTATGAGACACAAAATGTGGAAACAAATCCAGACAATCACATTGTCCGATTTTTGAAAGAATTTATTTGCAAATTATGGTGGAAAATAAATATTTGGTCAATATCAAAAGTTCATCTCAATACTTTGTTATATATCCTTTGTTGGCAATGACAGAGGTCAAACGTTTTCTGTAAGTCTTCACAAGGTTGTCACACACTATTGCTGGTATCTTGGCCCATTCCTCCATGCAGATCTCCTCTAGAGCAGTGATGTTTTGGGGCTGTCGCTGGGCAACACAGACTTTCAACTCTCTCCAAAGGTTTTTTATGGGGTTGAGATCTGGAGACTGGCTAGGCCACTCCAGGACCTTGAAATGCTTCTTATGAAGCCACTCCTTTGTTGCCCGGGCGGTGTGTTTGGGATCATTGTCATGCTGAAAAACCCAGCCACGTTTCATCTACAATGCCCTTGCTGATGGGAGGAGGTTTGCACTCACAATCTCACGATACATGGCCCCATTCATTCTTTCATGTACACGGATCAGTCGTCCTGTTCCCTTTGTAGAGAAACAGCCCCAAAGCATGATGTTGCCACCCCCATGCTTCACAGTAGGTATGGTGTTCTTTGGTTGCAACTCAGCATTCTCTCTCCTCTAAACACAACAAGTTGTGTTTCTACCAAACAGTTCTACTTTGGTTTCATCTGACCATATGACATTCTCCCAATCCTCTTTTGGATCATCCAAATGCTCTCTAGCAAACCTCAGATGGGCCCGGACATGTACTGGCTTAAGCAGGGGGACACGTCTGGCACTGCAGGATATCAGTCCCTGGCGGCGTAGTGTGTTACTGATGGTAGCCTTTGTTACGTTGGTCCCAGCTCTCTGCAGGTCATTCACTAGGTCCCCCCATGTGGTTCTGGGATTTTTGCTCACCGTTCTCGTGATCATTTTGACCTCACGGGGTGAGATCTTGCGTGGAGCCCCAGATCAAGGGAGATTATCAGTGGTCTTGCATGTCTTCCATTTTCTAATTATTGCTCCCACAATTGATTTCTTCACACCAAGCTGCTTGCCTATTGCAGATTCAGTCTTCCCAGCCTGGTGCAGGTCTACAATTTTGTTTCTGGTGTCCTTCGACAGCTCTTTGGTCTTCACCATAGTGGAGTTTGGAGTGTGACTGTTTGATGTTGTGGACAGGTGTCATTTATACTGATAACAAGTTCAAACAGGTGCTATTAATACAGGTAATGAGTGGAGGACAGAGGAGCCTCTTAAAGAAGAAGATACAGGTCTGTGAGAGCCAGAAATCTTGCTTGTTTGTAGATGACCAAATACTTATTTTCCACCATAAATTGCAAATAAATTCTCTCAAAAATCAGATAATGTGATAGTGTGGATTTGTTTCCACATTTTGTCTCTCATAGTTGAGGTATACCTATGATGACAATTACAGGCCTCTCTCATCTTTTTAAGTGGGAGAACTTGCACAATTGGTGGCTGACTAAATACTTTTTTGCCCCACTGTATATGTGTATATATATATATATATATATATATATATATATATATATATATATATATATATATATTATTTTTTTTATTTTTTTTTTATTTTTGATCAGTTGAATCACCCTTGGTGTTAGCAACACAGTTAAGTTAAAACAATAAAAAAAAGTGTAAAAATGTAAGTTTAATCGCTTCAGCCCTGGAAGATTTTACCCCCTTCCTAACCAGAGCATTTTTTGCGATTCGGCACTGTGTCGTAATAACTGACAATTGCGCGGTCGTGCAACGTTGCTCCCAAACAAAATTGACGTCCTTTTTTTCCCACAAATAGAGCTTTCTTTTGGTGGTATTTGATTGCCTCTGCGGTTTTTATTTTTTTGCGTTATAAACAAAAAAAGAGCGACAATTTTGAAAAAAAAACGCAATATTTTTTACTTTTTGCTATAATAAATATCCCCAAAAATATATAATTTTTTTTTCCTCAGTTTAGGCCAATATGTATTCTTCTACATATTTTTGGTAAAAAATATCACAATAAGCATATATTGATTGGTTTGCACAAAAGTTATAGCGTCTACAAAATATGGGATAGTTTTATGGCATTTTTATTATTATTTTTTTTTTATTAGTAATGGTGACGATCTGCGATTTTTATTGTGACTGCGTCATTATGGTGGACACATTCTGACACTATTTTGGGACCATTGTTTATACAGTGATCAGTGCTATAAAGATGCACTGATTACTGTGAAAATTACACTGGCAGGGAAGGGGTTAACTACTAGGAGGCCATCAAGGGGTTATGTGTGTCCTAGGGAGTGATTCTAACTATGGGGAGATGGGCGTCAACTCACATGACAAAGATCACTGCTACTGGTGACAGGGAGTCCGCGTCCTGCGGCTCGATTGCCGGGAGACCGGCGGACATCAAGTCGGCCGGTCTCACGGGCATGATGACGCTGTATGCGGCGGGTGAGCGCTAGCCCCGGCAATAAAAGGGGGCGTACAGGTACGCTCATTTGCCCATCGCTGCCATTGTGCCGATGGTCGGCGAGTGGTTAAAGTGATTGTAAACACTTTTTAAAAAAAAAATAACAAACATGTCAAACTTACCTGTTCTGTGCAGTGGATTTGCACAGAGAAGCCCCGATCCTCCTCTTCTCAGGTCCCCTCCCTGCCGAGTGCCCACCATAGCATGCTGCTTGCTATGGGGGCACTTGTTCAGGCTTGTTCCTGAGCCAGCTCTGTGTGTTTACAGACACATACAGAGCGTGGCCTGGCCCCACCTCCCGCTCTCTCAAATAAAGTTCAACTACCCAAATCTACCAAAGTGACAGCCCAACATACCTTCCAGGAGAGATTAGCTTGCTGTATTGCTTTTATTTTATTGCATATTCACATCCACAAATTCACAGTCCAGTAGGCTGTCTATGATGCATTGATTAGAAGTTATGTTATGTGTTTTCACACCATAAAGTAATTATAGGCAGCACTTGTTTGCTAGTTGTATGACTTCATACTAACAATCAATCTGATTTAGTATTTTACTGCTCACTACTGACTGACACTTCCATCTGCTCACTGAGCTTTATAAAATAACATCAAGACAATACATAATGATTTGACAGTGTGTTAGGAAAATGCTAATCTAAAATGTATATATCGAGAGACCAGTAACGTATTTAGAATTGGATTTTAATTTCAAATAAGACATGGCTATGACAATGTTCTTTAACTCATTCATCATTGTCATGCTGCAAGAATGTGTTTGCTGAATTTCAACCTCTTTCTCAGCTATTTAACTCAGATCTTCACTGGTATTTTTTTTTTTTAATTGTGACTAAAATGAAAAAAAAAAATGAAAAAAACACCCCCAGTATTTTTTTATTTAATAATGGTTTAATAATAATTTTTATTTAAAAATGGTTATTTAATAATGGCATCATACTGATAATCTTAACATCCTCAGTCTGCAGTGCACAGTAATTATTCCACAGTCCCTGGACATCCTGTCCAGTTTCTTTTCCCTCTTCCCAGGTAACAGATACTTCCCAGTCTGCTTCGCCCCTCTTTCCTTAACTGACAGACATACTTGTGGACAGGTCAGCAGAGAACACTAGAACTGGCTACACAATGTAGTCTGATTGGGCATACTCTCCTCACTTTTCTGTCAAAATCAGTTACCCGCACCTGTTAGGGTTGCCACCTTTTCTTCAAGTCAAACCCGAACAGTTTAGCGGCGCACAGCATTTTCTTTACAGTATATACTATACAGTACATATATTTTGTGATTTATAATCATATGAAATTAATCACAAGAGTCCCCTCTTACATCAGAGTCCACAGAGTTCCCTTTTTAAACCTGAATCCACAGAGTTCCCCTTTTACATCTGAATCCGGAGAGTTCCCCTTTACATCTGAATATGCAGAGTTCCCCTTTACATCTGAATACGCAGAGTCTGCTCTTACATCTGAACTTGCAGAGTTCCCTTACACTGTAAGGGGAACTCTGCAGACTGATGTAAGGGAGAACTCTGGGGACTCTGACATAAGGGATACTCTGGGAACCCTGATTTATCTTAGTGTACTCACTCAGAGGCAGGAGAGAGAAGGGGGAGAGGGAGACTTCAGTCACAATGATGGATGGTGAGCTCATTCACCCCTTGGCAGTGGGCACCTCCCATCCAGATGTATCTGCATCTGCTGGGCTTCAACTGTTCCTCCCCCACTTCCCTTTTCTTATTGGATTGGAGTGTGGACAGACACAGAGGGATAGGGGCAGGAGGAAGAGGAGCAGATCGAGCCCTCTCTCCTCTCCCATCTGTATGTGTTTGTTAGTGCTGGCTTTGGGCAGTGTGAAAGAGAATGTAACAGATACTCTTGGCTTAGACAACTGCAGCCAGCAACCCTGCTGGGAAACCAAAAAAAGCTTGGTCTAGGGGATGTCTTTTTAGTATTTAATTGCTTGAAAACTTCAAAGAGAGATGGATTCAGATCGAGGGAGCGTGCCGCTCACAAAGCTTCCAAACCTGAAACTGCTCCCGCCCTAGTGTGAACTAATCCATTCACAAGTTGAGTGAAGATAAGAAGATTCCTGGATTGCCGCACTCTGAAGAAAAACATCTTTATTGTAGAACTTTAAAAATCCAAAATACAGTCACATGAGTAGAGACAGGGTATAATCGCTAATGCGTTTCACATCATTGGATGCTTACTCATAGCTAGCATTAATAATTTAGATGTGTGTAGATAACATAGTTGCCAACAGTCCCGATTTTCCCGGGACAATCCCGATTTTGGGACCCTTGTCCAGATCAGAGGCTGTCCCGAATCGGGATTTGCTCAGGGAACTCGGGAATGTTTGCATTGTAAATTTTTTTGGCAGCTGGCTTCAGCAAAATGGCTGCCGGTGCAGCTGCCCCTGCTTGTTAGCTCCCCCTTGTGTTCAGTGGAGAGAGGAAGGGGGCTCGATCCATGCAGCCAATGAATCGACTTCTCCTCTTGCACAGATCAGCCCCTCCCCTCTACATTGAACACACGGCGCTGGTGGGTGCTGTAATGGACATGTGCTGGGGCCTGGGGGGGCGTTATGGGAGGGTCTGCACTGAGGGGGGTCTTCTGAGGGCGTCTGCACTGATGGAGGGGGGTCTGCACTGAGGGGGTTTGCACTAATGGCGGAGGGTCTGCACTGAGGGGGTCTGCATTGATGGAGGGGGGTCTGCACTGATGGAGAGGGGTCTGCACTGAGGGGGTCTGCACTGATGGAGGGGGGTCTGCACTGAGGGGGTCTGCACTGATGGAGGGGGGTCTGCACTGAGGGGGTCTGCACTGAGGGGGTCTGCACTGATGGAGGGGGGTCTGCACTGAGGGGGGTCTGCACTGAGGGGGTCTATACTGACTCTGCTGGGGGCATCTGATGCAAGGATGGACTCTGCTGGGGGCACCTGATGCAAGGACGGACTCTGCTGGGGGCACCTGATGCAAGGAGGGACTCTGCCGGGGGCACCTGATACGAGGACAGACTCTGCTGGGGACACCTGATACAAGGACAGACTCTGCTGGGGACACCTGATACAAGGACAGACTCTGCTGGGGACACCTGATGCAAGGATGGACTCTGCTGGGGGCAC
Organism: Lithobates clamitans; assembly: GCA_037952925.1. Taxonomy (NCBI): domain Eukaryota; kingdom Metazoa; phylum Chordata; class Amphibia; order Anura; family Ranidae; genus Lithobates; species Lithobates clamitans. The sequence continues at coordinate 3,995,737 of JBBGZY010000761.1, forward strand.
CTGATGCAAGGACGGACTCTGCTGGGGACCCCTGATGCAAGGACAGACTCTACTGGGGGCACCTGATACAAGGAAGGACTCTGCTGGTGACACCTAATGCAAGGATGGACTCTGCTGGTGGCAGGCGACGTGGCTAGTGACACGCTCAGGGATCCCACTGATTCGGCATTATGGTGAGTTGAATGATTTAATTTTATATTACAATGTAAAAATAGAAATAATGTGCTTCAATCATCCTGACACCATAACAATCATGGTGCCGGGATGATTGAAGCACTAACACAGGTGTTTGGAGTATCTTTATCTGCTGATTGTTAAACTTTCTAGAACACACATTTCTATTGTTGGGTAGGATCTGGGGCTGCTGTCCCTTCATTCCTCTCTCTCCCTTTCCCTCTCCATCCCTCATTCATCTCAGACTCTAACCACACCCCCTTTGAGCCATGCCCATTTAAGCCACGCCCATTATTTCACGAAAACCACGCCCATTTTTCACCGCTGCACACTTCACGTGCCGCAGTTTTATTTTTTATTGCTAAGTCACGCCTACAAATGCATGCCCCCGCCCCCTAATTATTATACAGCTCCGCCTAAAGCCAAAAAAGTGTCCCACATATTTTTTTTGCAATGTTGGCAACTATGAGATAACGGTACTCCACTTTGTATTTCCACATTTGTAATTCTGTTTTAACCCCATTTTTGGTGATCTCTGTAAACGAATGTATTGAATTTTACAGTTTTCACGGTGCTTAAGGTGCTTAAGGAGTTAAAAGGATTAACCTCTGTGGTGTTCAACCCTACTGCACACCTATAAGGCAAAAGAATAAAAGTACTGCATTTGTTGGAAGGTCTCTTCTCGTCATTTACTCAAATCCAATGGGGCCGCTACAATTGATATGTTACTGCTATTCGAAGTGTAGATACCTCTATTTTTTAATTTTTTTCTTAGACAATTTAAAACCTGTAGGCATTTCAGCTCATCACTGGTCAACTGTCCTGACCCTGGAAAATAGAGGACAATATCTATGACTATTCATGCTTTTATTCTTGACTATTCGTTTATTGTGTAAATTACTTCCAAACAGGTACTGATATTATATGAACGTAATAATTAAAAGAGAAGTATGGAGAAGTTTCCTTTTTCTTTTGCTTACATCTATTCTATGGGAGCTGCTGATATCTAAAAATCCTTCCAAGCCCTATTAGAAGTACCCCCATTCTGTTAAAATCAAGCTAAATACCTGTGGGAGGGGCTACAGACTTTCATACAGTGGAATACCGACAATGGTCTGGCTCTGGAGTCTAGATCCACCCCCTTTCCTGTCATCTTGCTTGATTGATGTCGGCTCTCTGCTCATTCCCGAGATTTCACAGAGTGTAGCTGCTCCGTCTTCCCTCCTCCCTCCTCCCTCCTCCCTTCTCTCTCCTCCCTCCCCCGCAGCATGTTTCAATGGTTAGAAGAGTTAGCAGAAATAAGAGCACTTCCATTCACATCTACTTGTATTTTCATACTGAAGCCCAGAGCCCCTCACACATGGACAGAGCTTTACTCCCCCATAATTGGTGTATTACCTAGTACCCCTATAGCAATAATGTTCCCTTCATTGTAAATAGAGTATTACAGGATCACATGCCATACAGTGTCATTACATGCCGTACAGTGCCATCACATGCCATACAGAGTCATCACATGCCGTACAGTGTCATCACATGCCGTACAGTGCCATCACATGCCGTACAGAGTCATCACATGCCGTACAGTGCCATCACATGCCGTACAGTGCCATCACATGCTGTACAGAGCCATTACATGCCGTACAGAGTAATCACATGCCGTACAGTGCCATCACATGCCGTACAGAGTCATCACATGCCGTACAGTGCCATCACATGCCGTACAGTGCCATCACATGCCGTACAGTGTCATCACATGCCGTACAGAGTCATCACATGCCGTACAGTGCCATCACATGCCGTACAGTGCCATCACATGCCGTACAGTGCCATCACATGCCGTACAGAGCCATCACATGCCGTACAGAGCCATCACATGTTGTACAGTGTCATCACATGTCGTAGAGTGTCATTACATGTTGTACATGCCATCACATGCTGTACAGTGTCATTACATGTTGTACAGGATCATCGCATGCCGTACAGTGTCATTACATGTTGTACAGTGTCATCACATGCCGTACAGTGTCATTACATGTTGTACAGTGCCATCACATGCCGTACAATGTCATTACATGTTGTACAGTGCCATCACATGCCGTACAGTGTCATTACATGTTGTACAGTGTCATCACATGCCGTACAGTGCCATCACATGCCATAGTGTCATCACATGCCGTATAGTGTCATCACATGTTGTACAGTGCCATCACATGTTGTACAGTGCCATCACATGCCGTACAGTGTCATTACATGTTGTACAGTGCCATCATATGCCGTATAGTGTCATCACATGCCGTATAGTGTCATTACATGTTGTACAGTGCCATCACATGCCGTATAGTGTCATCACATGCCGTATAGTGTCATCACATGTTGTACAGTGCCATCACATGTTGTACAGTGTCATTACATGTTGTACAGTGCCATCACATGCCGTACAGTGCCATCACATGCCATACAGTGTCATCACATGCCGTATAGTGTCATCACATGCCCTATAGTGTCATCACATGTTGTACAGTGCCATCACATGCCGTACAGTGTCATTACATGTTGTACAGTGCCATCACATGCCGTATAGTGTCATCACATGCCGTATAGTGCCATTACATGTTGTACAGTGCCATCACATGTCGTATAGTGTCATCACATGCCGTATAGTGTCATCACATGTTGTACAGTGTCATTACATGTTGTACAGTGCCATCACATGCAGTATAGTGCCATCACATGTTGTACAGTGTCATTACATGTTGTACAGTGTCATTACATGTTGTACAGTGCCATCAAATGCCGTATAGTGTCATCACATGTTGTACAGTGTCATCACATGTTGTACAGTGTCATTACATGTTGTACAGTGCCATCACATGCGGTATAGTGCCATCACATGTTGTACAGTGTCATTACATGTTGTACAGTGTCATCACATGTTGTACAGTGTCATCACATGTTGTACAGTGTCATTACATGTTGTACAGTGCCATCACATGCGGTATAGTGCCATCACATGTTGTACAGTGTCATTACATGTTGTACAGTGCCATCACATGCCGTATAGTGCCATCACATGCCGTACAGTGTCATCACATGCAGTATAGTGTCATCACATGTTGTACAGTGTACAGATTCTGCCCTCTTCAAAAGACTATTCTGCAAAAAACTAAAGGACTGGGGAAAGAAAGAAATGCAATGCAGGTATGAGGGTAGCATGCACTACCTATTTTTGCATTCCCATAATTATCCTTTAATGTTAACAGATATACACCGCTCCTGTGTGAACCAAGGCTTGTCATAGTGACTTCAGCGGACTGTGTTAATGGGGGAATTAAGCGATTTTTCTTTCCTGTAAGAAAATCGCATCATCTATGGCCTGCCTCACAAAAGAACTTTCAAAGCTGAGGTGGGGATTATGAGTCACATGCTCTCCTATACCCATGTGATAAGAAGGAGGGGTGAGTAACATTGTCTCCTATATGCAGTAGCCTTGGGTACTTTTCTTCTCATCACAGGGACTGGATGGAGTGATGCAGAAGCAAAGAAAAGAAAAGTATTTAATGCTGGTGGTCAAAGCATAGGTTCAGATTAAAGTAATTTTTGCTTGATTTGGCTTTCACATGTTTGAATACTTGTTCTTTCCCTTTTTGTATTGTATTAAATATTTTTCACACATATTAAATATTTGTCACACTAAAAATTATTTTAAAAGGGTATCGACTCCCTTTAAATGTTTTCTTTCGGTTGCTGATCAAGATTTGCTGTCAAATACAACTGACCATGATGTACGGATACTGATATCACAATGTACTTAACACTCTTCCCAACATCTTACAGATTATGTCGATCAAGATCCAAACATCATGTTGAGTTAAGAATGCATCTGCTGTCCCAGAGGACTTTCTCACAGTATATTTCAATGCTACTTGATTGTGCACAAGTAATTTATAGGGATTCTTTAAAGGTAATGGATATAATGCTCTGGAGTAAATGAGCATTTAAAGGGTGGCTATAGTAATTTATTTTTGATAATTACAGATTTTGATGTATTTTTGTAACATTTTTCTTAGCTTATGTTTTGGCAAGAGACTCTCATGTTTTAACATGAAATTATTGTATTTCATCAACAGAACTGTAAGCACTTCCTCTAGTGGTATCTATATTATGAAATGTGATTAGCATTACCTTTTTGAAGAAACCTATCTGAATAAAAAAAAGTGGAAGAATTACCAGCATTCCATTTGTTTAGCAAGCTTGTATGCCTCCATTCAGACAATTGTGGTGCATTAACATGCATTAACAGCCATTATGATGCAACCACTAAAACAATTGCCATTAAACTTCAGCTATAAATGTGAGACAATTCTGTCCTCAGTCATAGTATTAGCTGAGGATAGGGTTGCTCGCTATTGGGTAAGCATGTATGTTACCTTTGAAAGCTAAAACAATTATTTTTTAATGGATTTGCTGAAATGATGGATATTAATCCAGTTTACACTAAAATTAAATGTATGAGAGATTCGCTGATGCACCTACCTTTCAACATAAATAGGAGATGAGGGCTGTTATTAATCCTATGTGTTTTGTATAGTGCAGTGTTATATTTAATATACACATACCCAGGGGCGGACTGATAACTCATGGGGCCCCCGGGCAATAGGAGATTATGGGGCCCCCGGGCAATAGGAGATTATGGGGCCCCCAGGCAATCAGAGAGTATGGGGCCACACAGTATACACACACACAGTATACAATCACACAGTATACACATACATGTACACACAGTATACACAGACAGATGTAAAAAAAACACAGATTTATACATACTGTCCCTGGTTTTACTAAGGCTGGCAACCCTGATGGGGTCCCCTAGTGGCCCAGGGCCCTCGGGCAGTGCCCTAATCGCTCAATGGTCAGTCCGCCCCTGCACATACCTGTTTTGGGTCAATAACTGCACAAGTAATAAAGGATGTATAAGGATGGCAGTCTGGTGCTTGAACTATCAATAACAAGTCAGCATTAGCAGTTTCAAATTCTATACTGACTTATTCCTTTTTATTACTGTTTAGAAGAGCTCAGTCTATTGTTTTTAATCATGACAGACCAGACCTATAGACCTGCTCCGACACAGAGATGGAGAAGCAGTAAAGTACAGTCACTGGCAGAGCAGCCAAGCAACAAGCAAAGCCTGAACTTATAATAAGCAAGTATGGCTGCCTGCATTTATGTATGTATGCATATTATAGTCAAGAGCTTTTAAAGCATTTTCTTTGATATTTATATATAGTACAGGAGGTCCCCGAGTTACGAACCTCCGACTTGCAAACGACTCCTACTTACGAACGGGAGGCGGTGTCGGCGGGCACTTGGGAAAACATCGTAAAACATCAGAAAACAGCGGAAAACGACGTTGGAAAACTACGTTGGAAAACGACGTCTCTGCCGTTCTGCGCATGCGCTTCCGACTTACAAACAAATCCGACTTAAGAACAAACAGGCAGTCCCTAACCCGTTCGTAACTACCTGTCTCTCACAAAAGTAAGTACACCCCTCACATTTTTGTGACTATTTATTATATCTTTTCATGTGACAACACAGAAGAAATGACACTTTGCTACAATGTAAGGTAGTGAGTGTACAGCTTGTATAACAGTGTAAATTTGCTGTCCCCTCAAAATAACTCAACACACAGCCATTAATGTCTAAACCGCTGGCAACAAAAGTGAGTACACCGCTAAGTGACAATGTCCAAATTTGGCCCAATTAGACATTTTTCCTCCCCATGTCACGTGACTGATTAGTGTTACAAGGTCTCAGGTGTGAATGGGGAGCAGGTGTGTTAAATTTAGTGTTAACCCTCTTACTTTCTCATACTGGTCACTGAAGTACAACGTGGCACCTCATTGCAAAGAACTCTGAGGATCTGAAAAAAAGAATTGTTGCTCTACATAAAGATGGCCTAGGCTATAAGAAGATTGCCAAGACCCTGAAACTGAGCTGCAGCACGGTGGCAAAGACCATACAGTGGTTTAACAGGACAGGTTCCACTCAGAACAGGCCACGCCATGGTCGATTAAAGAAGTTGAGTGCACATGCTCAGCGTCATATCCAGAGGTTGTCTTTGGGAAATAGATGTATGAGTGCTGCCAGCATTGCTGCAGAGGTTGAAGGGGTGGGGGATCTGTCTGTCAGTGCTTAAAACATACACCGCACACTGCATCAAATTGGTCTGCATGGCTGTCATCCCAGAAGGAAGCCTCTTCTAAAGATGATGCACAAGAAAGACCGCAGACAGTTTGAAGAAGACAAGCTGACTTGGATTACTGGAACCATGTCCTGTGGTCTGATGAGACCAAGATAAACTCATTTGTTCAGATAGTGTCAAGCATGTGTGGTGGCAAACAGGTTAGGAGTACAAAGACAAGTGTGTCTTGGCTACAGTCAAGCATGGTGGTGGGACTTTCATGGTCTGGGGCTGCATGAGTGCTGCCGGCACTGGGGAACTACAGTTCATTGAAGAAACCATGAATGCCAACATGTACTGTGACATACTGAAGCAGAACATGTTCCCCTCCCTTCGAAGATTGGGCCGCAGGGCAGTATTCCAACATGATAACAACCCCAAACACACCTCCAAGACAACCACTGCCTTGCTAAAGAAGCTGAGGGTAAAGGTGATGGACTGGCCAAGTATGTCTCCAGACTTAAACTCTATTTAGCATCTGTGGGGCAGCCTCAAACGGAAGGTGGAGGAGCGCTAGGTCTCTAACATCCACCAGCTCCGGGATGTCGTCATGGAGGAGTGGAAGAGGACGTGAAGCTCTGGTGAACTCCATCCCCAAGAGGGTTAAGGCAGTGCTGGAAAATAATGGTGACCACACACAATATTGACACTTTTGGGCCCAATTTGGACATCTCACTTTTGTTGCCAGCGGTTTAGACATTAAAGGCTGTGTGTTGAGTTATTTTGAGGGGACAGCAACTACACTGTTATACAAGCTGTACACTCACTACTTTACATTGTAGTGAAGTATCATTTCTTTAGTGTTGTCACATGAAAACATATCATAAAATATTCACAAAAATGTCAGGGATGTACTCACTTTTGTGAGAAACTGTATAATAATATAAAAAAAAAACTGTATAAATATCATAATTTCCCTTTTAAGGATTGAGCCAGCATTGTATGAAAACATTTTCAGTCTATCAGTAAGGGTTAATATTGTGTTAATATTGCAGAAATAATTTTTTCTGTCCCAGGTTTATGTAAATAATTTATTTATCTTTCCTACTTGACAACCACTAGACTGACTTCCTGATAGCATTTCCTACCAGTAATGAAACAAAGTAACAAAACTGGGGACAGAAGGGCAAGGCCATACATTGCAGTTTATTTAGAGATGCAAGTCACATAGAGGTCAGCCAAAAGTGCTCAGGAGAAAGGGAATGCTCCAGGTTCTGGTCATATGCACTCTTGGTAAGAGTTCACAACAGAATAATTTAGTGCAGGCTTCCTCAACCAGGGTTCCATTGAACCGTAGGGTTCCTCCAGAGGTCGCTAGGGGCTTCTTGAGCAATAAGCCATGATAGATTGATCTCCTACCTACAATGACTACCAATGTTAGGGGCCATTTTCTTCACTGACCACAAAAGTAAGCTACACTTTTTCTACCAACAACTAGTGTAAGGGTACATTAAAGTTACAGTTGTATTAAATTTCATGATTATCCACTTCAATACAGGGCACTTATACACCCTTCCTGCCCAGACCAATTTTAAGCCTTTAGTGCTCTTACACTTTGAATGACAATTACTCAGTCATGCTGCACTGTATCCAAACAAAATTTGTATATATTTTTTTCTCACAAACAGAGCTTTCTGTTGGTGGTATTTAATCACTTCTGGGTTTTTATGTTTTTGCTAAATAACACAAAAAAGAGTGAAATTTTTGAAAAAAAAACTTTTTTTAGTTTCTATTGTAAAATTTTGCAAAAAAGTCATTTCTCTTCATAAATTTGGGACAAAATTTATACTGCTACATATCTTTGGTAAAAATAACCCAACTTAGTGGATATTATTTAGTCGTGTCAAAATTATAGAGTCTACAAGCTATGGTGCCAATCATTGAAAATTGATTACACATGATGTACTGTTGTCTCATTTCATGGTGAGTTTTTTGAAGTTGTAATTTTTTCCCACAATTCTTAGGAAAATTAAGATTTATTTTTTTTACACAAAAGTTATTTCTTACACAGCATATGCATACTTATATTTCTTACACATAGCATATACATAGCAAAAATGACACCACCAAATACATTCTGCTACTCCTCCTGAGTATAGCGACACCACATGTATGAGACTTTTACACAGCCCAGCCCCATAGAGGCGCTCAACATCCAAGTAGCACCTCCAGGTGTTCTAGGGACATAAATTACACACATAAAATTCCTGCCAACCTATCACATTGTTGAAGGCCCTTCATATTTCTAACACATAGCATGTACTGTACATACCAATTACAAACCAAAATACATTCTGCTGAGCAAAGGGAAAACAAAAGATTACCTGTGGTTTTAGTAGTGCAGTGGTCCACAGAGAAGAGAATTGGTCCAGGCAGCAAGCAGGAACGTGGACAGCGACAGCAAAACAGGCAGTAGGCAGGAATACTGTCCATAGTCAGTACAGGTAGAGATGTTGTCAGCACAGCTACAGATACAGTCCAGGGTCAGTTCATGTGAAAGGCAGAAACATGGCGGATAAACAATGCATATGGCAGACAGAGACATAGTCGATAAACAGGCCAGGGTCAGTTCACATGGAAGGCAGTGATATGGTTGGTTGAGGCACCAGGGAAATAATCAGCACAGAAATTGAAAACGGGGAATTGGAAGTCTATTAGAAATATGGGCTAATAGTTTAGGAAAGTGTAATAGCATCTGAAGCATTCTCCGATGCATAGGCCAGGTTGGGAGGGACATTGGGACAATGAAAACTGGTGTCTTTCCTAACGCCTCTTTTGATGCACATCTGCCTTTTTTTTTTTTTTTGTCATCTTCTTCCGGTTTCTGATGGTGGAATATTGTCAGGGAAATGGCGCTCATGCAGTCTGCTGACACAATTGGAGCGAATGCCTTCTGGGGGGGGGTCTTTGCTGATAGATCAGGGCAGTTACAATATCTTCGATAAATTTGAGGAAGGTGTTGGGTATTTCCATTGATTTTTGATAGGTGATGTACAGTATGCATTATAAATGGGCACATGGAAAAAGTAAATTGCAACCTTTTGTATACCAAAAGAGGGACTTTTGTGTTGATAGATAGGGCTGCAGCACTTGATCATTTAAATCCCCCCCCCCCCCGTCCTGCGGTATAGTAATAAAAAACAGGAAGGGCTTCCCACAGCGACTGGTCATCACAAGGCTACAAAGAGGGGAATCAACAAGCCTGAAAAACGAGGAAGTGTTGGCCATGAGGTGGAGGGATAGGAGAAATGTGTACATCATATCCACCATCCACGATGATACCTCTGTGGAACTTCGCAGAAGATGCAGTTCCAGCAGTGATTGGGCAAAAACAAAAAATTAGACAGGCAGGGTGGGGTAAAGTCAATCAATGGACTTCAGTACAACCAGCTTGCTAGTTCCTGCTGAACCGGACAAATTTTGATCTGTCATTGGCAGCTTTCTGACTCCTCTTGTGCTGAATTTGATTGTAACTGTACTGCCTGTACCCCGCAAACTGTTGGTGCTTTATAAATTTTGTATAATAATAATAATAATAATAATATCGAGTTTAACCCCTGGGTAGAAATGTTGAGAAAGGCTGATTTAGTGTATATAAGTCAACAATGTAAAATAACAAGATTTTGCCTCCCTTTCCCCTACACACTAGGCAGAGCTCTGTCCTGGGTATACCTTGATAAGGAAGTATAGCACATCCATATTAGAATTAGTGATATCACAAGCGAGGGGAGAGTCCACACTATGATTGCCCACATTCCCAATGGTTATTTTTAACAGTCCCATCCCAACAGTGCCCACAGTCCCAACAATAATTGCCCACAATCTGATTCCATATAGATAAGCCCACTACTAACTGATCCTGGCTACAAGTTAGCCCACTGCTCCAGTCCCCTTAAATGGGAGCTCTTAAGCTGTGGTACACTAGTAGAATTTAATTTCCTAGACACATTTGTTGGATATTCTAATAATTAGTGGGGTCAAATTGACATATAGTTACATAGTTACATAGTAGGCGAGGTTGAAAAAAGACACAAGTCCATCAAGTCCAACCTATGTGTGATTATGTGTCAGTATTACATTGTATATCCTTGTATGTTGCGTTCATTTAGGTGCTTATCTAATAGTTTCTTGAAACTATCGATGCTCCCCGCTGAGACCACAGCCTGTGGAAGGGAATTCCACATCCTTGCCGCTCTTACAGTAAAGAACCCTCTACGTAGTTTAAGGTTAAACCTTTTTTCTTCTAATTTTAATGAGTGGCCACGAGTCTTGTTAAACTCTCTTCTGCGAAAAAGCTTTATTTCTATTGTAGGGTCACCAGTACGGTATTTGTACATTGAAATGATATCCCCTCTCAAGCGTCTCTTCTCCAGAGAGAATAAGTTTAGGGCTTGCAACCTTTCCTCATAACTAAGATCCTCCAGACCCTTTATTAGCTTTGTTGCCCTTCTTTGTACTCGCTCCATTTCTAGTACATCCTTCCTGAGGACTGGTGCCCAGAACTGGACAGCATACTCTAGGTGTGGCCGGACCAGAGTCTTGTAGATTGGGAGAATTATCGTTTTATCTCTGGAGTTGATCCCCTTTTTAATGCATGCCAATATTCTGTTTGCTTTGTTAGCAGCAGATTGGCATTGCATGCCATCGCTGAGCCTATCATCTACTAGGACCCCCAGGTCCTTTTCCATCTTAAATTCCCCCAGAGGTTCTCCCCCCGTGTATAGATTGCATTCATATTTTTCCCACCCAAATGCATTATTTTGCATTTTTTCTACATTGAACCTCATCTGCCATGTAGTTGCCCACCCCATTAATTTGTTCAGAACTTTTTGCAAGGTTTCCACATCCTGCGGAGAAGTTATTGCCTTGCTTAGCTTAGTATCATCTGCAAATACAGAGATTGAACTGTTTATCCCATCCTCCAGGTCGTTTTTGAACAAATTAAATAGAATTGGTCCCAGCACAGAACCCTGGGGAACCCCACTACCCACCCCTGACCATTCTGAGTACTCCCCATTTATCACCACCCTCTGAACTCGCCCTTGTAGCCAGTTTTCAATCCATGTACTCACCCTATGGTCCATGCCCACGGACCTTATTTTGTACAGTAAACGTTTATGGGGAACTGTTTCAAATGCTTTTGCAAAATCCAGATACACTACGTCTACGGGCCTTCCTTTATCTAGATGGCAACTCACTTCCTCATAGAAGGTTAGTAGATTGGTTTGGCAAGAACGATTCTTCATGAATCCATGCTGATTTCTGGTAATGATACCGTTCTCATTACTAAAATCTTGTATATAGTCCCTTATCATCCCCTCCAAGAGTTTACATACTATTGATGTTAGGCTAACTGGTCTGTAATTCCCAGGGATGTATTTTGGGCCCTTTTTAAATATTGGTGCTACATTGGCTTTTTTCCAATCAGCTGGTACCATTCCAGTCAGTAGACTGTCTGTAAAAATTAGAAACAACGGTCTGGCAATCACTTGACTGAGTTCCCTAAGTACCCTTGGATGCAAGCCATCAGGTCCCGGTGATTTATTAACGTTAAGTTTCTCAAGTCTAATTTTAATTCTGTCCTCTGTTAACCATGGAGCTGCTTCCTGTGTTGTGTCATGAGGATAAACACTACAGTTTTGGTTAATGAAGTCCCCCGATTCACTCGTGAAGACTGAGGAGAAGAATAAATTCAATACCTTCGCCATCTCCCCATCCTTTGTAACCAGATGTCCTTCCTCATTCTTTATAGGGCCAATATGGTCAATCCTCCCTTTTTTACTGTTTACATACTTAAAGAATTTCTTGGGATTTTTTTTTGCTCTCCTCCGCTATGTGTCTTTCATGTTCTATCTTAGCCGTCCTAATTGCACCCTTACATTTCTTGTTGCATTCTTTATAAAGTCTGAATGCTGAGGATGATCCCTCAACCTTGTATTTTTTGAAGGCCTTCTCCTTTGCTTTTATATGCATTTTTACATTGGAGTTAAACCATCCAGGACTTTTGTTCGCCCTTTTAAATTTATTACCCAATGGGATACATTGGCTAATGCCCTTATTCAATATATTCTTAAAGCAAACCCATCTCTCCTACGTATTCTTTGTTCCTAATATTTTATCCCAATTTATGCCTTTTAGCAAGGTTTGTAGTTTAGGGAAGTTGGCTCTTTTGAAATTCAGTGTATTTGTATTCCCTTTATGTTTCCTATTTGTGTGATTTATACTGAAACTAATTGACCTGTGATCGCTGTTACCTAAATTGCCCCGTATTTCCACATCCGTGATCAAGCCTGTATTGTTGGTAATCAGTAGATCCAGTAATGTTTTATTTCTAGTTGGTGCGTCTACCATCTGACCCATAAAATTGTCCTGCAAGACATTAAGGAACTGGCGAGCCTTAAAAGAATGTGCGGTTCCCTCCCCCTAGTCTATGTCTGGATAATTAAAATCCCCTATTATGATAACACTTCCCATCCTTGCTGCTAATCCAAATTGTGATAGGAGATCTGTCTCCACTTCCTCCCTCAGGTTAGGGGACCTATAGCATACTCCCAGTATTATTTTCCCCTTAGCTTCATCCCTTTGGAGCTCTACCCATAAGGATTCCACCTCCTCCCTAGCTCCCTCAGTGATATCATCTCTCACATTCACTTGTACATTATTCTTGATATATAGGCATACCCCTCCCCCTTTTTTACCCTCTCTAACCTTGCGGTAAAGGGTATACCCTTGTTTGCCAGCCAATCATGAGAACTGTTGAACCAGGTCTCTGAAATTCCCACAAAATCCAAATCCTCCTAGCACAACAGTATCTCTAGTTCACCCATCTTGTCCGCCATGCTTCTGGCATTGGTGAACATGCCACATAGACCGGTCGTATATTTTCCTCGTATTGGGTGTTTCGAGATTGCAACTAGGACTTGCTACTATACTTACCTTGTGTTTTTGTGCTTTGGTCTACCTACCACTAATGCCCCCAATACTACCCTCTGGAATATCTTCCGCGCTGACTATCTCTACCTCTGGACCCTCCCCCCCATCGCCTAGTTTAAAAACCCCTCTAACTTTTTGGCCATCTTCCTTCCCAGCAGATCTGCACCCTCCTCATTTAGGTGCAGTCCGTCCCTTCTATAGTACCGGAGTACCGGTAATCGACTGAGAAGTCGGCCCAGTCCTCCCGGAACCCAAACCCCTCCTTACTACACCAGCTCTTCAGCCACTTGTTTACTTCCCTAATCTCCCTCTGCCTTTCTGGTGTGGCTCGATGTACCGGTAGTATTCCTGAGAAAACTACCTTGAAGGTCCTTTTCCTCAATTTAGCTCCTAAGTCCCTGAAATCGTTCTTTAGGACACTCCATCTGCCTCTGACTTTGTCATTGGTGCCAACCTGCACCATGACAGCTGGGTCTTCCCCAGCCCCTCCCAGTAATCTGTCCACAAGATCCATGATGTGCCGAACCCGAGCGCCCGGTAGACAACATACTGTTCGGCACTTCAGGCCTTGGTTACAGATTGCCCTCTCTGTCCTTCTAAGAATTGAGTCCCCTACCACCAGAATCTGTCTTTCCTTTCCCTTCGCTGCCCCCCCCACTCTCACTGGAGGAGTTCTTCCCCCCACAGCTAGGAGAGTCCCTCAGACATATATTTTTGATTATGATAATAAGAAATTTCAAGGTGGCAGGATGGAAAATTTTTCTTACACAAATAAGTTTCTAATAGCAAATGTGGTTTTCATTCAGGAAATCCCATTTGTTCTCAAATCAAATGTTAAAAGCAGAGGAAATTTTGAAGTATTTTCAGACATTTGGCAAGTGGAAATAAAATATACTGAGAATTTTCATACACATGTTCATCAGTGGCGGCTGGTGGGTTTTTTGTTCGGGGAAGGCAAACAACTACTCCCCTGGCAGTGCGGCACTATCAACACCCCCCACACGTCTGCCAGTTGGTCCGGCACTTACCTAGATAGATACAGTGCCTTGCAAAAGTATTCAACCCTTGGCCTCTGTCGTTTTTTTGTTGTCTCACAACCTGGAATTAACATGGATTGTTTGAGGATTTGCATCATTTAATTTACAGAATATGCCTACAACTTTGAAGATATTTTTTTTTATTGTGAAGCAAACAACAAATAGGACACAATAACAGAAAATGTCAATGTGCATAACTATTCACCCCCTTAAAGTCAATACTTTGTAGAGCCACCTTTTGCGGCTATCATAGCTCCAAGTCGCTTTGGATAAGTCTCTATAAGCTTGCCCATTCTTCCTTGTAAAACTGCTCCAGCTCCTGGATGGTTTGCGCTTGTGAACAGCAATCTTTAAGTCTGACCACAGATTTTCTATTGGATTGAGGTCTGGGCTTTGACTAGGCCATTCTAACACATTTACTTGTTTCCCCTTAAACCACTCAAGTGTTGCTTTAGCAGTGTGTTTGGGGTCATTGTCCTGCTGGAAGGCGAACCTTCGTTCTAGCCTCGAATCACACACAGAGTGGTACAAGTTTTGCTCAAGAATATCCCTGCATTTAGCACCATCCCACAACGTCTTTCCCCCAACTCTGACCAGTTTCCCAGTCCTGACTGCTGAAAAACATCCCCACAGCGTGATGCTGCCACCACCTTGTTTCACTGTGGGAATGGTGTTCTTTGGGTGATGTGATGTGTTGGGTTTGCACCAGACATAGCCTTTTCTTTGATGGCCAAAAGTTCATCAGACCAGAGCACCTTCCTCCATACATTTTGGGAGTCTCCCACATGCCTTTTCGCAAACTCAAAACGTGCCATTTTGTTTTTTGCTGAAAGTAATGGCTTTCTTTTGGCCACTCTGTCATAAAACTCTATGGAGTGTATGGCTTATTGTCATCCTATGTACAGATACTCAAGTCTCTGCTGTGGAACTCTGACGTTCCTCTAGGGTTACCTTAGGTCTCTGTGCTGCCTCTATGATTAATGTCCTACTTGCCTGGTCCGTGAGTTTTGGTGTGCGGCCGTCTCTTCGCAAGTTTGCTGTTGTGCCATGTTCTTTCCCTTTTGTTTATGATAGATTTGATGGTGCTTCTAGGTATCAACAAAGATTTGGATATTTTTTTATAACCTAACCCTGACTTGTACTCCTCAACAACATTGTCCCTTACTTGTTTGGAGAGTTCCTTGGTCTTCATGGCAGTGTTTGGTTAGTGGTGCCTCTTGCTTAGGTGTTGCAGCCTCTGGGGTCTTTCAAAAAGGTGTGTATATGTAATGACAGATCATGTGACACTTAGATTGCACACAGGTGGACATCATTTCACTAATTATGTGACTACTGAAGGTAAATGGTTGCACCAGAGCTTTTTATGGGCTTCATAACAAAGAGGGTGAATACATACGCACATGCCAATTATCAGTTTTTTATTTCTGAAAAATCGTTTTATGTATATATTTTTCTAATTTTACTTCACCAACTTAGACTATTGTGTTCTCATCAATCACATATAATTCAGATTAAAAAAACATTGAACTAAAGGCTGTAATGTAACAAAATAGGTAAAAAGCCAAGGGGTGAATACTTTTGCAGGGCACTGTAGACCCAGATAGATGGGGGTGTCCTCCAGTGCGGCGGAGTCTGGGCAGCGGCTCCAGGCTAGTGGGTGTGGGGTCTGGACAGCGGCTCGAGGGTAGCAAGTGCGAGGTTTGGGCAGCGGCTCCAGGCTAGTGGGTGCGGGGTTCAGGCGGCTTCAGGCTAGCGGGTGAGGGGTCCAGGCAGTGGCTCCAGGCTAGCGGGGGGGGCCGGACAGCAGCTCCAGAGTGGCGGGCTTCCTCTCTGGCTCCAGCAGCTTCCTCCCTGGCTTCCCAATTGGCTCCCTGGCCAATTTAGAAAAAGGTCTCACATCTCCTTCCTGATTGGCAGGGAAAAGATTTAGTGTGAAAATAGGGAAAACTAATTCGCTATCATCACACAACTGGGTGGGATCAGGACGCAGCGCTCTGCGACCCAAGCCCACCCTTTTTTGAACCCTTTTAGAGCCTCTGGCTCTAATCATTTGTGTCAAAAAACACCCCCACCCATCCTCGCCATAGGAATTCATGCGCCCGGCTTCCTAAAAGGGGCTGGGCGAATGGATAGGGAGGGCAGCGGTGGTGCTGGGGGGGGGCGGCGCCAGTGCGCCCAAAATGCATGGGCCGCCACTGATGTGCCAGCTTTAACAAGTTCACAAAAGAGTTAAAGGGTTCTCTCTGGTAAATCTTCAATCCACAGCCAACATCCTCTTGCGGTGAAATGTCCAAATCAGGAGCTACTTCCTGTTTGAGTAAGCTAATAAATGTGTTTCATAACAATAAGTTCACCCCTTGAAAAAAACGATAAGCAACTTGTATAACTGCATTACTGCTCTCTGTCAAACAATTTATTATATTATGATTACAATTTATTTATTATGATTATTGTGCAGTCATTTCACCTTTCCATTGCAATAAAGATCATTTATTTTAATGTTAAAATGGATCATTTGCTTAAAAAAACTTTGTTTTCTTAATTATACAGAAAAAAACTCAGTGAACTCTTCACTAAGGTTTTTTTTATTAATGCAGTTTAACTATTACATTAACTTAATGGGTTTTTGCTCTAGTATAAGCATGCTAAATGTGGCGATAATAATGAGGTTCTAATGCTGTCTTTCTGTGGTCTCAGAGGCGTCTTTACGGCTCCGCTTATCTTCTGCATCATAAAATGCTATAATTTACTGTTCAAACATTTTCTTTTAAGGTAGAGAAATGTCAAATTTCAGCAATAGGAATCTGTTTAGAGTTATTTAGCACAGTCTGAATTAATTTTTAAAGAGCCTATGGTAGATGTTTAAGGCAGGGGATGTTTTCTTTGAAAAAAAATATTACATGAAATGAATACAGAACTGACATAAGAAATACTGTTGCTCTGTAACTTACAAAGACAGCAGGTGGAGATTTTAAAGTAAATTTTTAAATAATTTTTCTTCAGCGCTATAAAAGTATGTTTTTAATGTATTTTTGGGTAAAAATGAAATATTGCATACTAATGTATTATATTTATCACTTACATTCAGCAGGAAGAGCTCAATATCAGCTTTATCCTCTCTAAAGTTGTTTTCTGTTTTTAGACCTCCACTGGTGGGACAAAAGCCAGCTTCTCCCTCTCTGCTCCATGACCACTGTTGCAATCTTTTCTGGTGCTCCTTCTGCACTCAGCATCTTCCTTCTTTGGCCACTGGCTAGCAGGTGATGATGCAACTCCAGTGATGGTGTTGCATATATATATATATATATATATATATATATATATATATATATATATATATATATAATGTGTTGATCACAAGTGACAGGGAGAAAGTAACTATATTAAATACATTCTTCTTCTCAGTTTATATAAAGGAAAAGGAGGGGTTAAATGAAAAAAAGACAGTAATGTTAATAACAGAATATTGAATGCACTTTATCTCTCCCCCTTTGGAAGATTTTTTTATTCTTACAGAGGGGGTACCTAGCTTTGGCAGGTACCCACTTCCAGTGGAATCTCCTAGACAATCCCAGTGGAAGTTCACTCCCAACCGCCTGCAACTTCTTGGGACATGTTACAGGTCCCAGGAGGCTGCAAGACCAATCAGAAAGTGCAGTGCGACTTGCACATGTGCACTGGGGAGTTGGCTGTGAAGCCACAAGGAGTCACCACAGCTGGCTTCCCACAGTAAATGCAGTGGCTCGGGGACCCGAAGACTGGCAAAGAACCAGCTCGGATGAGGACAGCATTGGATCCCTGGACAGGTGAGTGTCTTTTCATTAAAAGTCACAAGCTACAGTATTTTCTTTTTTTAGACTGAAGAACCTCTTTAACCCCTTGCCGACCAGCGCACAACGATATACGTCGGCACAAAGGCATGGCTGGGCAAATGGGCGTACAGGTACGTTCTCTTTAAATCGCGGCATAGTGGGTGCACGCACGCCTGCCGCATACTCCATGAGCGTGCCTGCGGGTCCCGAAAACTCAATGTCCACCAGGGGCCCGCGATCACGTCACGGAATGGCAGAATAGGGAGATGCCCATGTAAACAAGGCATTTCCCTGTTCTGCCTAGCAACATGACAGAGATCTACTGCTCCCTGTCATCGGGAGCAGTGATCTCTGTCATGTTCTAGTGAGACAATCCCCCCTACAGTTAGAATCACTCTCTGGGACACACTTAACCCCTTGATCGCCCCCTAGTGTTTAACCCCTTCCCTGCCAGTGTCATTTGCACAGTAATCAGTGCATTTTGTATAGCACCGATTGCTGTATAAATGACAATGGTCCCAAAATAGTGTCAAAAGTGTGCAATGTGTCCACCATAATGTCACAATCATGATAAAAAAATCGCAGATTGCCACCATTACTAATAAGAAAAAAATTCTAACAAAAATGCCATAAATCTATCCCCTATTTTGTAGACACTACAACTTTTATGCAAACCAATCAATATAAGCTTATTGAGATTTTTTTTACCAAAAATATGTTGAAGAATACACATCGGCCTAAACTGAGAAAGACATTTTTTTTATATATTTTTTGGGGATATTTATTACAGCAAAATGAAAAACAATTGTAGAGTTAAAGTGACGCAGTGCCATATCGCAAAAAGTGCTCTGGTCAGGAAGGGAGTAAATCCTTCCGGGGCTGAAGTGGTTAATGTGAACAAATCACCAGGACCCAAGCTTTCTCAAAAAATTTAGCCATGATACTGCCAGACCATTGTTCCTAATTTGTAAGAACATCTTACTGACTGGAATGGTACTAGCTGATTGGTAAAAAGCAAACCTGGAGCCAATATTTAAAAAAGGACCAAGATATATATGCCCGGGAACTGCAGACCAGTCAGCCTATCATCAATAGTATGCAAACTTTTGGAAGAAATTATAATGAACCATATCCAAGAATTTGCAAATGAAAACAGTATCAATTATAGTAACCAACATGGTTTTATTAAAAACCATTCTTACCAGACCAGCCTTTTAACATTGTATTAGGTGGTAAGGGTAAGGGCTGGCTAAGCCCTTCCTTCTCTGAGCTGGCCACTCAGCTGTCAGCTATTTGCCAGCTCTCATCTCTCCACAGTTACTCAACTGTTCCTAATCCTGCTCATCTGACCTGCCTACCTAAAGCTGTCCAGCTCACTTCATCTCTGCCTTCGCCTTGGTCACATCACAAGAAACCATATCCTGCGTTCCTGTTTAAAGACTGGCTTTGCTAACATCCCTTCTGGCTCCTTTGTCTGCTTGCTGTTCCACTTGGATCCCTGACTTCTGGCCTGGCTGATTAACCGATCCGGTTACTGAATTCTGGCTATGCTTTGACTACGCTTACTCTATTTACCTTTTTATTTTTATTAATAAACAAGTGTGATTTAATTGTACTTCTGTCTCGGTCTGATTCATGGTTTCTGACAGTAAGTTGTAATTTTGATAGAGCAAGGACTATGTATCTGGATTTTGCTGAAGCATTTGATACAGTATCCCACAAAATCTTAATTTACAAATTAAAGTAGTTTAGCATTGACAAGATCATATGTACCCGGATGGAAAACTGGTTACAGGAGTAAGTCCAGAGGCTTGTGATTAATGTCATATTTTCTGAATGGTCAAGAGTCGTAAGCAGGGTCCCCCAGGACTGTTTAGCTTGTTCATAAATGATATAGAGGTTAGAATAAATAGTTCAATCTCAGTCTTTGCTGATGATACAAAACTAAGCAGAATTTACAAGAAAACCTAGTTAAAATATGGAATGGGCACCTATATGGTCGATGAGGTTAAAACCAGAAATGCATGCAAATTACTCACTAGAGGAGAACCTCTGGGAGAGTTATGCCCCGTACACACGGTCGGATTTTCCGACGGAAAATGTGTGATAGGACCTTGTTGTCGGAAATTCCGACTGTGTGTAGGCTCCATCACACATTTTGCATTGGATTTTCCGACACACAAAGTTTGAGAGCAGGCTTTAAAATTTTCCGACAACAAAATCCGTTGTCAGAAAATCCGATCACGTGTACACAAATCCGACGGACAAAGTGTCACGCATGCTCAGAATAAATAAAGAGATGAAAGCTATTGGCCACTGTCCCGTTTATAGTCCCGACGTACGTGTTTTACATCACCGCGTTCAGAATGATCGGATTTTCCGACAACTTTGTGTGACCGTGTGCAAGACAAGTTTGAGCCAACATCCGTCGGAAAAAATCCTAGGATTTTGTTGTGGGAATGTCCGAACAAAGTCCGACCGTGTGTAATGGGCATTAAAGATATAAAAGGATCTGGCAAACCTAGTAGATCACAGACTCAGCAATAGCATGCAATACCAAGCCGCAGCAAGCAAGGCCAGCAGACTATCAGCAAGTATTGAAAAAGGTATTTACTGAAGAAAGAAAAAAAAAACTATGATTCTACCATTTTACACAACTCTGGTTCAACCATATCTTGAGTATACTGTCCAGTTATGGTCATCAATCCTCAGGAAGGATGTGCTTGAACTTGAAAGAATCCAGAGAATGCCCTTCAAATAAATAAGGGGGCTGAAGGTCCTCAGTTATGAGAAATGACTACAAACTGTATGGGCTGGTGTCTTTATTCCACCTTATAAACTATGTGACTATCTTACAGATTTCAGAGTGCACACTGTACATCAGTTGCAGGCAGTGTACAAAAAACACAAACTTATTAGCAAAAAAGGAAGATTTTTATGCAGAAGGGGAACTTAAACTAAATAATCAGGATAGAGATTCTTATATTTTTTATAAGGATGTTTATCCTTGTGTAAAGCATTGTGAATCTGTTTTACAGAAAAAACTTTATTTTTTTTCCAACTAAATTGCCACCTAACACTGGTCTTGACACTAAACAACTTATTTAAGGTCAATTCACCCTGGCTACGGAGTACAGCCTGCTTCCCTTACTCTTCTCCTGCCTTTTTACCTGGGTTCAGTCTGAGCAGGGTTCAGAAGTGTTATTGCATAAGCCGAACCCCACTGAAATCAATGGGAGCTGAATCTGTAAAATCAAAAACATTTTTTTTCTGGATAAGAAATGGGTGAGACTCTACTCAGTAATCCCAGAGGAAGTCATGAGATTTGTGACGAAACTGGTAGGAGGAGCCTGATTGTCTGACGTGTGGGAAGCAGGAAGTGATCTGGAGAGGAGGCAGAGGATAGATTGAACGCTGAGAAACCGGGGCTGCAGATCCGGGATTCAGGTGACCCTATCCCCCCCTCACCACCACAGCATTACAGCACTTTAGAAGCATTATGTTACTATGTAAATGTGAGTTGTATGAACTTTTTTTAAGATTAAACATTTTTTAGACATTATCACACTATTGTATGCCTCTATTATTCTTCCTATGTGGCATATGAGACAAGGCTTATTGGAAGTGACCAGGAGAAAACTGGTATCCTCTTAAAGCTGGGCTATTATCAGGAGCAGGAGGTGACCAGGGAGGAGTACCAGCACACAGCAGCCAGTATACTCATAGGAGTTAGAAGGATGGTCCAGGATATCTGCTGAAAACATCTTTTGGCTTATTTTCTAAGCCCTTAAGGTGAGGGTACAACTGAACAACTGAAGGGGGAGGAGTGCACATTGCATGAAGACACCTTATCACTTTGTATGGACTGTGTTGATTATATTTATATCATTATGGACTGTGTGCGATTCACGGAGCATGAGCACTTTACATTATGATTGGATTATTATTTTACGAGCACTTTATATTATGATTGGATTATTTTGTAATTCACTGTTTTATGTTACACATATCATCCAGATTACTTTACAGCTTAGGTTGTATTGATTGTTGGTTAGGAGTAGCGCGGCACATTTATATACATTAATTTTTTTCTGGGATAATAAGCAAGAAGAACATGTACTAATGCAAAAATTAAAAAAATGCAAAATTGAAAAAACCTAATTTGGCCAAGAAAAGTCTCAGCTGTGCACAAGAATTTATTTATATGTGAATTGACTGATTCTCAGGGCTCTTGCTATGGCAGCCTGCTGCTGTGTGAAAAGACTGACTTTTGGCAGAACACTAAAAAGTTAAAAGCGATGTTTGTTTAAGAACTCATTAGGAGGCAGCCTATTAAGGCCCTCATTAATGACTTGAATTTTGTCCAATTGCTGCTGAATCATCCAGATCAGTTTGAGATGTTTCTGAGTTCCTTTACAGGTGCATTTGACCTGTAGTTGACCTCCTTCTGACCTGCCATTAACCTCTTTCTAAATTGCATCAAGCTGCTTTGGCCTTCCTATTGACATTCATGGTGGGAAAATCCATTTTGATATAAACAAAATCTCATGTATACAGGTCCTTAAAGAGACAGGTTAGGTCAGACTTGGACAGCCCTGGATTGGTACGTTGAGATTAATAAACACCAGCCATACTGATCAGTTCCTTTTAAACAAGCATATGGTGACTAAAAGGACCATTTACTTATTACATCCAAAATCCTTTTTTCAGTTCTAGAGTACTGAAAACTGTGCGAATGGCAGATTAACTTCAGAAGGGATATATATCACATCATCCCCAAAGAAAAAACATTAATTTACTTCCACTGGGAAATACTATACTCAAGAAACATTTTCCAGCATAAGCATAAACCATGATTTGAGATTTAGAAATATACCCAGTGCTGCAATGTATGCAGGAGTAATGTGCTCAATAATCCAGAAATAGGGCAAGTGGTTAACGGCTATAATTATCCTTCATGGATAATTACATAAATCCATTATAAGAGTAGAAAAAATGATACTATGACAGGGCATTAAAGTAACATTGCACAACACAAAGCTAAAGAACAAGAAACCTTGTGTAAAAAGTGAGTGAAAACTAAGTTTATATGTTGTCTGTAATAACAAATCACTCTTAAACTGTAATTTTTCTGACAGAGCCGGGGCATGGAAGGAGGAATCTAATTTCTTGATTGGTTAATAGACTTTTCCCACATATGTTTTATATATGAATTACAATGTGATGTGACCAAATTAACTGATGTGTCATAGCTTAAAGTGATTGTAACCCTAAAAAAAAAAAAAAAAAAAGAGCTCCTATTCCCTTTATAGCAGATTAAACAGCACAGAGCTTGTGCTGTCTAATCTGCCCCTCTCTAAGCTGTAAAAAACCTGGCTGATCCTGCCAGTTCCTGTGTTCCCCTCTGTGTGCTGACCATGGTAATCAGAGCTGCTGAGCCCTGATTACCATGGTCAGTTTACATGCCTCCGTCACCCGCAGCTCACCTCTCTCCCCCTCCCTACCAGTTAGCTCCTGTGTGTGTAAGCCGTCTCCTTCCCCCCCCCCCCCCAATATTATTAGTAGCAAAGTAAACTATAAAATAATGTCACTGCAAGCCCCTCTCTTATCCAGCCATAACATGTGTAAGTGTTTGTTGAAAACGAAGCCTCTAAATACCTCTTTTCAGATCTCTTCAGACCGGTCACGTGACTCCCCATCTAAGGGCTACAGTGGGAGGGGCTGAGTGGCCAGCAACAGCAGTCATATGACCTCCCCAGCTGACATCAGAGGGAAATCTCAGTCCCTCCCACTATCGCCCGTAGATGCAGTAGGAGAGTGGCCAGGAGTCACATGACAGGCCAGAAGAGATCTGAATAGAAGGTATTTAGAGGCTTTGTTTTCAACAAACACTTACATAATGTGTTATGGCTGGATAAAAGAGAGGGGCTGGCAGTGAATTTTTTTTTAAAGGTTACAAACACTTTAAATGGGACCATCAAACCCAAATCAATTTTAATTAATGATGTGTTCAAATGAGGACATTTGTACCTGTTTATATTGAGGCTATGTCTTTGATAATATGCAATGCAAGAGTCTGTAGTCTGTATATATATTTAAATGCATGGTCAGGTTGTAGTTCTGTGGGTGTAAAGATGCAGAAATGATGTGTGGCACCTTGTAGAATACATGTAGGTTGCTTGCGGGGTTGCTGAGCTCAGAGCATGAGGCACTTAAACAGCTCTCAGCAAGAAGTAGCCTACTGAGCTTTGTGTGCTCCTACAATTAGGTACTCCAAGGCTCATTCGTATAAGATAGGAAAAAATATGACAAGCGAGAGACCCGAGTCAGAACTATCTGTATACACTAAGGGTTTGTTTTGATGCCTTTAAAATGCCAACTAAGCCCCATCTGCATTGGGCCCCATAAGATAGTTTTTTTATATAGAAAAACAGAAAAAATAAAAATCATACTCTCAAACAAATGTTAAAAATAGGCTTAACATTACTCCAAGAATTTGCAATGCCATCTGGTCCCTCCTAACATCCGGTCCAGGTTGCTGGTGTCTAGAAGACACGGTTCCAAATTCTTGGAGTATGATTTTTGTTTTTACTATTTAAATCAATTTTACCTTTGGTAATGCACAAGGTCGGTGCACCCTCCCTGTTTTTCTATATGTTTCAGCTCCAAGGACACCCATTGTTCTGAGGAGGGCAGCAAGACCTTTGATATTCCATATTCTATCTAAAGGGTTGGCTACACCACTTACACATGGACTAAGCGCCTGAGTGCAGGAGATTGTTTTGTGTTATAGGTTTTTTTAATCAGATGCCTCCCACTGCACTTAGAATAACACTGGGTCAACTACAAGTTCATATACTGTATAGGAACTACTGCTGGTAGAATTCAATGAACCCTAAAAGCAGCCAATAATGGAACCTCTTTAGTAGATTTGTGCACAGCTTGATCCAGTTGGAGCTTGGATGGCTGTCCGCACAAGCCCTAAGGAATCTCTTATTCCTGCAGCTCTTGCTTTTTGAAGAACTAAAGCAGCCGTATGCTAGTGTGGTTAGGAAAAAACTTGTGACTTTACAATTGTTTGACAACACAAAGTGAAAATGATGGCCATCACATTTAGGGATCTATGTATAAAAAATGTAGTTTGTGAAAATATCCGCATTCATGCAAAAGTCATGAATAATACTCATAATGTTTGTAATGTGTATGTAAAGTCACTTTCTATTTGTTGCTTTTTTGCCAGGCAAAAGTAACATTCCTTAACAAAACTTAAAAGCATTACACCAAAGCAGTTAAAGAACATTTGACAAATAGAGAAAATAATCTAATACTATAGACTATGAACATTATTCATAATTGAATTCCAAAATATGAGGTACAGTAGATCTTTGCACTGCGAACGGCTAAACAAATGGGCTTCGGCAAAGCGAACCTCCAGTTGCAGTGGGAAGTGAAACACTAAGCAGCGGTATTACTACAATGCTAAATGTGGCAGCTTCTTTCTCAGGGATCCTAGTTGCTTAAGAGTGGGAACCCAACAACGTTCGAACAAACAGTGACCCATCCCCACCCGGTATATTCACCTGTCAGTAAGGGATGGATATAAAAAAGGGGAGGGGGGGAGGTAGTGTTAAAAAAAAAGACCCGTCAGGTCTGGTATGGTAAGAAGAAAAAAGCCCGGGTGGGTTGAGCCTGATGAGGAACTCAATATTTCCCCATGAGACACATCATTGTCCAGATATCTGCAGTGCCATATTTGGGTAATGATGTCAACCAGTATCCCCGGCCCCTTTGTTGACATTCAGCTTTCAGCTAGGCAAACTGCTGTCTGAAAGTTGAGAGGGCACAGGGACAGAACCCTGTACAGAAGCTGTTACAACTTTCCATTCCCACTCTGAGCAATGGCATGTCCCCTTACATCAGCTTAATGTTAGTCTTAAACACCACTAGTTTTATCATTTGTGAACCACTTAAGGACCGCCCCACATAAATTTACTGCAGCGGGCCGGCTCATAAGCGCAAAATTATGTATCTGTACATGATTCTCGTGCACGGCTCTGGAGCTCGCACCGCCGGAGCCACACTCCCGCTGTGATTGGACACAGTGGGAGCCAATTAGCGGGTCCATGATCATTCGCCGGAGCTGAAGTGGTTAATCTTTTCAGCCATATTGACAGGTTCTTAAAGTAGTGGTAGTAAGAAATATCTTTGTAGCAGTGTCTGTAATGTTACCAAAACTGTTGCGAAGGTTTGCCTGAATTAGGTGCAGGTAGTTTTAGAGGGAATTACCAACAGAAACGTTTCATAAAAAGGTGTATTGAATTCCCCAGATTATTTTTTGATTGCTGAAATCCTAATCACATGGTGTCAGCCCTGTCTACGTGCAATGCCTTCATTTTGTTAAGTGCTGCGCAAATTGTTGAAACTGTTGGTGCTGTATAAATCCTGTATAATAATAATAATAATAATGCTGATTAATTAGAATGGACACAACCCTCTCCTTGTCTCCTGCCCTGCTGATCTCTATAACCCTTCTCTGTGCCCAGGAAGTTATCAGCTCCCAAGATTTCTGTCAGAAACTAAATTTTTTGCATTTATCGAACAGATATACCAAAACACTCTCAAATGGTACATTTAGCAAACCAAAATGGAACAAATAAAAGAAGTTTGTTGTTAGGGTTTTGTATATACCATTAAAAGTGCATACATTCCAGAACTGGATAAATTGTCTAAATGTTTTAACTTTTGGTCAGTTATCTATCTATCTATTTATTACAGACATACATGGAAGTCTTTAGCTCCCTTCCAAAGGCAGTGTCTTGGCTTCTAGTGTGTTGTATGTTTAAGGTGGGTGGAATTGCCTTCAGGTGATCCTGTTCTCTTTTTATGCATTGATATATTTATTATAATTAATATACAGGATTTATATAGCACCAAAAGTTTGTGCAGCACTTTACAAAATGACGACCATACACTTTTAATACAATTCAATACACGAGGAATCTGCTTGTTAGAGCTTACAATCTAATAATTAAATAATATAGTGTGACAGTGCTATACCCTGACGCGGTATGAAGAGGGTTTTATGTCAACCAGGGTTTTCATCCAGGCAGGCTGAGGGGCTTCAGAGAGTTTTCAGTTTTCTCAGCAGTAAGTAAAAAACAGTTTGGAGCATGGGAGGAACAAAGTCTCCAATCATGGGCCCAGGTTTTGCAAACAGTAAGCACACTGATTGTATGGGTGTGTTTAGGGATATTTTTAAAGTGACTATGGTTCAGGGCTCCACCCCAGCAGACAGAAGTACCAGCCCAGGAGTCAGGAGGGCTCTTCCTAGAAGACAGATGGGATCCAGAGCAGTTGGTAGCTGCTAGGTGTATGCACAAACCTTGTGTGGGAATTATGCCAAGAGCATAGAGATTGAGGCCAAAGTAACAGCGCTGCAAATGTAAGCCAGACATTCATTGATGCCCAAAAATATGTCAGAAAATTAAGCATTAAGAGACACTTTCTTTCTATGCCTATCAATAAAAGACAATAGTCAAGAAGACAAAGACAAGAAGACAAGACAAAAGACAAGAGTCAGACCAGCGGGTACAGGCTTAAGAAATGCTTCATTATTTAACCCACCTGGTAAACAGCCGCCCAATATTTGTGTATTTAAGGAATTGGTGTTGCAGGATTTACAAACGTCATTTTTAAAAAACAGGACAATGTAGTCAGTGAGGGTATAAATACTCTATGTGAAAGAAAGGACCTGATCATACGTCCAGGTGACAAGGGCGGAGGAACTGTTTTATTAAGAAAACAGGATTACCTGGAGGAGATGGAGAATTTATTATCAGATAAAAATACATAGATTCTTAAAAAAGATCCTACAAATCAATATAAGAAATCATTTAATAATTTAATACAGGAGGGCTTTAGGAAAGGACTCATAAAATAGAATGAAAAATATTTTTGAATTCCTTTGGCCCCGAAGATACCCATCATCTATTATTTAACAAAAGTTCACAAAAATCCCCCAAAAACTCCTGGTAGGCCTATTGTTAGCGGGATTGTTTCGGTAACATCCCGCATAGCTAAATTTATTGATTTTTTCTTGCAGCCTTTGGTGAGCAAAACTCCATCGTGTCAGGGCTGGGCTCAGTCCTTCCTTCTCAAAGCTGGCCGCTCAGCTGTCAGCTAATTGCCAGCTTCTTTCTCTCCACAGTGACTAATCCTGTTGATATCCCGTTCGCCAGCCCTGCTTACTTAAGCCGTCCAGCTCAAATTATCTTTGCCTTCGCCTTGGTCACATCTTTAGAGACACTCTCCTGTGTTCCTGTTAAAGTCTTGCTTAGCTGACATTCCTTCTGGCTCCAGATCCTGCTTGCTGCTCTACTAAGCTCATCTCTGGCTCCCTGACATTTTGGCTTGTCTGACTATCCGTTCTGGTTCCTGAACTCTGGCTTTGTTTTGACTACGTTTACTCTGTTTACCTTATTATTATTATTATTATTATTGTTAAACAAGTGTGATTTAACTGTACTTCTGTCTCAGTCTGATTCATGGTTTCTGACACGGCGTTCCTAAAAGATTCTAGACAAATTATTAATGAAGTGTCTGCTATTAATGTAGAGAGGGATGCCTTGCTTGTTACAGCAGATGTCTCCTCTCTATATACCATTATCTCACATCAAATAGGATACATGGCAGCGAGATATTTTCTAAATAGAAATGAATTAGTAAAAAAAACCTCTTAAAGAATTGTATTTTAAAATGATTAGAATTCACTATGGAGCATAATTACTTTTATTATGGAGGAGAGTTTTACCTACAATCCACAGTCGCGGTGATAGGGGCTACATTTACCCCCAGCCTAACCAATTTGTCTATGGCTCTATGGGAAATGATTTTATATTCTCATGTGGCGACACGCAACTCCTTTTTTGGAGACGCTACATTGATGATGCCTTCTTTTTGTGGGGGGGGGGGAGTGGAGTCGCTACATTTGGAGTATCTGAATCCCAACCAGTGGGGTGTCAGATTTACTTAGGAATTTAGTGCATACTCTATTTCCTTTTTTAGATCTAGTGATTTTTAAAGAGCAGAACCTATTGATGACCGGGACACATTTTAAACCCACTGATAAGAATGGCTAAATTCTGATAGAAAGCTGTCATCATCCCAGCTGGCTTAAAGCCACTCCCTAAGGAAATTTCAAAGAATCAGGAGAAATTGTTCCAAAACGGTAGATTTCTCAATACAGGCTGGAACTTTAAGAAAATGATTCATAGAAAAAGGCTATAATCAAGATATTTTGAAACAAGAATTGATAAAAAATTGTAATATGGATAGAAGTCAATTATTGATGCCAAGGAATAAGGAACTAAGGGAAAACAATTCTTACGAGTGGGCATTTACTACAACTTTCTCTTCACAACATTGGTGGATTAACAAGGTTATAAAAAAACACTGGCAAATATTAAAAAATGATAAAATTCTTGGTCCCAAACTTCCAGAAAAATCTAATGTTATTTTAAGGGAAAATAACACACTCAAAGACACCTTAACATCAACTGCCATAAACCCCCCCTCCCCTAAGGTTTGCATGTTTGGTAACATGAAAGGCTTTTTCCCATGCAAAAAATATAATGTGTGTAGAACACCCAGAACCATCATATCCTCATCTTTTTCTACAAAGTCCACGTCCAAAGTATATAGAATTGAGAATTTTATTACTTGTGGGACAGTAGGAGTTATTTATTAATTTGTGGTCTCCAATATGTGGGAAGAACCACACGGGCTCTAAAAGTCAGAATTTGGTGAATATTTGGCCAATATCCGCAAAGGATCTATTGGTCACAGTGTATCCAGACATTTTCGGTGTCATAGAAGGGATCCCTCTGGAATAAAAGTTATTGCTATAGAAAAATATTCCCCAACTTGGAGGGGTAGTAACTTAAAGAGACAGATTTCACTAAGGCCACTTTCACACTGGGGCGGTGGGGGCGTCGGCGGTACAACAGCGCTATTTTTAGCGCTGTTGTACCGTCGTTCTTGCAGAGGTATTCGGCCACTAGCGGTGCGGTTTTACCCCCCGCTGGCGGCCGAAAAAGGGTTAAAATCCCTCGTACAGCGCGGCTATAGCCACGGTATTGCAGCGGTATAGCCGCGCTGTCCCATTGATTTCAATGGGCAGGAGCGGGGAAGGAGCGGTGAATACACCGCTCCTTCCCCACTCCAAAAAAGCGGTTTGCAGGACTTTACTCACTGCCCTGCCTGCGCACCGCTTCAGTGTGAAAGCCCTCGGGCTTTCACACTGAACAAACAGTGGAGGCTGTTTAGGAGCGGTTTTCAGGCGGTATTTTTAGCGCAATACCGCCTGAAAACCGCTCCAGTGTGAAAGGGGTCTTAGGGAAACCCAATGGATATTTGACCTCCGCTCTTACAGTTCCCTGGGGCTCAATGTACAATGGGACATTAATTGTTACATTAATAATAGCTAATTATGCTTCTTGGTCTATTTTTCTATTTTTCTTTTAATACATTTATAAGTAAAATGAATTATTAATGTGTGGCTTTATTTATTTGTTATTATGTTACAGTATATGACTCCGTCCTATAGGGGCTGTCAGATGGAGTAGTCATATTAACGCCACACATTAACTTAAATCAATTTCTAATTTTCATTTTTATACAGTTGTGCTCATAAGTTTACATACCCTGGCAGAATTTATGATTTCTTGGCCATTTTTCAGAGAATATGAATGATAACACAAAAGCATTTCTTTCACTCGTGGTTAGTGTTTGGCTGAAGCCATTTATTATCAATCAACTGTGTTTACTTTTTTAAATCATAATGACAACAGAAACTACCCAAATGACCCTGATCAAAAGTTTACATACCCTGGTGATTGTGGCCTGATAACATGCACACAAGTTGACACAAAGGGGTTTGAATGGCTACTAAAGGTAATCCTCACCTGTGATCTGTTGGCTTGTAATTAGTGTGTGTGTATAAAAGGTCAATGAGTTTCTGGACTCCTGACAGACCCTTGCATCTTTCATCCAGTGCTGCACTGACGTTTCTGGATTCTGAGTCATGGGAAAGCAAAGAAATTGTCAAAGGATCTACGGGAAAAGGTAGTTGAACTGTATAAAAACAGGAAAGGGATATTAAAAGATATCCAAGGAAATGAGAATGCCAATCAGCAGTGTTCAAACTCTAATCAAGAAGTGGAAAATGAGGGGTTCTGTTGAAAACAAACCATGGTCAGGTAGACCAACTAACATTTCAGCAACAACTGCCAGGAAAATTGTTCCGGATGCAAAGAAAACCCCACAAATAACTTCAGATGAAATACAGAACTCTCTGAAAATATGTGGTGTGGCTGTTTCAAGATGCACAATAAGGAGGCACTTGAAGAAAGATGGGCTGCATGGTTGAGTCGCCAAAAGAAGCCATTACTACACAAATGCCACAAAAGACTTCAAGCTGTCATTGACGTTAAAGGGGGCAATACACGGTATTAAGAACTGGGGTAGGTAAACTTTTGATCAGGGTCATTTGGGTAGTTTCTGTTGTTATTATGATTTAAAAAGAGTAAACACAGTTGATTGATAATAAATGACTTCAGCCAAACACTAGCCATGAGTGAAAGAAAAGATTTTGTGTTATCATTCATATTCTCTGAAAAATGGCCAAGAAATCATAAATTCTGCCAGGGTATGTAAACTTATGAGCACAACTGTATTAATTCATGTGATGTATTCATATTTCTGAGGACTATCGTAATAGTAAATTAAAGTGGTTGGAATGCTTATTGCATCATGAAGTATTGATCATGTAACCTATTGTTTTTAGAAAGCAACTAGTCTAGTAAATGCATATTTTTATATATTTTGGTAAATTTAGTAATATATTCAATTCATTAGTTTATTGATTTTGGTTTTAATCACATTAATGTGCTTATATGTTGTTTAATTACATTCAACAGCAAAATTTGTGATAACTATGTTTACACAGATTTATAGTAAATTTATTAAACAATTTAGAGACACATTTTTTAGTATAAAATTGCACTGTAATAAGCTCCAATATAGTGCTATATGTGGAATTTCTTTTAAAATAACCTTTGCCGTGATAAAATATGCGGTAATTGTGTGACACCGGGGAGGGGTGAATAATTCTGAACTTCCGTTGTCTCCCCTGCCTAGTATAAAGAACGTGGCAAGTGACGTCCCAGGGCTTTCTCCGTTCCCAGTCGATGCTTCTTACAGGGAAATGCGTTGGGTGGAAAGACTTTCTGTGAAGTCACCATGCACTAGCTAGCAGTTTGAAAACTTGCTGCTGTGTTTGTATGGATTTCTTCGCTGTTTATGTGCAATACTTGGAATAAAATAACCATTTCTATTGCACTATGAAGTTTCCTCTTCTTTGAATCTTTCACATATATTGGAGAATCACAAGGCAGATCAGTTGGAAGTTTTGGAACTGTTTGATCATTCCTTGTCTTTTCCTTGTGAAGGAGAGTTGTTAATATTTGGAGCAGACCGAGTGGAACATCACAGGTGATCACTGTGTTTATCAAGGGTGTTTGATCCCTATAATCTGGGGTGCATCTTGTCCGGTAAGAGGCCATCTGGTTTTACTCTTCTCCGTTGTCATGTAAAATCACCCACTAGTAAATATTGCAGACATCCAGGTGCTGCATTGAAATTGTATATGAACACTCATCATTATTCCATTTATGTTTTGTCTTTATGACTTTAAAACACTATTCATTTTTTTGATTCACTTTTTTTTTAATCATTTTATTAATCGTTCCCCACTGGTTGTTTTATTAACATCACTTTTTGGGTTTTCATTTGTTTTATAATTGTATGTGATTTAGGATTGTGCAATACCTCTATATATACACATAATTCCATGGGTTTGCTTGACTTCCCCTGCTGGCCAGAGGTGAATGGTGCAGCATAACATCAGAATTTCAGCAGAGGGAGAGAAGAATAAAAGGTAATGTCTCCTTCTCTATATTGCTGTAGTTCAGCACCTGGCTACATTAATAAAAGTAGAGTTTAAAAGATTTAAGCAAGTGGCTGCATCCTTAATGTTTTGTGCACTAGTCCAAATGACTTGGTGGAGGGGGGTTATGGTGCGGGGTTGGGCTTGGCCCCTTGGTTCCAGTGAAGGGAACTCTTAAGGCGTCAGCATACCAAGACATTTGGGACATTTTCATGCTCCACACTTTGTGGGAACAGTTTGGGGATCTTGTTCCAACATGACTGTGCACCAGTGTACAAAACAAGGTCTATAAAGACATGGATGAGCGAGTTTGGGGTGGAGGAAATTCACTGGCCTGCATTCAACCTGATAGAACACTTTTGGGATGAATCAGAACGGAGACTGCAAGCCAGGATTTCTTGTCCAACATCAGTGCCTGACCTCACAACTGGTGAATGGTGAAGGATTCCCATAGACACACTCCTAAACTTTGTGGACAAAACTGCCACCAATATAATGGCCGCGCACATACTGTAACACACAATAGAGGTACAACAACAGGTATCCTCAACAAAATGGAGATAACACTCCCTTTGGACTCAAGCAAAATGGCGCTAGACGAAAATACATAAACCATAAGTAAGATGGCGGCCCGATAACTTCCGGTCCCATTACATTTAAGCTAACCCTCAGCAGCCAATCCGGTTCCCCAGATGAAGGCACGTGACGGTGTCGTAACGCGTAGGGATTGGCTGAGCGGTACAACATAGTTTGAAGCACAAGTGAGAGGGCGCTTAGGACGCCACATCTTTTATTATAATTACTCTGCCTGTTACAAATTTTTAAATGTAAGAGCATTACCTATAAATAAACACCCCTGCTTTTAAAAAACTTTAATACACTAGTGGAGCCTCCATTCTCTCCCCCTCCCCTATCTCTGTTTTATCTCCCCCTTTTCTGAGAGAGCCGGTCCGGAGATATAGGGAGAGATGGTTTAAAGTTTTAAACACAGAGAAAGCAGAGACTTCGGTGACAGCTATCAGAACTACCTATACCACATTGCTGAATGCCGTTTTACTACAGTATGAAGGTGAGGGTCCTAAGAGACCATTAGAGGATTGAATAACCATAGGATCTCTACTCCATCTACCTCATACCCTGCCTATTGAACAGGGAAGCGGCACCCATTCATAGACTCTCCTAATTAACCCATCAACTCCCAGCAGCATCACTCATGCCCTATAGAGTGCTTTTGATTAGACATCCGTTTTTGCACACCTTATGAACACTGAATGATGTCTTAAGTGTGATAGTTTTTATACACTTACACTAATATTGTAGAATTGCACATGCTATTTTATACCTTCTATATTTATTTTTAGATTCAATTTTATGTGTATCTTTCTTTATGATCTTTTTATGATTTTTTCCACTCGATTATTTATGGTTAATACACCTAGCTAGACGTCAGGCATAGTAATCAACATCCCTGGCAGTAACTAGCTCATTACGAGTAGCACCATTAACACTGTTCACTTTGTATGTGATTTGCACATTTTTGTTACATTTACTGTCATATGGATAATGTGCTTAGCTAGATGCTACACTATTGAGATCCGCATCCCTTAGCAGCCACTAGCTTATCACCAACATCTTTATTGTCACAATTCACTATCTATGTGATTTGCACATTTATGAGACACAGTTATTATATACGTTTGCTCATTCACTTTTTTCTAATATTGCGCGAAATCTTTCTATCCTACAAACTTTGTGGACAGCCTAAAGCTGTTATAGCTGCAAAGGGTGGGCCAACTCAATATTGAACCCTACGGACTAAGACTGGGATGCCAGTGAGTACATCCCTCACATTTTTGTAAATATTTTATTATATCTTTTCAAAGTGTCACTGAAGAAATGACACTTTGCTACAATGTAAAGTAGTGAGTGTACAGCTTGTATAACAGTGTACATTTGCTGTCCCCTCAAAACAACTCAACACACAGCCTTTAATGTCAAAACAGCTGGCAATAAAAGTGAATACACCCCTATATGAAAATGTCCAAATTGGACCCAAAGTGTCAATATTTTGTGTGGCCACCATTATTTTACAGCACTGCCTTAACCCTCTTGGGCATGGAGTTCACCAGAGCTTCATAGGTTGCCACTGGAGTCCTCTTCCATGATGACATCATGGAGCTGGTGGAAGTTAGAGACCTTGCGCTCCTCCACCTTTTATTTGAGGATGCCCCACAGATGCTCAGTGGGGTTTAGGTCTGGAGACATGCTTGGCCAGTCCAACACCTTTACCCTCAGCTTCTTTAGCAAGACAGAGGTCATCTTGGAGGTGTGTTTGGGGTCATTATCATGTTCGAATACTGCCCTGCGGCTCAGTCTCCAAAGGGAGGGGATCGTGCTCTGCTTTAGTATGTCACAGTACATGTTAGCATTCATGGTTCCCTCAATGAACTGTAGCTCCCCAGTGCCAGCAGCGCTAATGCAGCCTCAGATCATGACACTCCCACCATCATGCTTGACTGTAGGCAAGACACACTTGTCTTTGTACCCCTCACCTGGTTGGCGCCACACACACTCTCGACACCATCTGAACCAATTAAGTTCATCTTGGTCTCATCAGACCACAAGACATGGTTCCAGTAATCCATGTCCTTAGCCTGCTTGTCTTTAGCAAACTGTTTCCGGGCTTACTTGTGCATCATCTTTAGAAGAGGCTTCCTTCTGGAACGACAGCCATGCAGACCAATTTGATGCAGTGGACTGACAGGCTGACCCTCCACCCCTTAATCCTCCGCATCAATACTGGCAGCACTCATACGTCTATTTCCCAAAGACAACCTCTGGATATTACGCTGAGCACGTGCACTCAACTTCTTTGGTCGACTATGGCGAGGCCTGTTCTGAGTGGAACCTGTCCTGGTAAACCGCTGTGTGGTCTTGGCCATCATGCTGCAGCTCAGTTTCAGGGTCTTGGCAATCTTCTTATAGCCCAGGCCATATTTATGTAGAGCAACAATTCTTTTTTCAGATCCTCAGAGAGGTCTTTGCCATGAGGTGCCATGTTGAACTTCCAGTGACCAGTATGAAAGAGTGAGAGAGATAACACCAAATTTAACACACCTGCTTCCCATTGACACCTGAGACCTTGTAACACTAACGAGTCACATGACACCGGGGAGGGAAAATGGCTAATTGGGCCCAATTCAGACATTTTCACTTAGGGGTGTACTCACTTTTGTTGCCAGCAGTTTAGACATTAATGGCTGTGTGTTGAGAAATTTTAAGGGGACAGCAAAATGACACTGTTATACAAGTTGTACACTCACTACTTTACAGTGTCATTTCTTCGGTGTTGTCACATGAAAAGATATAATAAAATATTGACACTTTTGTGAGATACTGTATATATATATCTATATATATATATATATATATATATATATATATATAGTAATCTACAAGTGCTGCTGCACAAAGTTTCAATTATTTTCACCACAGTACATATTTTTAATTAGACTGTTAAGAGGTCATCTCTGCTTGAGTATCTTTAACCACCTGAATGGATTTTCATTACCCTGTAAAATAATCCTGAGGGTTCATGTTGTTATTTGAATAAGAAAACACATTATACAGCTTTCAAAGTAGAAGTAATTGTAAGCGTATTAGCTCAGGATCAAAGTCTGCCAGGTACAATACTTGGGGAAAATGAATGCATGAAATAAGGCTTGCAGGTAGTTTTGCCTCAATAAGAGTGTGCTCCTTTGTAGATTATTCTGCAGTCTAATGAATTATCATGCTAGTTTTATCATGCGGCTTTTTTGTGCATGGTCTATGAAGTCTCCAGGAGCCTGTCCTTCAGATGTCATCTAAAGCCTGAGGAGGCTGTACATCTGCAAAATCAAATGCAAAATATATAATTTTTCCAAAAACCAAATGACATAGTTTTACATTGTGTCGACTGAAACTTGTTGGTATGTTATTTATTCTATAGGGGATGGGAGGTTAAATAATACTCTATGTATTATAGAGATTAAAACGGCTGTACACCAAACTGATATGTCATCTTTGGCTGAATGTATATATTATATTAGTACTTTATATGATATGAAAGCTGCATCAAGCATCCTATTGGATGTTATTAAATATAGTTTTGGAGACAACGATGTGTCAAAGAATCCCCGCAAGATCTTAGTGCTGAAAAGGTGACACGAGTAACACATTGGGACATCACTAGATACATTTTATTTAAAGTGAGAATATTGAAGTTAATATCAAACTTGCTTTTGTGCTTTTAACCCTTCACATTAACAACAGCGCATATTGCATACAAGGATATTGAAGTACTCCAGCCATGGCTTTTTTTGTCCCATCTGCCATTGGTGTTGGTGGGAAGTTGTACTGCTCTGTAAATTTCTCCTCCCCACTTTGTTCTCTGAATTTTTGTTATGCTTCCTGCATACCTCCCAGCGATGGGAATGAGGGACACCTATTAGCAAAAGTATATAGGCATAGGACTCACACCCTGCCATGCGCCATTAAAGGTGATTTAAACAAAAAAAAGATTAGTTAAACACACAAGTGCTTTTTTTTAACCACTACTATTATTTTATATTGGCATTTGAAATTTACAAATGCAGCAATTTATAAATTAGATGAAATGTTTAGCACTGGGAAACACTATTTGAAATATAAATAGTGAATTTTCTATAAAACTATATAGATCAGACCAAAATGAGGAACAAATGAGGGGAGAAGAGGGACAGAGTAACTTTGTAACAAATCTGGGACAGCCCCTTAGAAATCAGGGACAGTTGGGAGATATGCTACCTGTTTGCAGACACCCAGTCCCCCTGTCTTTGACACGCCCCTGGGTTTCAGGAGGTGTCAACCACAGCTGTTGTGTCCTATGTGGTATATAGAGGTGCCAGCAGGGTAGGGGCAAGGGGTATGCAGAAGGGACATGTGCCCTGGGTGCAGAGGAACTATATGGACAGGAGGCGCTGAAAGCCAAAGAGAGCTCCACTCTCCAGCTACCCGAATGACAGGAGGGATTCTGCTCCCTTCAGCTGCGGAGCTGGAATCCCCTCCAACATTTTCAGGTGCTTTGGTTTTGGCATCCACTGACACAGGGGCTGGGACTTATTATGGCATATACTGACACCAATGCTGGGGGCTATTAATGTGTCCACTGACACCTGTGCTGGGGGTTAATATGGTGTCCACTGACACCAATGCTGGGGGTTAACAGTGCGTGCACTGACCCCACTGACAGCAATGCTGTGGGTTATTATTGTGTCTGCCAACAGCAATGCTGGGGGGTTACTGTTGCATACACTGACACCAGTGCTGGGATTTATTAATGCGTACACTGACTCCAATGCTGGGTGTTATTCTATCATCGGTAGGGGGGGGCACAATATGGCATCTTCGTCCTGGACACTGGTTGACCTTATCCTGTCACTGGGTGTCAATGATGGAAATCCAGCCCTGATCTTCCCACGTAGGCCTCGGGCTCTTCTGAGCAGAGCCTTCCTCCTATTTATTTACAGCACAGGGAGGAGGGCAGGGCCCAGAAAATGCACTGGTAAAAGCAAAGTTAACCGCTTCCCACCCGGGTAGCCCACAAAACTTGAGAGAAGTTGGGTTTTGGGGTTTTTTATTCCATTATACTTACCTAGGTGAATGCAGCATGAGTCCGATGCTGCATCTGTCCCCCGACGCCTCTGCACTGAGAACTGAGCGATCGAACATCGCTGATGGCTCGGTTCTCACAGCTCCCCAAGCGGAGAGATGCTGCCTGTCAATCAGCAGCTCTCCACTCTGCTCCTCCGCCTCAGGCTCTCATCAACTTCCAACTTCAGTCCGCTCTCTGCTGAAAATGGGTCACAGAAGTGCAAAACAAATTGCACTCCTGTGACCCAGAGGAGAAGCCCAGCCAAACGAGCTTAGGCTGGACTTCTCCTTTAAGCTGTCTTAAGCCCAAATCTTTTAAGCATCTGCTTACATGTGGGTTTATACAAACCAAATTCAGGAAAAGCATGAACACAACACATCACTGGCTGTGTTCTTGTTTTGAGTCAAAATCTCAGTAATCTAAGTAGAGAAATAAGTATAAAGATAGACAGCCTATTAGCCTTTAATAACAATTCAGTAATAGAAGTACCCCTATTTCTATTCCAACAGGTTCCCTTTAGCTTTTATTTGTTCAGTGGGGCACTTATACAAAATTAAGAAATTCAGGATATTCCTGACAACATTATCAGCCACACAGACTAGGCTATATTTATAGAAGCGACGGGTATTGTTAACCTTCTCCGACAGACATTGACAAGGAATGAATTTACAGACTTTGCATTAACAATCAACATTTCCGACATTGAACGGAGTATCTAACACCCATTTTACACCGCCGGCCTCAATGAAAAATGTGATTATTTTCTTGGATGTATGCTATGGAATCCGTTTCAACTCCTTATCACGTCCTGCAATGTGCCCTGACATTTCCTAATGCAATCATTTTCCCATTTTTACTTTTTAAATATGCTTCATTGTTTTATGAACACCTATTCATTGATGGATTTCCTTTTCAAAATAATAGTTTGTTTCCATGGGCATGTTTCAGACACAGTCAGGATAGGGAAATATCTGTATTTAAAAGATGAATTATGATACTTGCAACTCAAGTTAATACTGTTACTTGGAGATGCATTGCATCAGCCCTCAAAGGTCTCACCAGTTGAAAAATAAATTGTTCCAGTTTGAGATTTATTTGGGTGTTTACTCATCTGAGACTCTTATGATATGCGCTTCTGTTTAGCCCGGCATGCCATGAGTTATGGTTAGACAAGGGTTTTGCATATTGCCCCCACTCCTCCTGAAGTGCATACTAGTACATTATATAGTACCTAAACCTGCAGGAGGGCCTTTTTTTTGAGTTTACTACTGCTTTAAGCCAAAAGAATAAGATGCTACATATACAATAGGACATACATTTATCCACCAAGTCTCATTTCCTGGAGCATTCTTGGTGTTTACTTGAACAGCAGGAAGGGTCTTTATTTATTCGATCCCTCAGGGCCACCATAATGCATGGGCACCCCTGAGCAGTGCACATCCCACCCACACAAGCAGCAGCAGTAGTAAGATGCTCCGCCTCTGGGGTTCCTTCTTAACCCTTGCAAAGCATGGGGGGACCTTTAATTCCGATTGTAGATTTAGCCCAGTGACAGCTTTCCAGAACAGGTAAGATCTGTGATAGCAGCTCTGCTTGAGAATACCATATCTGTATTATACATTACTGCCCCCCCCATACTGTAACTTCCTGACCCCCTGCACTGTGTTCTTTATCACCCTTGTACTGTGCCCTTCTGACCACTGTACTGTGCCTTCCCATCCACACAAGTATTGTGCAATCTGATCCCCCTGTACTGTTCCCTCCTACCCTCCTGCACTGTTTCCTCCTACCCCCCCCCCCCATATTGAGATATCCTTCTTCCTGTATTGTGCCCTCCTGACCCTTTGACCCCTCTGTACTGTGCTTTTCTGCCCCCCA
This sequence comes from Lithobates clamitans, assembly GCA_037952925.1. Classification (NCBI taxonomy): domain Eukaryota; kingdom Metazoa; phylum Chordata; class Amphibia; order Anura; family Ranidae; genus Lithobates; species Lithobates clamitans. The sequence goes on from JBBGZY010000761.1 coordinate 4,036,490, forward strand.
CCTGCACAGTGCCCTCCTGACCCCCTCCCCCCCATACTGTGCTCTCCTGATCCCCCCCCGTGCAGTGCCCTCCTGACTCCCCCCTCCATACTGTGCTCTCCTGATCCCCCCCTCCATACTGTGCCCTCCTGACTCCCCACCCCCACACACACACACACTGTGCCCTTTGTGTTAATTAGAGTTTGGACTCTATTGAAAGTACTAATAAATATATATTTAATTCTATCAACTATTTATATATAATATTTGAGAATAGGTGCATAAATTGGGGCATGCTGGTAGGGGCCCTGGTGCATGACTTTGCCCAGGAGCCCATGATGCTGTTATCATGCTATCCCTTATAAATCAAAATTCTAATTCATTTTTAAATAATATATTTTCTTATTCATTACTTATCCTTTTATAGACGCATTGATGCAATCACTGTTTTTCTGTTCTTCTCTGTGCAATGCAGGCAGATCATGGCTGGTGGGAGGGGCCAGCTGGGTTCTGTACTTAGCTTCCTAAAAACATCACAACACCCTGACTCAGCACTCTTCTTAACCACCTGCTTACTAGGCACTTAAACCCCCCTCCTGCCAGGACCAATTTTCAGCTTTTAGCGATGTCACTCTTTGAATGACAATTGCGCGGTCATACAACACTGTACCCAGATTACATTTTTATAATTTTTTTCCCACAAATAGAGCTTTCTTTTGGTGGTATTTGATCACCTCTGGGTTTTTTTTTTTTTTTTTTTAATTTAAAAAGCCCGATTTTTTTGTTTAAATAGAAAACCGTTTTATATTTTGTTAATAAATTTTGAAAACAGGTAATTTTTCTCCTTCATTGATGTACGCTGATGAGGCTACACTGATGGGCACTGATAGGCTGCACTGATGGACACTGATAGGCTGCACTGATGGACACCGATAGGCTGCATTGATGGGCACTGATAAGGCGGCACTGATGGGCACTGATGAGGTGGCACTGGTGGGCACTGAGATGTGGCACTGATGTGTGGCACTGATGGGTGGCACTGAAGGGCATTGATAGGTGGCACTTGAAGGGCACTGATAGGTGGCACTGATAGGTAGCACTGATGGGTGGCAGTGATGGGCACTGATGGGTGGCAGTGATGAGCACTGATCGGCACTGGTAGGTGAGATTGATAGGCAGCACTGCTAGGTGGCACTGATGAGGCACTGATTGGCACCACTGGTGGGCATTGATAGGTGGCTCTTGTGGGCATTGATAGGTGGCACCGGTGTACTGGTGGACACTGATTGGTGGGCACTGTGGGAACATATGAGGCGGCTTCGCCCCTCCCTGCTCGGGACCGATGTCCCTTCAACAGAAGCTGGTGATCAGCTTTTTTTTCTCCTCACACTGTCAGCGTGAGAAGAAAAAAAAAGATTACCGATCCTTCGTTTACATCACGTGATAAGCTGTCATTGGCGGACAGCTGATCACGTGGTAAGGGGTCAGGATCGACCCTTTACGCCGATCTGTGATCACCCGAGTCTCATTGACCCTGAAAACAACTGTCTGTATTAAAGTGTTACTAACACAACAGTAAAATCAGTCTGTATATGCAGTAAAGTATGCTTATTATATTCACTGTGGAACCTAAGGGGTCACAAGACGGCTCTAACTGCTGATGAGAAAAGTATTTAGCAGTTTATATTTACTATAACTTTTGCATTTTAATGTTCTGTGTACTATGGAAGACCAGATATAGTGAATTCAGGGTCCTGTGTTTAGTAACACTTTAAACTAAATTCATTTTTCATATGCTTTCTGTTTGCAAATCAATAATTGGAAAAAAAAAAAAAAATCTATAACAATTAATAAAAACGACTATTGAACACCTGTTTTTTTTGTTTTGCGCTATAAACAAAAAAGACCTGTGATAACATTTTGCAAAAAATTATTTTTTCTTCCTAAATTTTGACCAAAATTTACACTGCTACATTTCTTTGGTAAAAATATCCCAAATCATGGTTTATTATTTGGTCTTTGTGAAAGTTAGGCCCCTTTCACATATGTGGACAGTGTGTTTCATCAGTTCAGTCCCTTATGAAGTTTACATCAGTTTTTCATCTGTTCTTCATTAATTTTCCCATCAGTTTTTTATATCTGCCAGCTAGAGTCCTCAACCACTTGAGTCCCGGAGCTATTCTTCCATGCATAAATGACCGTTTATCCGTTTACATCCGTTTTTCGTCCAATCCGTTTTTATTGGATGTTTACAGAAGTGTATGTAAATGGATGATCATCCATTTACATCTGTTTTTCCATTGAGATGCATTGTTTTTTTTAATCTGTCATCTGACACTTCATTCAGCCCAATGGAGCGGCGGATGTCAGCGGTGACATGTCTGCTGACATCCGCAGATTTCCCATCCTGCCCGTGAAATCCAGATGGATAGAAACCCTATTTTCCATCCATCTGGAAAATTGAATCAGATAGGATCGGATGAAAACGGAGAGGTGGTCCGTTTTCATCAGATCTCCATAGAGGACAGCGGGGCTTTGACAGGTCCATCTCTGCACAGTGAGCGAAGACAGACCTGTCATTCGCCTGCTCAGTGGGGATCAGCGGATCAATCCCTGCTGATCAAAGCGGACAAGCCCATGTGAAAGGACCCTTATTGAGTCTACAAGCTATGGTACCCATTATTGAAAATTAATCATCTGATGTACTGACGGCCTATGTCATTTCCTGAGGCCCTAACATGCCTAGACAGTACAAATACCCCCCCCCCAAAAAAAAATGGGACACTTTTGAAAAGAAGACAGCCAAAGGTATTTAGTAAGAGGCATGGTAAGTTTTTTTTTAAGTTGTAATTTTTTTCCCCACAAATATTTGGAAAATAAAAAATATATATATTTTTTTTTTTTACAAAAATATCATATTAACAAGTTGTACACTTGCAAACATTATATATTTTTTAGCAGAGGCCCTAGAAAATAAAATGGTGGGTTTTCTATTTTTTTGGTCACATGGTATTTGCACAATAGTTTTTCGAACGCGATTTTGGGGAAAAATACATTAATTTTAATGCACACAATCACAATATCATACCCAATGTTTTTGTAAAACGCATGGTGTTGCCCCGAATAGATACTAAACATGTCATGCTTTAAAATTGTATGCTTATGAAATAGTGCCAAACTTCGGTATTTAAACATCTCCATAAGTGACATAGGTGTGGGACCAACGTGTGCGTTTTTCCTTTGCATGTGAGCAGGGGAGAGTGGGGGTGCTTTAATTTTTTTTTTAACACTGTTTCTTTAAAAAAATGTATTTGCTACACTGTGACAGATATTTTTGTGCTCTGTACACTGTGACAGATGTTAATGTGGACAAGGGCAGATAGTGCTTGGTGCACTGTAACAGATGGCTCCAGTCTGTGTGATCTGTGTGTAGCTGAATAGTAAAATCATCAGCTACACACAGATTGCTGACAGGCTGCAGCATCCCCCTCTCCTCCCCACTCTATGAGCTCAGGAGGAGAGCCAACACAAACGCATGTGCCTCTGTTTACATTGTGTGATGACTATCACATGATTGGGAGGGTCAATCAGAGAGCCCATAATCTGCTCTGTGATGGCTGTGGACACAGCCATCATGGGATCGTGCCCCTGTGTGACCATACGTTCTGACATGACGTACAGGTACATCCAGTCAGATCGCCACTTGTCCCACCCAGCCGTTTATGTGCAGTGGCTGGGTGGGAAGTGGTTAAAATGCATCTGTGTCCAGACTATGGATATTATCCTATTTACAGCCATACCCAACATTTAAGTACACAATGGGGTTTATTTATTAAAGCTGGAAAGTGCAAAATCAGGCTCACTGTTGCACAGAAACCAATGAGCTTCCAATTCCAGCTTGTTCAATTAAGCTTTGGTAATAAAACCTGGAAGCTCATTGGTTTCTATGCAGAAGTGAGCCTGATAATGCACTCTCCAGCTTTAGTAAATAAACCCCATTGTGTACTTAAACGTGGGGTATGCCTGTACATATATCTAACAAGCAGTAAAAGAGCTTGAAAACAAGACACCACTCACCTCTCTAGCTGATTTTAATGTGGAATTATTTTTTCTCAAAGATCCTCCACGTTTAGAACAAAAAAATTAGTTGGCGGACTGGGAGCTTGCCAAGATTCTGGTGTTAATAAAAAGCAATAGAGAAAAAGCTAAGTACCTAAATACCTAAGTACTTAAATACCTTAAATATTTTTTTTAAAATGCTTATAGATAGCAATGAATGAGGGCTTGTTTTCAGTGCTTTTTTAAATTCTTTATTTCCCCAAAGGAATTATACAGTTGGTAAATAACAAATGAGGAAGTAGGGTGTTTATAGCTGACTACATACCTTTTTATAGTTAAGTGTTTTAGTTTTTTTAGTGCATTTTCAGAATCTGTAAATACATTAGGGAGCATAATCTGGGCACACGTTTAGGTTCTCCATATACCTCCTAATGCATTGCATTCTCTTTGAATTCATGAACTACGCTAGAAGACTAATGGGGCTTATTCACTAAAACTTAAGAGTTCAAAATCGCGCAGCTGTGCATGATAGCCAATCAGCTTCTAAGTTCAACTTGTTCAATTAAGGGTTGACAATAAAACCTGGAAGCAGATTTTGCACTCAGGTTTTAGTAAATAACCCCAATGTCCTCACATCTCCTGATCTTTTTTTATTCTTGGAAAACCTTTCTCATTAATCAGGTTGATGATTTAGGGTCAGATGGGTCTCCAATGGACATGGTGCACCCGCGTGGTCTCTTCACTGTCACCAGCATAAAGCCCTACCTATTGTTAAAGTGTATCGAAACCCAAGAACAAAATATGAATGTTTTGCAGCTTATCGGTCCTTAGATGTGGTGGCTCACCTCAGGTGATATCCATACTGTATCTTAGAGGAGCAACGTTGTCACCTTAGTAAAGAAGTATGTATAGACTATACAGTCAGGTCCATATATATTGGGACATCGACACAATTCTAATCTTTTTGGCTCTGTACACCACCACAATGGATTTGAAATGAAACGAACAAGATGTGCTTTAACTGCAGACTTTCAGCTTTATTTGAGGGTATTTACATCCAAATCAGGTGAACGGTGTAGGAGTTACAACAGTTTGTATATGTGCCTCCCACTTTTTAAGGGACCAAAAGTAATGGGACAGATTAACAATCATCCATTAAACTTTCACTTTTTAATACTTGGTTGCAAATCCTTTGCAGTCAATTACAGCCTGAAGTCTGGAACGCATAGACATCACCAGACACTGGATTTCATCCCTGGTGATGCTCTGCCAGACCTCTGCTGCAACTGTCTTCAGTTCCTGCTTGTTCTTGGGGCATTTTCCCTTCAGTTTTGTCTTCAGCAAGTGAAATGCATTCCACTTCTTTCCCTTAAAAAAACTCTTTGGTCGCTTTTGCAGTATGCTTCGGGTCATTGTACATCTGCACTGTGAAGCGCCGTCTAATGAGTTCTGAAGCATTTTGCTGAATATGAGTAGATAATATTGCCCGAAACACTTTTGTCAGCAGTCACATCATCAATAAATACAAGAGAACCAGTTCCATTGGCAGCCATACATGCCCACGCCATGACACTACCACCACCATGCTTCACTGATGAAGTGGTATGCTTTGGATCATGAGCAGTTCCTTTCCTTCTCCATACTCTTCTCTTCCCATCTCTCTGGTACAAGTTGATCTTGGTCTCATCTGTCCATAGGATGTTGTTCCAGAACTGTAAAGGCTTTTTTAGATGTTGTTTGGCAAACTCTAATCTGGCCTTCCTGTTTTTGAGGCTCACTAATGGTTTACATCTTGTGGTGAACCCTCTGTATTCACTCTGGTGAAGTCTTCTCTTGATTGTTGACTTTGACACACATACACCTACCTCCTGGAGAGTGTTCTTGATCTGGCCAACTGTTGTGAAGGGTGTTTTCTTCACCAGGTAAAGAATTATTCGGTCATCCACCACAGTTGTTTTCCATGGTCTTTCAGGTCTTTTGGTGTTGCTGAGCTCACCGGTGCAGTCTTTCTTTTTAAGGATTTTAAGGATGTTCCAAACAGTTGATTTGACCACATCTAATGTTTTTGCTATCTCTCTGATGGGTTTGTTTTATTTTTTCAGCCTAATGATGGCTTGCTTCACTGTTAGTGACAGCTCTTTGGATCTCATATTAAAAGTTGACAGAAACAGATTCAAACTGCAAATAGAACACTTGAAATGAACTCTGGACCTTTTATTTGCTCCTTGTAAATGGGATAATGAAGGAATAACACACACCTGGCCATGGAACAGCTGAGCAGCCAAATGTCCCATTACTTTTGGTCCCTTAAAAAGTGGGAGGCACATATACAAACTGTTGTAATTCCTACACCGTTCACCTGATTTGGATGTAAATACCCTCAAATTAAAGCTGAAAGTCTGCAGTTAAAGAACATCTTGTTCATTTCATTTCAAATCCATTGTGGTGGTGTATAGAGCCAAAAAAATTAGAATTGTGTAGATGTCCCAATATTTATGGACCTGACTGTATAACATCGCCTTCTCTGTAACACCATTGGAGGTAATTGGTAGTCAATGGAGACAGCTGGGAACAAAGATTTGTTTTAGAAAGTGGGAGGACCAAGCCCTGGACAAGAGAATCTGACACTTTACTCATATTCTGGGCTGCCCTGGGATGACATTGGGGGTGCTTACATGGAAAAAAAAAAACTGACATACAGGCATATGGAAGAGCCTATAGTGTGCTTTCAATAATGACTCCAAAAGTAACAAAGTACCAGTGTTTTTTTAAAGGGCAACTTCCCCCCTTCAAACCTCAGATATTTACCTTGCTAGCTCTCCTTTGCCACTCTTGCCTTCCCTCGCAAAGCCTTTAAAAAGACACTTGAGAGCACAATTCAGGGGCTTTTATATGCCTATATGTGATGTTTGTTTTCAATGTCAGCAGGGTAAGTCCCTAGTTTTAGCTTGTGTCAAAAGCAAAGGGGAGCATTGGTCACATGGCATGGCTCAGGCCCAATGACTAGAATGTTCTAGACCAGTGGTTCTCAACTCCAGTCCTCAGGACCCACCAACAGGCCAGGTTTGCAAGATAGTTGAAATACATCACAGGTGATATCACTTGCTGCTCAGTGATTTCAGTATTCTAGTCTGCAACTCCCCAAGGTAATACTTAAAATCTGGCCTGTTGGTGGGTCCCGAGGACTGGAGTTGAGAACCACTGTTCTAGACCCAAACATTGTTACACCAAGTGGCTCCTTTCTGTCAGCTTGTGTCGAACTTGAAGGGGGGCATTGGTCATGTGCCAGTGCTTGGACCTAATGACTGTCTGCTAGACTCAAGCACTGTCGCAGGAGGTCAACTGCTCTCCCATAGTTTTGGTAGTGTTGCAATGAGACGGAGCATTCAGGAGAAGGATGGCAAGGTCAGTATAATGGAAAAGGAGCGTTTATCAAGACACTGTCACTTTGCCCCATATGGACAAACTACTGTATGCTTGTTTGCTGCCTTGCTGAATAAAAGTGCAGGGGAAACCTACATGAACTGTTCCTGGGTCTCCCTGTATCCAGAATGGTTTACTGCTGCTAATACCAGTTGAGCCTGGCCCCCTTATAATATATAAAACAAACAAAAAACATATATATATATATATATATATATATATATATATATATATATATATATATATATATATATATATATAGATCTAGATCTATATATATATATATATATATATATATATATATAGATCTAGATCTATATATATATATATATATATATATATATATATATAGAGAGAGAGAGAGAGAGAAAGAGAGAGAGAGAGAGAGAGAGAGAGAGAGAGAGAGAGAGAGAGAGAGAGATATATATATATATATATATATATATACATACACACGCATACATTATATATATAATTTTCTCCCTGTTAGCACATTTTTGCCTATACCATACTGTAGCCCAAATTATAAACTCTCTGTGACCTGATTTGAACCCAATTTCAGCTATTTAATACAATTGCAAAATGGGAACAGCATACAGTGAGCAACCCTTTCTGTTTATAACCGCTAATGCTTCCCTGCCATTGCCTGAAATTGTTATGAATAAATAAATGGAGGGATTGCACTATACATGTTTATTTCCTATTCCTGCCTGCGAAGCCCAGTTGCTGGAGATGGCTCATAGATAATGTACTTTTCTTAAGAAAATAGGTCATTATTCACAAAGTAGGCTTGAAAAAATGAGCAATTACATTTCTCATATTTTTCTAAATTGCTCTGTAATTTAAAAGACAATTAACATTTAAAATGAACAATTGAAAAGATAATTATATCTCATTATGTCTGCCGGGTTATTGAGATGAATAATATCTGCTATAGGACAGTAATGATTTACTGGAAACATATGATGTGAGACATTGAGCAGAGAGTTGATTAGTAGCTGCAAGGGGTTTCAGCTTGAGTGTTAATGCCATTTACTGGCTGGGAGCAATTTACTTTATATGTGAAAAAATAATATAGATAAGCAGAGGGTGCCTGCTCAGGAAATCAATTACACAGTGCATTATACCTTCATATTATCTTCTATATATACAGTAAGATGAACTTTTGAGTCTACTGATACTCCTGGGATAGTTAAAAGGTTTAAATCTGAAAACAATTTACTCTAAATGCCTCTGTGTGTGAGATAATGTATCTTTAATTGTGAAATATAAAAAGTTTACTGTCCCATTTTAGGTATATAAGAACAAGTTAAATGTTAAATTAAACTTTCAGCCTTAGGGTGACATTGCTACTCTTGCATAAGAAACAGCAAGTGAGTGTTGTCACCCTTCGACAAAGTGTTTTACAGGATTACGAAGTGAAACTAAAGAAAAAAAGTCAGGAAAAGAGAAAAAGATATTATTCACCACATCTAAGAACTGGTAAGTTGCCATATGTTGTATTTTCTTTCTCGGGGTTAGATATACGTAAACCTGTGACCAGGCTGAACATTCAAATATTTACATATTCTAAAAAGCAGTGGCGGCTGGTGCTTCATTTTTTGGTGGGGAGGCAAACAAACCACCCGCCACCCCCCTCTTCTGTCGGTCCATCAGCCAAAACACCCCCCCATTCGTCGCTCGGTCGGTCCATCCATCAGTTAAAATCCCCCACCCCCTCATCGCTCGCTCAATCATCATATTAGCCACCACCCCACCCCCTGTCGCTCGCCTGTCTGCCCACCAGCCCCTCACTTACACCATCTAGGTCACGGGCAGCTTCAGAGGCTTCCTCCTGCATCTCCTCCTTGGCGGCCAATATGGTCGCTTCTCCTCTCAGCCAATCGGATCTTAAGACCCGCTTCCTGATTGGCCGGGAAGAGAAGCAGGAAGACAATAGCAAATATTAATCTGCGCCCCGGGCCCACCCTTTGTTAAGCCAATTAGAGCCTAAGGGCTCTAATCATCTGCTTATATATAAAAAAAAAACATTGAAATCCATGCGTCCGGCACCCTGCATGTAGATTAGGGGCCAGGCTCATGGATTAGGGGGCGGCGCCCCTGCGCCCCCTAATGGAGCTGCCGCCACTGCTCAAAAGGCAGCAAATGAGCTTTAAAACAAGCCTCCTGTGAAGTAATTGATTCTTGAAGTTTACAAAAGAACTACTTAAATATTTTAGGTTGCTCCCTTTGCAGCTCAGCTCTCCTACCCACCCCAGCAGCTTAATTTTCTCTGCTGCCTCCTGCTGTGAAATTTGAGGATTAATGCTCCACAGTTCCTACAGAGGTCAGCTAAGGCGTGTATTGAAGACCATTTACCATTTGAAGACCATTTACTGCTTGTTAAAAATCTGTAAAACTCGAATGTCCATCCCAGCAACAGGTCTATTTTAAAGTGGAACTATAGGCAATATGTTTTTGTTTTTTTTTTCATTTTGGATAGAGCAGGGAGGGCTAAAACCCCATCTGTGTCCTATTGCGGATATCTCCTTTCAATTCCTGTCCCATAGTCAAATAGGAAGTGAGAGGAAATCTTTGCAAATTCCTTGGGGACCCCCATTGGAAAATTTTCCCTCTATTACTTTTCTGTGGACAACCCAGAATTTGGTTATTTTCTTTTACTTTCAATGATAATTATAAACAGGACAAATAGAGAAGGCAAATCTAACGGGGGAACAACAGCAATACAAACTGACAGGGGTTCTAATCCATTGCCACTCTATCCAAAACTTAAAAAAAAGTTTTGCCTTTAGATATACTTAAAGTTATGTGTGTAAATATGAGCTTAATCTATTGAGATTTGGAAACAACAGGTGTTTTTTCAACACAACAGCTGAAAAAGACAGGTAAATATGAGAAAATGACCCTAGAGCTCTGCCTATAAATGTATATTACATATATTTAGTACTTCAATATACCTTTATACCTTATTAACCTCCTTAGATCTCACACTTTATACACCTTATGGATTAAAACCATTTTTACATTTCTACTATGGAGTTATGAATACATAAAGAAACAAAAAATGAATTTATTTCTTTTTTTTGACCAGTATTAAAATAATTGTTGTCACTGTAGATAAAAAGGTCACTTTTTATTTTAGAATTTATCTTATTTATAATGACACTAAAATTAAGTTTCTGGTACAAAGCTTAGTAGTTATTCATAAATGAAATAAAGGCACTTTTTTATACATTTTTTTTACATGACACTGAAAACAAATCAACAAACAAAATGAATGCAAACTATTAAAAGGTAAAATATTAACTCCCTCAGAGGCTGACTTGAGTACTATTTCATCTTTCTTCTCATACAAGAATTGCTTCCTTCGATGTAACACTTCTTTTTTGTACTTACTATGGCAACTTATATTTTATTTGGTCCTGGTTTTTTCTTGTTTACCTTTTTATTCCATTAAATAGAGTTTACTTGTTGGTTTAAGTAGGGCAATTTGGATGGTGTCCATTACCATAAGTGGTCATAACTGGCGTCATCTTTAGTGGCACGTCAGTACCCCTCCCTTGTGTTCTTCCATCCATGTCTCCAAAACATTAATATTTTGAGCTGTCTTATCACTCTTATCGGATGTGTTTGAATTGAGGTGTTTTAACAAACTTCATATTTATGTTTACATAGTTATATAGTTAGTCAGGTTGAAAAAAGACCATCTAGTTCAACCAAAAAATTCCTTCCTGATCCACTGAGAGGCAATTGGATTTTCCCTGGATCAACTTTACCTATAAAATATTAGTATCCAGTTATATTATGTACATTTAGGAAAGAATCCAGGCCTTTCTTAAAGAAATATACTGAGCTTGCCACAACTGCCTCTGAAAGGAGTCTATTCCGCTTTTTCACAGCTCTTACTGTGAAGAAACCTTTCCGCATTTGGAGATGAAATCTTTTTTCCTCTAGACATATAGAGTGCCCCATTCTCGTCTGTGATGACCTTAAAGTGAATAACTCAAGTTCACTATATGGACCACTTAAGCACTTGTACATGTTGATCATATCCCCCTTTAATCTATTCTTCTCAAGAGGGAATAGATTCAGTTCCTCTAATCTTTCCTCATAGCTGAGTTCCTCCATACTTATCAGTTTGGTTGCCCTTTTCTGCACTTTCTCCAGTTCCCCGATGTTTAAGTTCTTAATCTTTTGTTCTGAGGGTTGTGTCCTTACTTATGAGGGGTACAGTCTTCTCTTTTGTATTTTGTGAAAATCAATACAATTTCTTAAAAAAAAAAAGGTAAAATATTAATGCAAAGGAATAGAAATAATAAAGCAGAAAAAGAGTTAATTAGACTAAATAGGAATATATTTTATTTTAAAAACTTTTTTTTTACTTGTTCGATCGCTCTAAATGATTTCATATGTAGCTCCCATCCCATTGGTCTACATATGAATGAAACAGAATAAATACAATGTAACAATAATGTTATTACATTGCGTTTTTTAAATTACATTTGTAGACAATACAACTAAGCCCTCGTTCACACCATCTGCAGAGAACTGCGTTTTTCTGCACTTGAAAAATGCAGGTCTTTATAAGAAACACAAAAAATAATTGTTGGGGACTATGATGTGAAGGGAGGCTCTGATGGGGACTATAATGCACAGGGGGCTCTGTTGGGGACTATGATGAAAATGAAGGCTCTGATGAGGACTATGATGTAAAGGGAAGGGCTGATGGGGACTATAATGCATAGGGGGCTCTGATGGGAACTATGATGTAAAGGGAGGCACTGATGGGGACTATAATGCACATGGGGATGGGGACTATGATATAAAGGGAGGCTCTTATTGGGATTATAACATGCAGGGGGCTCTGATGGGGGCTATGATGTAAAGGAAGGTTCTGATGGGGACTATAATGCACAGGGGACTCTGATGGGGACTATGATGTAAAGGGAGGCTCTGATGGGGACTGTGATGTAAAGCGAGACTCTGATGGGGACCATGATGTAAAGGGAGGCTCTGATGGGGACTATGATGTAAAGGGAGGCTCTGCAATTACACTAACAATAAACTGTCCTCTTCTCTCTACACAAATGGGAAGGGAAGTGATGACAACGGATCTATGCATAAAAAAATGTGTATGGAAAAAAATAGTATCAACGTGCATGAAAACTCACTGTAAATTTGTGTCTCTGCAAGTGAAATCTGCACATTTTTTTTAATCTTTTTTTTTTTTTTTTGCATGTATGGTGTAAATGAGGCCTAATGCCGCGTACACACGAGCGGACTTTATGGCAGACTTTGCCCGGCGGACTTTTCGACGTACTTTACGATGGACTTTCTGAATGAACGGACTTGCCTACACACAATCCACCAAAGTCCATCGAATTCGTACGTGATGACGTACGACCGGACTAAAACAAGGAAGTTCATAGCCAGTAGCCAATAGCTGCCCTAGCGTGGCTTTATGTCCATTGAACTAGCATACAGACGGTGGACTTTTCGACCGGACTCGATTTCGACGGATTAATTTAAAACATGTTTCAAATCTAAGTCCGTCCAACTTTTGAGAAAACAAAGTCTGCTGGAGCCCACACACGATCGAATTGTCCGTCCAAATCCCGTCCGCCGGGCAAAGTCTGCCGTAAAGTCTGCTCGTGTGTACGCGGCATTAGTGTCATTTTACACAAGTGATAACTGAGATAAACATACATTCATAGATATACAACTGTCAGAAAAACACTCAGAAAGTAGAGTTTCCAGACTCTTAATAATTCATTTTCTGCTTTGTGTGCTTACATGCAATATGTTATATACTGTATATACAGTAATCAGACTCCCTGTGTGGCTAACTGAGCTTATCAAAGAAGTTAATAAATGAAACATGTCTTGAGAGAACATAGAAGCAGCCATTGCTGACCTCTTCTTCTCAGAATGCTAGCTGCCTGTCTTTCTGTCATTCTGACTTCTGATTTTTGTTTGACCTTCTTTCTTCTTAATGTATTTCAGGTCAGTGACTGTCAGGTTAATAAAGCCATATAGTTTGCATGACAGCCAGACAACTAGCATCTTTAAAAGGAAATCAGGAATAGCAGCCATAACTAAAATAACTAAATAACTAAAATGCACTGCCATTTGGCACTCAATCCAGCTAGATTAGGAAGAAAAGTGTAACGGTGACAAAGATAAAAGCCTGTGGTGGTTCAGCAATGTTTATACATTTTTATAAAATTCTCTTGTCGAACCTCAGATTTTTCTAACTGGGAGACAAATGCTGTGGCAGCACAGGAAATGTAAGTTAATAAACTCATGCGCTGCTAAGTAAAACAATAAGTGAAATGAAAATAAATTACGAACTGCTTCAACCACCCATCAAGAGCACTCAATCACAACAAACAATAATTATATTCAAAAAGTGGTGCACTGTTCCTTTCACATTATAAGTAATAAATATGTACAATAAATTTGTGAATTGAATACATCAAACTCAATCACAAATCGCATCACCATGAACACATCCTTGTGGCAAAGCATGAACATAAAAACTTAATTGCTCATATGACCAAATGTGAACAACTTTATTAAAAAGACAGACTCTATACACTCACATTGGGCACATCTTGATTACAGCATTTAATTATTTAAAGTGGAGTTCCACTCAAAAGTGGAACTTTCGCTTATATGTCTCCTCCCTCCCTCCGGTGCCACATTTGGCACCTTTCAGGGGGGAAGGGGGAACAGATACCTGTTTTTGACAGGTATTGTTCCCCACTTCCGGGAGACAGAGCCACGGCCCAGTCTCCAAGAAGTTTGGAGTCCCACCTCTTGCCTTTGCCGCGGAAACCAATTAGAACGCACTTTGCGCATGTGCAGTAGGGGACTGTCTGTGAAGCCAAAAGGCTTCACTGCCGGGTTCCCTTAACAGGAATGGCGGCAGTTGTACCCGACAGATGATCCAAAGATTGGCTGGGGTAACGACATTGCAGGAATCCTGGACAGGTAAGTGTCCATATATTAAAAGTCAGCAGCTGCAGTATTTGTAGCTCTGTTTCAGGGCCGAAATTTAGGCGAAAATTCGGCCCTGATTCATCCCTGAAACGGAGAACAGGAACGCACCAGACCCCCTGCTGCGAGCCGCATCGGTATTAGGTGTGAACCTAGCCTCAGGGTTTTAGTCATGTCCCTCTTTTCCTTCTTTCCTCAAGACTGTACACATTGGGGTCAATTTATTAAGTCATATAGGTTTTTCACTCTGCAAGGGCATTTTCTCAGAGCTTAGCGAATGTGGTAAAATTCCACTTTGCGAAGAATACCTAATCACCTGCAAGGAAATTAAGAAAAATAAGGAAATATTATGGCTTTTTTGCTTGCACATGATTGGATGATGGAAGTCAGCAGAGCTTCACTTCATTCTCTAAGCTCTGGGGAAAATTTCCAGTTCAACTTCTCTTGAAATTAAATTTGCCTTTAAGACAACCAGTGCATGCAAGTATTAACTTTGAAAAAGATAACACTTTTGTTTCTAGTAAACATTCCCCAGCGCGAATTTCACTATATCAAGACTTCTCCCCAGACCTGCAAAAGCTCAGGGCGGCATACATGCCAATTAAACGTGTGCTTCAGCAAAAAAAGATGGATTATGCACTACTGTACCCCGCCCGCATGAGAATAACCACCAGGAATGGGACATTCTTCTTTGATTCTCCCCGCAAAGTGGAAGACTGGCTGGAGAATGCAGAGAGAACAACACGGAATGAAGGAGAGGAGAGATTAGAGACTGATTAGATTATGGACCCTTTTTTTTTTTTTTTTTTTTTTTTTTTTTTTTTTTTTTTTTTTTTTTTTTTTTTTTTTTCCCGTCCTTATGTGGTATTAGGGAGGGGGGAGAGAAGAGGGTAGGGTGATACAATGAGTAATACACTAAAGAACTAAGTAGGCGATGTGTTGCAGGTAGAAGTTGAGAAAGAAGTATAGGGATAGACCATAAAGTAGTAAAGGTTAATATACACTTACTTAATTCACTGGATTGACACGACAGATTATCTCTTATCCGAACATAAAAAATTAAAAACACATGAACAGCACTAATAAGGTTGAAGGAATAGGATTATAATTTAGCACTAGTTGGACATTCACTTTTTAGAATACTTTGAGCTGCCACGATAAACAATTTTTTCCACAAGTATAATTATTTAGAACACTTGAATAACACTAATATGGTCAGGGAGGGGGGGAGGGGGTGGGATAGGGACCCCTGGGTCAAAGGGGTATTGTAAATGTGTGGCACTGGCAAGGTATGCCAGTGTAGTATGGGGAATGAGAGTAAGTGGGAGGCTCGGAACACAGCCCCTAGGGTAGGCCCAGCTGGGCGGGGAGGGAAGGAAGGAGGTGGGTGGGAGAGGGGGTGGGGGAGACAGGAGGGAAAGAACTGGGAGGGGGGGTGGAGCGGGGTGGGGGGCGGGGGAGGATGGGGAGGGGTGGGTGGAAAAGTCACAACTCAAATAATTAATGAAAAACACCACAAACATAAAACCATATACAAATCCCTCCTACGCTCCACCAAGGATGGTAAGGGGATTAGGAGGAATGCTGACTGTTATGTATTACTCACTGAGGGGATACAAGGGGCAGGTAAAATTCTGAGGGACAATTGTATTCTTATCCCCTGCTCACGTTGTTGTCTTTTGCTATATAGTTATTTGAATTGGTATGATCCCCTATATGAGTAAAGATATTGGGAAAAGGAAAGACCTACTCTTGATGACATGGAATGTGAGAGGGTTGGGGGATAGCGACAAGAGAAGGGCAATGTTTAGATATTTTGATATAATGAAACCTCAGATAATCTGTTTACAGGAAACACACTTGTGTTCCAACTCTGTCCACCTGCTGCGCTCAAGGAGATACCCGACTCAGTTTCACTCCATGCACACTTCACATTCAAGAGGAGTCAGTATAGTGATCTCCTCGGGTGTCTCCTTTGAGTGCATGGAACAGAGGGTGGACAGGGAGGGAAAATTTGTCTTTTTGCTATGTAAAATTAACGGTTTAACGTGCATAATTGCATCAATATACATTCCACCCCCATTCTCACCAGCTTCACTCGGGTGTCTATCACAATTCATAGCCTCATATCCGGATGTCCCGGTACTAGCATTGGGTGACTACAATAATATCTTAGACAACTCCCAGGATAGAATGTCTCTGACATCTAGAACCATGAAACAGACAACTGGCAGGACTGCTTTTGCAGCCCTGCTTATGGAAATAGGACTCCGGGATGTATGGAGAGAGAGACACAAAGAGGACAGATGTTATTCATGTTATTCTGCAACACATGAGGTCCTCTCCCGTATCGACCTGGGTCTAGGAAATGAGGCACTCCTGCAGTTAGTGGAGGACTCGGCGTATGAGCCACGCCTATTATCTGACCACTCCCCATTCTGGGTGCGGTTAGGCACCACTGGAAAGCTGGGGCGACAACTATGGAAGGTGAACCCCTACTGGTTGTCTCTGTTTCCCCAAATAGATAATATAAGAGAGGCGCTACGGGAGTTCCTGCAATTTAATAGGGGGTCTGCTAGCGCCATGGTAATATGGGACACACTTAAGGCATTCTTGAGGGGATGTCTTATTAAAGAAATTGCGGGAATTAAAACACGCTCCAGGGAATGGGAAAACAAGGTACGGGAAGAACTGATAGAAAGGGAACAGGTTTTGATAAGAGACCCATCAAAATCTAATCAAGAATCCTGGAGAGAGGTACAAGCGATATATAGCTCGGTTTGGCTATCAGCAGCAGAGAAGAGAAGATACTTTCAACAACAGAGTTATTTTGAAGAGGGGGAAAATACTGGCCGCCTTCTAGCCCTTATAGCCAGAGAGCAAAGAGATCCCACTACTATCCTGGCTGTGAGGGCTAAATCCGGGGAGAGGCAGACCCGTAGTTCAGACATCTTGAGCAGCTTCCAGCAGTTCTACGGGGACTTGTATTCTAGCAAAACTAGATACAACCCGCTTGAGCTGTTGCAGTTTTTGCAGTCCTGTCCGCTCCCGCAATTGTCGGAGGCGGACAGGGAACTGTTGAACTGCCCAATCACATTAGTGGAATTAAGAGAAGCACTGGAGGGGACAGGTCGCCATAAATCACCAGGCCCAGACGGGATTCCGGCAGAGGTATACTCCCACTATAGAGAGGACCTCTTACCATCACTACTGCAGGCTATAAGGGAGGCTGAGGAACTGGGTTATCTACCGGATAGTATGCGTGAGGCAATAATAACAGTAATTTTAAAGCCTGGGAAAGATAATCTTTTATTAGACTCATATCGTCCAATCTCGCTATTAAACGCGGATGTTAAATTGTTCGCAAGTGTCCTGGCCAATAGGCTATCTCGAGTGATTAGCAGGTTGGTCCATCGTGATCAGTCTGGCTTTATACCTACCCGATCTACATCAGATAATATAAGGAGGCTCTACATGAACCTTCAGATGCCAGTGGATAATCCGGGGAATAGGGCCATTCTATCTCTCGACGCCTCAAAAGCGTTCGACAGTGTGGAATGGCCCTACCTCATGGAAACACTGAAAAGATTCGGGTTGGGAAGTAGGTTTGTAGCTTGGGTAGAGATACTCTATTTTAAACCTAGAGCCAGAATACGTATTAATGGTGACCTTTCGCCTCCATTTGAATTGCATAGGGGGACGAGACAGGGTTGCCCATTGTCTCCATTACTGTTTGCCCTGGCAATAGAGCCTCTAGCTATAAAGATCCGGAATTCAAAGGAGGTGGTGGGGTTCCGTAGACATCAGAGAGAAGAAAAAATATCTTTATATGCAGACGATGCACTCATATATCTGGGCGACATGACCTCATCCTTGCGGGCAGTAATGGAGATAGTGAGAGAATATGGCACCTTCTCAGGCTTTGTCATTAACTGGTCAAAATCAACGCTAATGCCCATAGACCAGCAGAGGGACCGACTACCAGTGGGAACGGAACAAATAACAATAGTTGACAGTTTTAAGTACCTGGGAGTGATGGTGTCCCCAAACCCGGCTGAGTACCTCCGGCTGAACCTGGAACCACTGCTCTCTAGGCAGAAACAAAAAAGCAACAGCTGGTGTAGGCTCCCCCTATCAGTTATAGGACGAGCAAACCTAATAAAAATGGTATGGGCACCCCAACAATTATACGTTTTCCACAACTCTCCGACATGGATACCAAAAAAATGGTTTAAGCAAATTGACACACTAATGAGGGAATTGATATGGAAAAAAAAGACACCTAGAATTAGCCTAGAAACATTGCAATACGAAAAGGATAGAGGAGGGCTTGCAATACCCAATTCCAGGCTATATTTCTTGGCATCACAATTTCAACAAATGGCAGGATGGGGTCGAAAGGGAAATGAGGACCCTACATACCAATTGGTGACCATGATGGAACCCACACTAGAAGCGGCCTCTCACCTGGAAATGGACTTGCCAAGCATGAAGGGGGTAGACCCAATAAGTACGCTTTTTAAAAAAGTATGGGGTGAGGTTCGGAAAATCTTAAAGATAACAGGCGTGCTTTCATTTACGCCGATTTGGCATAATAGTAGATACTCTGAGATCCAGGGACTACAGGGGTTCACACAATGGCAAGAAAAGGGGATTCAGTTCTTCCCACAACTATATGAGGGAGAGGTGTTGAAGACATACGAACAATTATGTAGGGAATTCCATTTGAACCCGAGGGGCTTTTTCCAGTACCTCCAATTGCGCCATGCGATACAGGCACAACAAATAACGCTCTCCCAGACAACACCGGCAGCTTCACTTTTGAATGAGATCTTTTTGGCAGATACAAGGAAAGGGTTAATATCCAAAATATATAAGGAGTTGCTGAAGTCAACCCAGGTTCATACACTGTTAAAGTGCCGAAATAAATGGGTAGAGGACATAGGAGAAATAGATGAAAAACAATGGGAAATGGCGCTCGAGGCTATTCCAGTGGTGTCACTCTCCGCAACCCAAAGACTATCACAATTATTTATTCTTCATAGGGCCTATAGGACATCAGTACAGCTTTATAAATGGGGTAGAGGAGACTCCCCACTGTGCCCCAAGTGTAAGGTACACAGAGGGGACTTTATTCATTTAATTTGGAGGTGCCCAAAGCTGCATAGGTACTGGGATGAGGTTTCCCAACATATTTCCAGGGTGGCGCGGGTCCACATCCCCCTTAATCCGACCGTATACCTGCTCGGAGCTATAAGTGGAAAGATGTACCCGGGAGGAAAGTACTTCATGTTATCTAGACTGATGTATCTCGCCAGGAAGCTTATTGCAAAGTACTGGATGGCTCCAACTGTACCTACAGTTAAGCAATGGATTGCCTACGTTAACTCGTTTCTCCCTAGAGAACGACTGGCGTACGCCCGTAGAAGCGATCGGAGTAAATTTAACAAGATATGGCACCCATGGCTGGGGGATGCGGTCCTGGCCCCACATCAATTGATAGTAGAAAGGCTTCAGATGTAGTGATCAGGAGGGGGTGACGTAGAGAGGAAGAACGAGATTGTGATACCCGAGGGGAAGGAAAGCGAGAGTAAGTACACAGGGGGGGGAGAAGAAGGAGGAATAGGAAGTTGGCTTGTAAAATTAATGACAACAAAATCAGATAAATAAGAACATTGGATAGGAGGGAAACCTGCGGTAGTTGTACAGGTGGTGCAAGAACCATCAAAGGCAATATGAAAGGTCTGCTGTGACGGAGGGGAGGTGGGGTGGGGAGGGGTGGAGGGGAGGGTTGGAACAAAATGAAGGGAAAGGGAGGAATGAACTCGCAATAGAGATATTATTTTGCATGGAGGAAGGGCGGGAACACGAGAATAGGACTACATAAACCACACACTTTATACTATGTTTTGCTGTACAATATAATGTGAATGATTGAAACTATGCTCCTCCTTTCTTGCCAGACATAGCCCCTGTGTGGGTTGACCTGGCTCTTGCCTTGTATTGTTATAATTTTATTGACATGTGTGCAATAAAAAAGAAATGATTGAAAAAAAAAAAAAAAAAAAAAACATTCCCCAGCAGAAATATTAAAGAGCAAAATGCCATATTGCTCTGCAATCATTAGCCCCTGCTGAGATTTCCAACCTGATGAACACAACCATCTGTCTTTCTCTAAGCACAAACAGAGCATTTACATGCCACGTGGAAAAGGTTTGCATATATTAAACCACAAATTGCAAAGACACTTAAAAAGGCATACACTGTTTACTGAAAACCACTGCTGCCTGTACCGTTTTCTCCAAAACATATAACTTTGAAAAGCAGAAATGAAAGCTGTAGAAAATGCTTACACAGTGGTGAACATAATCATTAATTAGGAAAAAAGTTAAAATGCTCTTACAAATGCAGAAGCAACATACTTTTTTTTTTAAACAAAAAACAAAATGATTAAATAAGCAAAACTCAAATTTTTACAGCCGCGGCCAAAAGTTTTGAAAATGACACAAATATTAATTTTCACAAAGTCTGCTGCCTTAGTTTGTATGATGGTTATTTGCATACTGTATACTCCAGAATGTTATGAAGAGTGATCAGATGAACTGCAATTAATTGCAAAGTCTCTCTTTGCCATGAAAATTATCCCATAAAAAACATTTCCACTGCATTTGTGAAGAAGGCTTCAGGGCGCCCAAGAAAGTCCAGCAAGCGACAGGACCATCTCCTACAGCTGATTTGGCTGCGGGGCACCACCAGTGCAGAGCTTGCTCAAAAATGGCAGCAAGCTGGTGTGAGTGTATCTGCATGCACAGTGAGGCAAAGACTTTTGGAGGATGACCTGATGTCAAGAAGGGCAGCAAAGAAGCCACTTCTCTCCAGGAAAAACATCAGGGACAGACTGATGTTGTGCAAAAGGTACAGGGATTGGACTGCTGATGAATCCCCTTTCCGATTGTTTGGGGCATCCGGAAAAAACTTTGTCCAGAGAATAAAAGGTGAGCGCTACCATCAGTCCTGTGTCATGCCAACAGTAAAGCATCCTGAGACCATTCATGTTGCTTCTCAGCCAAGGGATGGGCTCACTCACAATTTTGCTTAAGAACACAGCCATGTATAAAGAATGGTACAAAATCATCCTCCAAGAGCAACTTCTCCCAACCATCCAAGAACAGTTTGGTGACGAACAATGCCTTTTCCAGCATGATGGAGCACCTTTCCATAAGGCAAAAGTGATAACTAAGTGGCTTGGGGAACAAAACAAAATTCTGACAAACTATAAGATTTGATTATGCAAGAATGGGATGCGGCTGAAGTGGATTGACAGCATGACAGGGTGAATTGCAGAGGTCTTAAAAAAGAAGGGTCAACACTGCAAATATCGACTCTTTTCATAAACTTAATTGTCAATAAAAGCCTTTAACACTTCTGAAATACTTGCAATTATACGTAAGTATACCATAGTAACATCTGACAAAGATCTAAAAACACTGAAGCAGCAGACTTTGTGAAAATTAATATTTGTGTCATTCTCAAAACTTGTGGCCACGGCTGCATAATAAACAATATTCCTTGAGTTCTTGTGACTTTGCATAAAGAGAGATGATATGTCAGGATGAGCTGAACACCCCCCCCCCCCCCCAGTTCGCATATTCTGAACTGAACAGGCAAAAAATTCAGACGAACACGCGAACACCATAAAAGTCTATGTGCCATGAACATGAAAAAACAAAAGTGCTCATTTTAAAGGCTTATATGCAGGTTATTGTCATAAAAAGTGTTTGGGGACCCGGGTCCTGCCCCAGGGGACACATATCAATGCAAAAAAAAGACCCTTCAGGTCTGGATTTTAAGGGGAACCCTGTGTCAAAATTTAAAAAAAATGGCGTAGGGGTCCTCCCAAAATCAATACCAGACCCTTATCCGAGCACGCAACCTGGAAAAGAGATGGGGGACGAGAGAGCGCCCCCCTCCTGAACCGTACCAGGCCACATTCCCTCAACATGGGGAGGGTGCTTTGGAGTAGCCCCCCAAAGCACCTTGCCCTCATATTGATGTTGGGACAAGGGCCTTATCCCCACAACCCCTTTGCCCGGTGGTTGTGGGGGTCTGTGGGCGGGGGGGTTATTGGAATCTGGAAGTCCTCTTTAACAAGGGGACCCCCAGATCCCACCACCCCCTATGTGAATTGGAACGGGTACATTGTACCCCCACCATTTCACAAAAAAAGTGTGAAAAACAGTAAAAAAGACAGGAGACACTTTGGAATAGGTCTATTATTAAAAGATAAAAAAACAAGTCCCATGATGCAAATCCATCTCACTCTGCCGACGAGCTGAAAAAAGAAAGAAAAAAAAGCCGCAACAGCTCCACCTCCATGGGAGGCTCCCACCGAGTGACGCTTCTTCTCGGTGACAGCTGTTATATAGCTGAGGCCGGGCCACTCGGTGACGTAAATGGGCAACCCCGCCTTCCTCTGATGTCACAGGGTGTCAAAGGGGGCGGGGTCACCCATTTATGTCACCGAGTGGCCCCGCCCTCAGCCATATAACAGCTGTCACCGAGAAGAAGAGTCTCTCGGCGAGAGCCTCCCATGGTGGCAGAGCTGTTGCGGCTTTTTTTTTTCTTTTTTCGGCTCGTCGGCGACGTGACATGGATTTACATCGTGGGATGTTTTTAGTTTTTTATCTTTTAATAAAGGACTTGTTCCAAAGTGTCTCCTGTCTTTTTTACCATTTTTGACACTTTTTTGTGAAATGGTAGGGGTACAAAGTGACCACTACCAATTCACATAGGGGGGGAGGCTGGGATCTGGGGGTCCCCTTGTTAAAGGGGGCTTCCAGATTCCGATAAGCCCCTGCCCACAGACCCCCACAACAACTGGGCAAGGGCCCCACAACCACCGGGCAAGGGTTGTGAGGCTGAGGCCCTTGTCCCCATTAACATGGGGACAAGGTGCTTTGGGTGGGTACTCCCAAACACCCTCCCCATGTTGAGGACATGTGGTCTGGTATGGTTCAGGAGGAGGGGTGCTCTCTCATCCCCCTTCCTTTCCTGCGGCCTGCCAGGTTGCGTGCGTTTTGGGGCCCCTTACACAGTTTTAGGCCTGGGTCCCCCCCATCCCCGGACCTGACCATCGACATTCCCCAGGGCTCACCCACTGGCAGTCCCACCGAGTCCCATCCCATGTCCGCCTCTTTCAGTCTCATCTCCCCGATCCCATGTCCTTCTCCTCCTACTCCAGTCCTATCTCTTGCATCATATGTCATCCTTCTCCAGTCCCATCTCCTCCATCCTATGTCCTTATTCTCCTCCAGTCCCATATCCTCCATCCCATGTCCTTATTCTCTTCCAGTCCCATCTCCTCCTCTTCTAGTCCTATCTCCTTCATGCCACATCCTCCTCCATCCCACATCCTCCCCCTCCTCCAATCCCATCTCCTCCTCCTCCTCCAGTTCCATCTCCTCCATCCCACATCCTCCTCCTCCAGTCTCATATCCTCCATCTCACATCCTGCTCCTCCAGTCCCATCTCCTCCATCCCACATCCTCCTCCTCCAGTCCCATCTCCTCCATCCCACATCCTCCTCCTCCAGTCCCATCTCCTCCATCCCACATCCTCCTGCAGTCCCATCTCCTCCATCCCATGTCCTCCTCATCCTCCAGTCTCATCTCCTTCTCCTCCACCAGTCCCATGTCCTTATCCTCCTCCAGTCCCATCTCCTCCATCCCATCTCCTTATTCTCCTCCAGTCTCGTCTCCTCCTATCCCAGCCCCATCTACTCCATCCAACATCCTGCTTCTACAGTCCCATCTTCTCCATCCCATGTCCTTATTCTCCTCCAGTACCATCTGCTCCTCTTCCAGTCCCATCTCCTTCATCTCACATCCTCCTCCTCCTCCTCCATCCCACATTCTCCTCCTCCTCCAGTCCCATCTCCTCCATCCCATGTCCTTATTCTCCTACAGTCCCATCTCCTCCTCTTCTAGTCCCATCTCCTTAATCCCACATCCTCCTCCTCCTCCATCCCACATCCTCCTCTAGTCCCATCTCCTCCTCCTCCAGTCCCATCTCCTCCATCCTATGTCCTCCTCCAGTCCCATCTTCTTCTCCTCCTCCAGTCCCATGTCCTTATCCTCCTCCTGTCCCATCTCCTCCATCCCATCTCCTTATTCTCCTCCAGTCTCATCTCCTCCTACTCCAGTCCCATCTCCTCCATCCCACATCCTCATCCTCCTCCTCCTCCAGACACATCTCCTCCATCCCATCTCCTTCTCCTCCAGTCCCATGTCCTTATCCTCTTCCAGTCCCATCTCCTCCATCCCGCATCCCCCTCCTCCTCCAGTCCCATCTCCTCCATCACACATCCTCCTCCTTCAGACACATCTCCTCCATCCCATCTCCTTCTCCTCCAGTCCCATGTTCTTATCCTCCTCCAGTCCCATTTCTTCCATCCCACATCCTCCTCCTCCAGTCCCATCTCCTCCATCACACATCCTTCTCCTCCAGTCCCATCTCCTCCATCCCACATCTTTCTCCTCCTCCAGTCCCATCTCCTCCATCCCACATCCTCTTCCTCCAGTCCCATCTCCTCCATCCCACATTCTCCTGCTCCTCCAGTCCATCTCCAGTGTTGATGAGGGAATCCCTGCTGCGGAGCCATTGTATTCTCCCGGTGGGGGGCGGAAAACCGTCCCTGCCAGGCAAACACATTAATTATTGCTAGTGGCTACAAGAGCTGCTAGCGATAATTGTTTGTAAAATTGGACAGGCTGGTTGTACTCGAATTGATTGATCGATTAACTTGGGTACATTCAGACTGCCCATACTTAGTTTGAATCTCGGCCAGTCTCTGCTAAACCGACCGACATTCAATCCGTCTATGGCTGGCCTTATCTGCACTCTAGCTGCAATCTTCACAGGGGCAGATCCAGTTTTTCTCAGCAGGGGATCTGTCTGTGGATCCCTTGCTGAGCGGGCAACTGACATGTCTGTGTACACTCATGCTGTCTGTTTACGCCCTACTGTCCTCTGATCCGGCCAGTGTGTGGGGAATGGTGGTCTTCCATCTTTTTTTTTTGCCAGATCAGATCGGAGGTAGGCAGGTGTAAATGGATAAATTACCATTTAAATCTATCATTCCATAGAGAACAATGGGTGATCCGATCAGGCTGCCTCAAACGGACAGGAGGACCCGATCGGACCACTCATGTGAAAGGGGTCTGAAAAGCAATCCGCATGGATTGCTTTTCAGAGCCTTGGCTAGTTTACTGAACCTGGACTAATAACAGTCACTGAAATGCTACCCATATTGCTGTCCTTTTAACATGGTGACATAAGCTGACACCTATGCTGCACATGTGTAGAGTTACTCTGCTAAAAGGACAGCAATAGGGCTGGCAATACAGTGATTGATATTAACAGGGGAGCACAGGCTGTGCACTGTACATGTCTTCTAACAGCTTAAGGGAAACACTTTTTTTTTCACCTCGATCCCTGGAACAGCAGCTTTTCTTCAGAGGAATTCTGTCCCTCCCACCAACACAGGAAGCACGAGGCTCTGCAGTGATGGACAGTGCACCCTGTGTACCTATTGGCTAAGGAGGCAGCAGGAGGTGGAGCAGCCCAATGAGCAACTGAAAGGCTGTTAAGTCCCTCCCTCATAACATCTCCTGAGTCCCGAGTCCCTGTCCTGCCAGCTTACTGTGCTTAGCCTACCACGCCTCTCCTGCACTATTTCTCCTCCAGCTCCTCTCTCCTGCACACTTCCTGGTTGCCGCCAGGCCCCCCAGACGCTCGGGCCTGGTACATCATAGTTGCCAACAGTCCCGATTTTCCTGGGACAATCCCGATTTTGGGACCCTCATTCCGATTGGAGGCTGTCACAATTCGGGATTTTGCCCAGGGAAATCGGGAATTTTTGCTTTTTCATTTTTGGAGCATCTGGCTTCAGCAAAATGGCCGCCGGCACCGCCACTAGATCGTTCCCCCTTGTGTTCACTGGATAGAGGAAGGGGGCTCGATCTGTGCAGCCAATGAATCGGCTTCTCCTCTCACAATATTGAAGCCAGGGTTAGCTGCACGGATCGACCCATTTCTTCTCCATTAAACACACGGCTCCTGCCCCTCATGCCATGTTCCTTTTTCTCTTCTTGTCTCTGCAGCAAATTAACTTTAATGTACAGGAGGGGGTTAAGTATATACAGGAGGAGGGGGGTTAAGTATATACAGGGGGGGGTTAAGTATATACAGGAGGAGGGGGGTTAAGTATATAAAGGAGGAGGGGGGTTAAGTATATACAGGAGGGGGTTAAATATATACAGGAGGAGGGGGGTTAAATATATACAGGAGGGGGTTAAGTATATACAGGAGGAGGGGGTTAAGTATATACAGGAGGAGGGGGGTTAAGTATATACAGGAGGGGGGTTAAGTATATACAGGAGGGGGGGTTAAGTATATACAGGAGGAGGGGGGTTAAGTATATACAGGAGGGGGGTTAAGTATATACAGGAGGAGGGGGGTTAAGTATATACAGAAGGGGGGGTTAAGTATATACAGGAGGAGGGGGGTTAAGTATATACAGGTGGGTGGTTAACTACATACAGGAGGGGGGTTAACTATTTACAGGAGGGGGGTTAACTATTTACAGGAGGGGGGTAACTATTTACAGGAGGGGGGTTAACTATGTACAGGAAGGGTTAACTATATACAGGAGGGGGTTAACTATATACAGGAGGGGGGGGGTTAATTATGTACAGGAGGGGGTTTAACTATATACAGAAGGGGGCTTAACTATATACAGGAGGGGTGTTAACTATGTACAGGAGGGGGGGTAAATATGTACTGGAGGGGGTAACTATATACAGGAAAGGGTTAACTATGTACAGAAGGGGGGTTAACTATATACAGGAGGGGGAGTTCACTATTTACAGGAGGGGGGGTAACTATTTACAGGAGGGGGGTTAACTATTTACAGGAGGGGGTAACTATTTACAGGAGGGGGTTAACTATGTACTGGAGGGGTTAACTATGTACAGGAGTGGTTACTATGTACAGGGGGGAACTATGTACAGGGGGGTAACTATGTACAGGGGGGTAACTATGCACAGGGGGGTAACTATGTATGGGGGGGTAACTATGTACAGGGGGGGTAACTATGCACAGGGGGGTAACTATGTACAGGGTGGTAACTAGGGGGAGAGGGGAAACTATGTACAGGGGGAGGGGGTAACTATGTACAGGGGGGTAACTATGTCTCTGCCTGGGACACTGATGTAAGGACTGAGGCTGGGAACACTGGTGTAAGGACTGACTCTGCTGGGGGCATCTGATGCAAGGACTGACTCAGCTGGGGGCACCTGATGCAAGGACAGACTCTGATGGGGGCACCTGATGCAAGGAAGGACTCTGCTGGTGGCAAGCGACGTGGCTAGTGACACCCTCAGGGATCCCACTGATTCGGCATTATGGTGAGTTGAATGATTTCATTTTATATTACAATGTAATAATAGAAATAATGCACTTCAGTCATCCTGACACCATAACAACCATGGTGTTGGAATGATTGAAGCGCTAACACCAGGTGTTTGGAGTATCTTTATCTGCTGATTGTTAAACTTTCTAGAATACACATATTTCTATTGTTGTGTAGGATCTTGGGCTGCTGTCCATTCATTCCTCTCTCCCCCTTTCCCTCTCCATCCCTCATTCATCTCAGACTCTAACCACACCCCCTTTGGCCCACGCCCACTTAAGCCACGCCCACTATTTAATGTAAACCACGCCCATTTTTCGCCGAGGTGCGCTTTGCAGTTTTCTTTTTTGCTATGCCATGCCTACAAACGCATGCCCCGCCCCCTAATTATTATACAGCTCCGCCTACAAACAAAAAAGTGTCCTACAATTTTTTTTTGCAATGTTGGCAGCAATGGTACATGTGTATCGGCTGTATCCCCCTGATGGCGGCCCTGGGTGCAAACAATCTGAAAAAAAACATCAATTGCAGCCTCACTGTGGCCATCAATTGCAGCCACTGTGTGTGCCCATCAATTGCAACCTCATTGTGTCCATCAATTGCAGCCACTGAGCACATCAATAGCAGCCACTGTGCTCATCCAATCCAGCCACTGTGCCCATCCATTGCAGCCACTCTGCCCATCTATTGCAGCCACTGTGACCCCCCCCGCGGCATTTAGCCAGCCCGCCTGTTCGTTGTCTGACCGGCACTTACCGCATCTTGTTGACGGGTCAGGCAGCAGGTGATGGCAGCGAGCTAGGATGGGTGGCTGGTCCTGTGTTCTCCATGCTTCCACCATGCATCTCTTCTTTCTTCCTGCTAGCAATCCAATAGGATTGCCTGTCCTTTCAGCCAATCGGGTGATGGGTAACAGACCCGCGCTGATTGGCAGAGAGGCAGTTCAGTGTTAGAAAAGCAAATATTAATTTGCTTTTCTAACACACCTGGGTGGGCCCTGAGGGCAATGCTCTGCGCCCTGAGTCCACCCAATTTTGAAGCCTATTAGAGCCTATGGCTCTAACAGGTGCTTCAAAAGAACACCCCCGTCACTGTAATTCAGGCGCCCGGCATCCTAAAAGGGGTCGGACGCCTGAATAGGGGGTGGCCGTGGCGGCCATGGATAGATTCATGCTATGCATGAATCTATCCATGATACATATAGTGGGTGGCGTGATAGAGGGGGCGGCGCACATGTGCCCTTAATGGACGGGCCGCCACTGGCCCACTGCTGTGTATAACACAGCCCAACAGGACTGATTAGTCATTCATAAAATTAAAGCTCACACAGTGATGCAGCACTTTGTCATCCATCAGTCAGGCTGTGGATGTGTAAAAGTAGCCCTGATATAGACACAGAACTGCCTGCTGCATCAATTATTTTGTAAATGGCAGCATTGGTCTCTTGATCAGTCCCAGCTACCATTGACCAGAGCTGTCCATTACAAATCTGTCTCCTTCCTAGCGGTGTTGTCTGATGGGTTTGGGGGGGGGGGCTGTCTGACCATGCTGCTTAGAAACAAACTGACAGATCTAAACAGGACAAAGTGTTACAGTATATACACTGGGTCCCCTGCAGAGTTTAAAAAAAGTATAATGCTAGATCTTGTTTAACCCTAAACACTTGTTTGGATGACATTACTGAGAGGCATGAAAACATTTTTTTAGGTTTCAGAAATGTAAAATCATTTTAATGTTTTACAAAAGATGGTCAACTCGATTACAAATGGACCAACAAGAAATGATCAGAGGAAACATAAAACTGTGCTCATTGTGTTTGGCTATTTTGTACTTTTCATGCATCTTCAAACAAAGCAAAAATGTTGCCTTAACATTGAGTTCTGCTTTCATTTACTGGGGTCCTACTGGATTTACTTCTAGCAAGTAGGTCCAGATGCTGTGGGATCCATGAAAAATGTTGTATTATTCTTATTGTTATGTATAACAATCAGTATATTCCTCAGAGTTCCACAAATAATGAATGATGTACAATTCTATTTCAGTATTTAGACAAGACAATAGATGCAGATGTCATTAACTCTATTGTTCCCAATAATGATTTAAAATGGGAAGAAAATTAAAGTCACTCTAAACTGTGGTTTAAAAAAAATCTATTCAAGAATATATTCTCCAAAAAAGTCCCTTCTATTACTCTTACCTTCCTTCAAATCCACCAAATTCCTTTTCATGTACTGCTAAGATCTTACACCATATAGGCTAGGTTCACACTGATCTGATGCAAGCTGAATCTGTTTTGCAGTGTGATTTGAAGGAACAGCTGCACTGCGAATTGATGCAGTTCAGAGTTGATTTTAATGCATTTCTCATGACATTTTGATGTATCTGTGATCTCATTCTCTATCTCTCCCACTCCTCCATGGCCCAGAGATGGGAAATGCTGAGCAAAGTAAAGACTTGTAGAAAACGCACTGGAATCATATTACTTTAGGACAGATAAGCGACCTGTTTGCGATTTGCATTCAACACAATGGGGATAAAATACGCACCGCACTAAATTCATACAGGATCCTATATTAAACTGCACCTGATTTGCACCACATATATGTGAACCTCCTCTACAGAAACTATTTTTTCACTTGTCATGCAATTCCATGGATTCTGGAACACATCAGAACCTGCATCAGTGTGAACCAGGGCTAAAGGCTGGCTACGTTTATTCTCCATGGTCCCTATGCTGATCCATTATTGCTTAGTTGACAGCTAGCGTGAACAATTTTCCTGGAACTTCCTCTTGCTGCGAGGGGACCGGAGCAGTGTGCATCTCTGGTGCACTTTAAGCATCTACCATCCTTAGACCTAAGACAGCCAACCAAACAGCTAGGACTCTGAGTTACGAAGTGGGGGATTCCCCCTGTATACAGAGCCAGGGCAATCACTGACAGCCAAGTATTCAGACTGGGGTTCTCTGTGTGCCTGAGACTGGCAAGAAGACACTTGCTGTGTTTGAACTATCACTGCTGGCAGAGAGAGACTAACCATCTACTTTGCAACATCGAATTACTGTATGCGGAGCTTTTAAAGGGACTATACTTATGTGTACCACCTTAAAGACTGGGCCCCACCGAATAGCCAGTAGAAGGTTGAGAGCCAGAAGCCTATTTACTAACTGTGTCACAGGGACCATATATTTAGTTGCTCACAGCCAAAGGTCCGCCACCCCCATAGGTCATATGTACATACAGAGTACTCTCTGAGACAGTACTGACAACAGTTATAGTGCTGTTATCTGCCCTTATTGATACCATTCATCACTACGTTTGTTCTTGTGATACAATTATTAAGATTGAGCTGCTATCATTCAGTGCTAATAGTGGTCAATTTGAGTGTGAAAAGGTTTTCTTCTACTGACTAAAGCCGGTCATACATGAATCATTTTAAACACCAAGGTGTTTAAATTTGTGATCTCTGTGATTGGGCATCACTATGAGAATAAGGCACAGAGCCACTCTGTACATTGTGTCTGTGCTCTGAGCCATCAAATAATGGTACAATGGCTCAGATTACAGCCATTAACCAAAGGAGTGGCCGTCTGCACCTTAGATCATGTCTGCCATTTTGCCGTTTTTAAACAGTACCTACACTTTTGTGAGTAAAAACATTCCCCTACTGGGTGATCTATGTACACTGCAAGGTTGTTAACAACTCTTTTGCAGAGAGAAACAGCTGTTTGTTTGTCAATGTCCATGTGCAAAATGAATGTGCATGGGAGTGATTTCAGAATGATCAATCAGCTGCTGCAGTTGCAGGGCTCTAATGAACAAAGTTAAGGGGTCTGCATCCCTTTAGACAGTATTTTCTTTTGGGAGTATCTTACCACAAATTACATTTTTGTTGCAGGGGATGCCCAAAATCTGGCTTGCATCTTTGTGCAGACTTCTGGAAAAATCAGTAAGCCAACCACATAAGAGGAAAATTACATATATAGGGGCGTTATGTACACCATCTGTGTACAGGACACTTCCAGGTTGCCATATTGCATTGCATTTTACAGAAAATTACAGCACTGCAGATTGAAAAGGAAAGGTAATTTTTAATAACATTACATTATAATATGACTTGTGTCGCAATTGGATATGCTATAATATACAGTGGGGACGGAAAGTATTCAGACCCCCTTAAATTTTTCACTCTTTGTTATTGCAGCCAAAATCATTTAAGTTCATTTTTTTTCCTCATTAATGTATACACAGCACCCCATATTGACAGAAAAACACAGAATTGTTGACATTTTTGCAGATTTATTAAAAAAGGAAAACTGAAATATCACATGGTCCTAAGTATTCAGACCCGTTGCTCAGTATTTAGTAGAAGCACCCTTTTGATCTAATACAGCCATGAGTCTTTTTGGGAAAGATGCAACAAGTTTTTCACACCTAGATTTGGGGATCCTCTGCCACTCCTCCTTGCAGATCCTCTCCAGTTCTGTCAGGTTGGATGGTAAACGTTGGTGGACAGCCATTTTTAAGTTTCTCCAGAGATTCTCAATTGGGTTTAAGTCAGGGCTCTGGCTGGGCCATTCAAGAACAGTCACGGAGTTGTTATTTTAGCTGTGTGCTTAGGGTCATTGTCTTGTTGGAAGGTAAACCTTCGGCCCAGACTGAGGTCCTGAGCACTCTGGAGAAGGTTTTCGTCCAGGATATCCCTGTACTTGGCAGCATTCATATTTCCCTCGATTGCAACCAGTCGTCCCTGCAGCTGAAAAACACCCCCACAGCATGATGCTGCCACCACCATGCTTCACTGTTAGGACTGTATTGGACAGGTGATGAGCAGTGCCTGTTTTTCTCCACACATACCGCTTAGAATAAGGGCCAAAAAGTTCTATCTTGGTCTCATCAGACCAAAGAATCTTTTTTCCCACCATCTTGGAGTCCTTTAGGTGTTTTTTAGCAAACTGCATGCGGGCTTTCATGTGTCTTGCACTGAGGAGAGGCTTACATCAGGCCACTCTACCATAAAGCCCCGACTGGTGGAGGGCTGCAGTGATGGTTGACTTTCTACAACTTTCTCCCATCTCCCGACTGCATCTCTGGAGCTCAGCCACAGTGATCTTTGGGTTCTTCTTTACCTCTCTCACCAAGGCTCTTCTCCCCGATAGCTCAGTTTGGCCGGACAGCCAGCTCTAGGAAGGGTTCTGGTCATCCCAAACGTCTTCCATTTAAGGATTATGGAGGCCACTGTGCACTTAGGAACCTTAAGTGCAGCAGAATTTTTTTCGTAACCTTGGCCAGATCTGTGCCTTGCCACAATTCTGTCTGTGAGCTCTTCAGTCAGTTCCTTTGACCTCATGATTCTCATTTGCTCTGACATGCACTGTGAGCTGTAAGGTCTTATATAGACAGGTGTGTGGCTTTCCTAATCAAGTCCAATTGGTATAATCAAACACAGCTGGACCCAAATGAAGGTGTAGAAACATCTCAAGGATGATCAGAAGAAATGGACAGCACCTGAGTTAAATATATGAGTGTCACAGCAAAGGGTCTGAATACTTAAGACTATATGATATTTCAGTTTTTCTTTTTTCTTTTTTTAATAAATCTGCAAAAATGTCAACAATTCTGTGAAAAATTTAAGGGGGTCTGAATACTTTCCGTCCTCACTGTATATATTTTTTTATTTGGGTTTTTTTTTCAAAGAAAGTGAAGTTAGTCTTTAAATGTATAGTTGTAGTGAAGTGACTATCATTATATATATATATATATATATATATATATATATATATATATATATATATATATATATATATATATATATATATATATACATATATATATATATATATATATATATATACATATATATATATATATATATATATATATATATACATATATATATATTTATATACAGTGCCTTGCAAGAGTATTCACCCCCCCCTTGGCATTTTTCATGTTTTGTTGCCTCACAACCTGGAATTAACATGGATTGTTTGAGGATTTGCATCATTTAATTTACAGAACATGCCCACAACTTTGAAGATTTTTTTTTATTGTGAAGCAAACAACAAATAGGACAAAATAACAGAAAAAGTCAATGTGCATAACTATTCACCCCCCTAAAGTCAATACTTTGTAGAGCCACCTTTTTAGGCTATCACAGCTCCAAGTCACTTTGGATAAGTCCCTATGAGCTTGCCACATCTTACCACTGGACATTTTTCCCATTTCTCCTTGCAAAACTGCTCCAGCTCCTTCAAGCCTTCAAGTTGGATGGTTTGCGCTTGTGAACAGCAATCTTTAGGGCTGACCACAGATTTTCTATTGGATTGAGGTCTGGGCTTTGACATTTACATGTTTCCCCTTAAACCACTCAAGTGTTGCTTTAGCAGTGTGTTTGAGGTCATTATCCTGCTGGAAGGTGAACCTCTGTCCTAGCCTCAAATCACACACAGAGTGGTACAGGTTTTGCTCAAGAATATCCCTGTATTTAGCACATCCATCTTTCCCTCAACCCTGACCAGTTTTTCAGTTCCGATTGCTGAAAAACATCCCCACAACATGATGCTGTCACCACCATGTTTCCCTGTGGGGATGGTGTTCTTTGGGTGATGTGATGTGTTGGGTTTGCGCCAGACATAACGTTTTCGCCAAAAAGTTCCATTTTAGTCTCATTAGACCAGAGCACCTTCCTCCATACATTTTGGGAATCTCCCACATGCCTTTTCGCAAACTCAAAACATGCCATTTTGTTTTTTGCTGAAAGTAATGGCTTTCTTCTGGCCACTCTGCCATAAAGCCCAACTCTATGGAGCGTACGGCTTATTGTCGTCCTATGTACAGATACTTCAGTCTCTGCTGTGGAACTCTGCAGCTCCTCTGGGGTTACCTTAGGGTTACCTTAGGTCTCTGTGCTGCCTCTCTGTTTAATGCCCTCCTTGCCTGGTCCGTGAGTTGTGGTGTGCGGCTGTCTCTTGGCAGGTTTGCTGTTGTGCCATGTTCTTTCCATTTGGTTATGATAGATTTGATGGTGCGCCTAGGGATCATCAAAGATTTGGATATTTTTTTATAACCTAACCCTGACTTGTACTTAACAACATTGTCCTTTACTTGTTTGGAGAGTTCCTTGGTCTTCAGAGCAGTGTTTGGTTAGTGGTGCAGCCTCTGGGGCCTTTCAAAAAGGTGTGACTATGTAATGACAGATCATGTGACACTTAGATTGCACACAGGTGGACATCATTTTGCTAATTATGTGACCTCTGAAGATAATTGGTTGCACCAGAGCTTTTTATAGGCTTCATAACAAAGGGGGTGAATACATACGCACATGCCAATTATCATTTTTTTATTTCTGAAAGATAGTTTTATTTATATATTTTTCTAATTTTACGTCACCAACTTAGACTATTGTGTTCTGATCCATCACATATAATTCAGATTAAAAAAACATTGAACTTAAGGCTGTAATGTAACAAAATAACAAAATAGGTAAAAAGCCAAGAGGGGTGAATACTTTTGCAAGGCACTGTATGTTTATATATATAGTTACATAGTTACATAGTAGGTGAGGTTGAAAAAAGACACAAGTCCATCAAGTCTAACCTATGTGTGTGATTATATGTCAGTATTACATTATATATCCCTGTATGTTGCGGTCATTCAGGTGCTTATCTAATAGTTTCTTGAAGCTATCGATGCTCCCCGCTGAGACCACCGCCTGTGGAAGGGAATTCCACATCCTTGCCGCTCTTACAGTAAAGAACCCTCTACGTAGTTTAAGGTTAAACCTCTTTTCTTCAAATTTTAATGAGTGGCTGCGAGTCTTGTTAAACTCTCTTCTGTGAAAAGGTTTTAGCCCTATTGTGGGGTCACCAGTACGGTATTTGTATATTGAAATCATATCCCCTCTCAAGCGTCTCTTCTCCAGAGAGAATAAGTTCAGTGCTCGCAACCTTTCCTCATAACTAAGATCCTCCAGACCCTTTATTAGCTTTGTTGGCCTTCTTTTCCATTTCCAGTACATCCTTCCTGAGGACTGGTGCCCAGAACTGGACAGCATACTCCAGGTGCGGCCGGACCAGAGTCTTGTAGAGTGGGAGAATTATCATTTTATCTCTGGAGTTGATCCCATTTTTAATGCATGCCAATATTCTGTTTGCTTTGTTAGCAGCAGATTGGCATTGCATGCCATTGCTGAGGCTATCATCTACTAGGACCCCCAGGTCCTTTTCCATCCTAGATTCCCCCAGAGGTTCTCCCCCCAGTGTATAGATTGCATTCATATTTTTGCCACCCAAATGCATTATTTTACATTTTTCTACATTGAACCTCATTTGCCATGTAGTTGCCCACCCCATTAATTTGTTCAGATCTTTTTGCAAGGTTTCCACATCCTGCGGAGAAGTTATTGCCCTGCTTAGCTTAGTATCATCTGCAAATATAGAGATTGAACTGTTTATCCCATCCTCCAGGTCGTTTATGAACAAATTAAATAGGATTGGTCCCAGCACAGAACCCTGGGGAACCCCACTACCCACCCCTGACCATTCTGAGTACTCCCCATTTATCACCACCCTCTGAACTCGCTCTTGTAGCCAGTTTTCAATACATGTACTCACCCTATGGTCCATGCCAACGGACCTCATCTTGTACAGTAAATGTTTATGGGGAAATGTGTCAAATGCTTTTGCAAAATCCAGATACACCACATCTACGAGCCTTCCTTTATCTAGATGGCAACTCACCTCCTCATAGAAGGTTAATAGATTGGTTTGGCAAGAACGATTCTTCATGAATCCATGCTGATTACTGCTAATGATTCCGTTCTTATTACTAAAATCTTGTATATAGTCCCTTATCATCCCCTCCAAGAGTTTACATACTATTGATGTTAGGCTAACTGGTCTGTAATTCCCAGGGATGTATTTTCGGCCCTTTTTAAATATTGGTGCTACATTGGCTTTTCTCCAATCAGCTGGTACCATTCCAGTCAGTAGACTGTCTGTAAAAATTAGGAACAACGGTCTGGCAATCACTTGACTGAGTTCCCTAAGTACCCTTGGATGCAAGGCATCTGGTTTCCGGTGATTTATTAATGTTAAGTTTCTCAAGTCTAATTTTAATTCTGTCCTCTGTTAACCATGGAGGTGCTTCCTGTGTTGTGTCATGAGGATAAACACTGCAGTTTTGGTTACTGAAGTCCCCCGATTCACTCGTGAAGTCTGAGGAGAAGAATAAATTCAATACCTTCGCCATCTCCCCATCCTTTGTAACCAGATGTCCTTCCTTATTCTTTATGGGGCCAATATGGTCTGTCCTCCCTATATATTTATATATATATATATATATATATATATATATATATATATATATATATATATATATATATATATATATATATATATATATATATATATATATATATATATATATTATGCCAATATACTAAACAGCAAGAAACTGTGTGTTAAAAAAAAATATAAACAGAAGCACATAAAAAAATGT
This sequence comes from Lithobates clamitans, assembly GCA_037952925.1. Taxonomy (NCBI): domain Eukaryota; kingdom Metazoa; phylum Chordata; class Amphibia; order Anura; family Ranidae; genus Lithobates; species Lithobates clamitans. The sequence continues at coordinate 4,073,921 of JBBGZY010000761.1, forward strand.
ATATCAAGTAAAATGAAAAACTCTGTCTATTCACTTTAGTAAAGTGCAGCTAAACCTGATTCATCCCATAGTCATACAGCATTTATTTTATAGAACATTACTATATAACCACTGAGCTGTGCTATGATACAGGACACAGTTCTAAATGGCTTGCCTAGAACAAAAGTTCCTTCTAATCAAATTACTATGTTTGAAGGGGGAGCATATTTTACTTAACATAAGAATAGATTAGCATTACAATAAAGTTAATAGCCCATAATGCAGGCTTAGTGCTTTTAATTAAATGGTGTTCATTAATATCTTTTGTAGAGAATCTAAATGAGAATGGGTACACTCCACTACCTTTCTCAATAGGAAAACATTAGAACAGAACAATATCCTCTAAGGGTTCAGGGTAGGAAAAACATGTACGTAGGAGCAACTTTAAGCTACTACTTTTTTTTTAATTTGAAAGAGAAACTCCCATCTAATAGAAATGCTAAAAATAATTTTAATGGTGATCTATAGAATTCACTAAATAGAAAAAAAAAAGTTTTCTTGCTATAAGGTGAAATCTTATTTTGAATTCATTCTTGACAAGTCTGTGGCCACCCACTACATCATGCTGGTTGACAGTACATATTTAAAATGGAAAAGATTGTGCTGTATCTGGAAGGAAAAGTTTTCCTTCTGCTTAGCATATACATTTTCAGCTATATAATATTGAGGAATGGCTACACGTTGGTCATATTTTTATAATTTTCTTCATGTGCCAATAAAAAACAGCTTGCAGTGGGAAACTTTTCGAGGTCAAACCCAAAGGGGTTGACTTGTGGAGTGAGTTGATATCATTATGCATATTTTCTCAGCTACATCTTACCCATACATCTCTGGGGACCACACTAGTAAGTAGTACACAAATAGCCAGTGCTCCATCCTCCTTTGCAGTATGCAATGGACTTTTTGATTGAAACCATCAGAGACTAGGCTCCAAATAATACAGACACCACATGGCCCATACACATTGGTCTCAGTCTCTTTTTCCTTTTGGTGTCCTCAGCTATGACTCCCTTCTTAGGCACCAGTGGTGAGAAGGACATCAGCATTTAACTACATAATCATTCTATAGTAGCAATATGATACAGCAATCCAGTCCTCTTCCATTCTCCTGACCACACTCACTTCACTTCCAACATGCAGAATCTGTGTCAGTGCCATTGGAACACGTAGAACACACCACCTCTTTACTGTAACTTCTTAAAGCAGATAGTGAATTAGGCACTTTCTTGAAAAATATAACCTCAGTCTCTGGTCACTGAACATCTTGAAGTAGGATGATAACCTTTAAAAAAAGGCTTTGATAATCTCTCTCTCTGGATGCCATTACAAAGCTAACCCCTTTGTTTCCCACAGAAAGTGGAAACTTTAGTAGATGCTTTACATGGCAGTTTCCAAGGGTTTTAGCCCGAGATCTCTTTTACAGATTCTGCAGGATTCTTCCACCATGGAGGCATCCTTTCTCATTAGTAGAGGAAATCTCTTCCAGTTAATGAAAATGACTTCAGTTACACCCTACTATAGAGGAAGAGGGATATCGAAAGTACTCATACATACCTGGCTGTGAGAGACTGTAAGAGGTTCAGTTCACAAAAGCATAATGCATGCAGTATTTTCATTTGGTATTATTTGCTTTTTTGATCAAGAATACATTTTTCAAATCATTCACTGTATTACCACATGAAACGGCTAAATATACTGAAGACATATAATTGTATTTATTTTTCTGTTATTTTGACAAAGAAAATAATTTCACAAAGATTATTGTATGAGTCATCACTCCTTAAAATACTGCTGGCTTCAAATTGGCTAGAACTAAGAATCTCAATGAGGTGTGAACTGATGAGAATATGAATAGGAGCTGGAATGGGGTGAAGAGGTAAGGCGGTGAGAAAATAATGACCCATGAGGAAAGAGTTTTTAACAGTAAAAGTGTTTCTATTGCCAAAAGTCTTTTTTAGTTTCGGATAGAGGATCTGAACCCCTGTGAAGATTTTACTGTTGTCTGTGTTCCCACATAGAGGAGATGCAGCCTCCCCTTTTGTCCTAGTGACCATTGTCATAGAGAGTGAAATTTTACAGTTGTAATCAGAATAGGAGGTGGGGGGAAGTGTGGAAACATTTCTGGTGGAAGAGGTCTAAGAGTGGCATTCCTCTCACACGGAAGGGATTTCCTGTTACTTCCTGATGCATGTCCAAACGCAAACAGACGCAAACAGAAAAAAAATTAATTGGAGCTTTAACCTCTCCCTATTCTATCCAAAACAAAACAGAATTTTTTTTATTTATTTTTTGCTATAATTACACTTTAAACGACATCTATGTAGAGATAAATATGTGAGCTGCCATTGTTGACCTCACTCTGAAAACCATGGTTCTCACCGTCATAATCTAATTTATGAACCATATGAGGTTTGCCGATGTGTTCTGGACAATGTATTCGACCAACAGCAATAACAATTAATCAATAGCAAAAAAAAAAAAGTTTACAAATGTATAAACTGATCTCCGATGCCCACTTGACGTTATATGATACTGTATTGACAGAACATTCTGAACTTTTTAAAGTAGCTGCTCACTGTTGGTGTATTGCTCTTCAACTAACACTCTTTAATGGAGGTCAGCAACCCATCAATCACAATCTACCAGTTGGCAGTGGGCAGGTGGTGTGCAGTGGTGTGCCCTCCTGACCATTTTCCCAAGTCCCCAGTACCAAGCCGTTCTGAGCCCCCAGTACTTTGCCTTCCTGAGTCCCCAGTACTGCCCTCTTGTCCCCTTGTACATTGCTATGCTGACCCCCTGTCTTTTACCTTGCTCTTTATACTACTAACCTCTGTACACTTCCCTATCTACTACTGACTTATGTACACTGCCCTACCTACTGCTGACCTCCACTGACCTCTGTATGCTGCCCTACATCCTGCTGCTGCTAACCTCTGTACACTACTGGTAACACTGACCACTGAACACTGCCCTACCTACTACTGACCCCTGAACACTGCCCTACATACTAATTCCACTGGGCAGAACTCCAGCCTAGCATTGAGGCCAACTAGGCCTGAAACTTATCAAGGAAGTCAGTCTGCAGTACCAGATGTTCCACCTTCATGATGGACTCCTGCATCAGACTTGTGGAGGAGACCAATTATTCCCCAGACATGAAAATATTGTGAATGAAAGTGTATGCCGACTTTCTCACTGAAGCTAACTTTTAAGTTAAGCTAAGTTTATATTTTTACAGTCACATTAAATTTTTCTAAGTTTTCTCCATGACCTTACTTTTTATTGGGGACTTGCTAGTTAACTTCTTAAAAAAAAATAAAAAAAAGGATGCCAAACCTCAGCGATCTTTGATCTCCTCTATGTTGTCCAAGTAGATAACCAGTTCTTAAAAGCTGTCTACCCCTGGTGTATAAAGAGGTGAATAAAATAATAGGAACAGAGGGGAGCTCATTCCCTCCTCTGAGATGTACAGCTGTGCATAAGTATTGCAGAATACATTCAGTCACCAGACTCTAGCGCTTCACCTGCTGAAAGCACATGGCAATATACAACATCACATATTTACCTGTCTAAAAAAGATATTTAAAAAATGTTTAAAATGTAGTATTGATAAAAAAACAATACATAAAATGTGTACAAAAATATTCTATAATTTCTTTCACACCCTTTCCTGGTGTCTCTTTAACAAGGTCTTTATGCCTGGGGGGCGTGAAGGACTGCCCAGTCATGTTACTCATTGTCACAGTGGTCACAGAATTGGGAGTCAGTGCCACCAGCTTCCAATTATTACTATGGACCAGGAACTGTCTATGACATCTCAGTCACTGTGTTAGGATCAGGCAGTGAGTATGCTATTAGCGAATAAATATTGGCTGCCCTTGGATGCATATGTGCTGCATATGGGTGTTAAAGCCGCCCTCTTTGCTGCCACACATATGCATGATGTGGGTAGTAAGAGGTTATGGTAATTCTCTACAATAGAACCTTTCAAAAAATAAATGAAACATTTTGGCTTCAGATATATTTTAAATAATACCGTCTTGTGATATCTACTAGTCTTTGCTATCTGCATGTTCAGGTTTTGAATTTGATTAAAATTATATTAAAGGATGTTTTTTAAAAATAAAAAATATGTTATACTTACCTGCTCTTGCTCTGTGCAACAATATTGCACAGAAAGGTCCTATACTTCCTCTTCTGGCAGTCCCCTGTTGGCGCTGTCTGCTCCTCCCTCCTCCAGGTGCCTCCTCACTAAGCTGGGTGCTAAGAAGGCACCTGTGCACCAAGCTGGGCTGTGTCTATTCATAGACACACACAACGCTAGTAAGCTACATTCCTGCTACTTCCTCACAGGAGTTTGACTGACACCAGCGGGAGCCTATGGCTCCCACTGACCTCAGTGTCTCCTGTGAAACTAGGAAGTGGAGGAGTGGGGCTGCAGCTGAGACACCCAGATGGGGGTAGGTAGGACAAGTAGTGATTTTTTTTTTACCTTACTGCAAAGAATGCATTAAAGGAAAAAAAAAAAAACTGTTGACTTTAGAACCACTTTAAGCAATTTACTCCTCCAACCTAGATATTTTGTACCATATTGCTGAGTGAGGCTGACATATTTCAAGATCAGGAATACTTGTATCACTCCATTCCAGCTTTGAAAAGATGAATGAGCTCTAGAACTATAGTGCTTATTGTAAGTATTCTCACATGCTTACCTTTTAAGTACAAGATAAATATGTTGAAAGTAAGTCAAATGACATCATCTACCATATACTGTGGATTGCAAACCATTAAAGCTTCAGGGAAGCTTTCATTCAAAGCGGTCAGCGGGTGTTTTGTTATAGTCATAATCATCACTGCAAGTGAGGAACGGTGAAAAGCCAACACAGCCCAACCATGTGAAAAGAGGCTTGTCTGTCAATTATTTTTTTTTTCTATGATATTTTACCTAAAACAAGCTGCTGTATGACTTTATTTCTACCTTACAGTTACATAGCATTTTTAGAACATAACAAAAATTTCAAATTAAAGCAGTAGTAAACCGCAAAAAAAAACAACTTCTACATGCAAATTTTTGTCATAATGTGCTAGTCACGCTGGTGACATCATTGGCGCTGCTAAAGTAAATAGTAAATCTCCTAAACATGCATCCTTTAGGGGATTACTTTAGCAGCGCCAATGATGTCACTTACTGTACCTGCATGTGAGCCTTATTGTAGGTATAAATTAAAATAAAGCCTTTTTGCGAGATGGGACTCTGAGCCATCCCATGCTGCGTTTTGTTTATTTTCCTATGTTTTAGAATGTGGTTACGCTAATATGAAAAAACTGAAAATTATATCAATTAAGACTCAATAAATGAAAAACAGCTGCAACTATTCAAATGTGTACTGACGCCACATAAAAATATATATAAAACAAATAATAGTGCGCTAAATTTTAAAATGATTCATAAACAATAGCCTCCAGTGAATATGTGATAAACTATAATCAAGAAAGAAAAATACACATGCACAATAATAAGCAAACAAGCTCTTGATTGCTGAAAAAAGTGAAATCCAAAACAATCCGTGCTCCGTGACAGTCTTTACGGAAAATATGTGCTGACAGATGATCACCACCCCTTCAGTGTGCAATGCATGCTCACCTCAATTCAAGACACCCTTAGATCTAATGACACTTTCAATAATCCTCACAAAGATAAGCTTATGATCAGCTCGCAAGTACTCAGGTTTCAGCTAGTGGCTCCAGGTTTGCAAGACTTCTCCACAACCAGTTGATTTCTCCAGGTTCAATTTCTCAAAGTAAATGAAAAGATCATCATCGCACAAAATTGCTAAGAAATACTTGCTTTTTTAATAGATAAAAAGTATGCACTCACATTTGCGCAGTAAAAGAAACGCATTAAAACGATCAGTTAGCATTGAAACAGCTCTCCTCCTCACTACACATCCAGGGTAACGAGACACCGGAAGTGTTGTCACCGACTCCTCTCGACACGTTGCGTCACAGGTCACGTGACTTTCTCAAGGGAAATTAAGCCATGTGACGAGCGTAACGGTATAAGAGCCATGATTTGTGTATTGGTGACGTATGAATCATTGGATCATCATGCCGTCAATCAAACTTACGATAATCTTCATTGTTTACAAACTGGCACATATTGATATACATTTCATATATAACTGAATTTAAAAGCATGTTGTGTTTAATTTACAAAACATTATATTAAGACTATTACGATCTTTTATTTGAATAAGATAACCCCATTGTAAAATCACATATAGTTAAGCACTAATATTGCTCCATCTAGTGGAATGAATTGAAAACAACAACTCAAAAATCAGAGATAAAACAATTTATATCAAAGTCAATATTCAACCCCAGTGGCGAGAAAGTACTAAGCTCAAAAATGCCCCTTGATTCACATTTACTCAGCTCTCTAACCTTATTGCTTCCCCTCCAATGGGGTTTGTACTTCTCAATTGCCCAAAACTTGGGACCTATGATTTTTATTATGACATTGTGCAAAATGTCTGGAGACACTGAGGGTTATTTTCTAAAGGCAAATCCACTTTGCACTACAAGTGTAAAGTGCACTTGAAATTGCACTGAAAGTGCACTTGGAAGTGCAATCACTATAGATCCGAGGGGGGCATGCAAGGAAAATAAAAAACAGTATTTTAGCTTGCAGATGATTGGATAATAAAATCAGCAGAGCTTCCACTCATTTCAGATCTACCCCTCAGATTTACAGCGACTGCACTTCCAAGTGCACTTTCAGTGCAATTTCAAATGCACTTTGCACTTGTAGTGCAAAGTGGACTTGCCTTTCATAAATAACCCCCACTGTGTTTTGGAAAGCCATTCCTAATATTCTATATGTGTTCTTGTATTCTCTTCCACATAGGATGTTTATTTCTTCCTACATATTGCAGTGAACACGGACATTGCAATATGTACACTACCCCTTCTGTTCTACATGAGATAAAATCTTTTATTAGGTATTCTTTGCTGGTGGTGCTAGAGATGAATTTACTACATTTTTGACCATTTAGATTGGTGTTCCTACACGCATAACATCTTTTACAGGGAAAAAAACCTTTTCCCTATAAAAAAGTGAATTCATGAGATTTTTTCGGAGGATCTGGAACATTTTTGGCTATTAGCTCTCTTAATGTAGGTGCCCTCCTATAGATAAATTTAGTTTTTTCCGGTAAAATGGTCCGCAACTGCCTATCCGCTCTGAGGAGTGACCGATGTTTGTTAAAAATTTGTTTTAATTTGTCTATGTTGAATATTATAACCTAAAATCATGGGGATTTATTGATACTGCATTTTCTTTCTTTATCCTTAATTAGAGCATCCCTTGGTAATCTAGAAACTTCTTCAATTTTTTTCTTTATGAATTCTTCATTATAGCCCCTATGGATAAACTTCTCTCCTATCATGTGTGCCTGTTCTAAAAAGGTTGGGGATGTTTCGGTGTGGGCCTGCTGTTTATGGGCGGACTTCTATACCTCAGCTCCCGGGGAGGCTTGATATGGTGACTTCTGCACACCAGGATCATTCGGAGTTCAGTGCTCCAATGGGATATCAGTTTGTGGATTTGACCATCTCTTTGCTCTATATATACCTTTTTACATATAATACTTTCCATATCATGGGCCCCATTTTTTGATTTAGAACATTTCCATTATTTACAGATATTCAATATTTGCTCCTGATGAATCGGTTTACCGACGAAACGCGTCAAGATTTTGAGGATGTAACCCCTCACATTCCCATCAAGATTTTTATGAATTTTACTGTATATTACAAGTCATACTCATGAAATATGTATTATTGTCCCCCTGTTATGGCAATCATGCTTTACACTCTGTTTATATGTATGCTATGTACTTCCCAAGATGTCTGCATATGCATTGAGCAATTATTTGTTATATATAACGTTACGCAACTTGACATTCATGTACAATAAAAATATTAATTTTTACTCTCAAATTTGTGTTTGAACCTGCCTCATTTAAAGTCCCATACTCTTTTTTTTATTTTTTGAATTCAGACTAGGGATGGAGGCTCACTGCCCCCTTTCCTTGTGCGCTTCATTTAAAGTCCTAGTATATGGAGATATACATTCCCCCTCTGTTGTATGTTGAAACCGGGATGGAGGGAGAGTTCCAGCACAATAGGTAGCATGCAGCTACCTCTTTAATACTTATATACTTACCTTAGAGTTAGATGGGATCTTATGACCCCCGCCCTCTGGATGTTATGTACTATTTATATGCACTTGCGATATGTGGTGTTTAGATATGCCCCTTTTTTTTACCTACTTATGTTCCGCAGTTCTTTCATTCCTAGTAGATACTGTTCAACGTGCTTGCTTTGCTTTGGTTGCCTTTATCTTCCATTTCCCGGGAGCTGCGATTTGCATCAGGCGCCACCCCTTGCTGCCCTTGCATTTGACGGGTGTCATGGGAACAGGCAGCTTTGTGCGTATCGACACCATGCATATGCCGCACCAGGGATGTCCTCAGTTGGCGCCGTCTGGTCTCGTGTTTTTTTTCCCATCTGGCTGATACACTGGCGGGATTAGGTTTGGCGCCATTGGCAGACGCTTCCCACCCGTCATCACGCTTGTGTGACGTTGGTATTGTCCGCCCTATTTGACAGGCCCACGTTGGAGTCCCCATATACAACTGACCAGATGACCGGCTCGCACTGCTTGCTTCACTGCACACGTATAACCTATACCCGGTACTACAGGGTAATTCTATATGTCACGGTTTGTTTACATTCCACTTTTTCACTTTTTTCACTCTACACCTATATCGTTCTCTCACAAACATCACCCAATAGGTTCCTTTTCTTCAAGCACGCTCCCAGTGTTTGCTTATTTACTCTTCCAGAATTTTCACTGGTCTTTTTTACATCCTACCCTTATCTCTGTTTTGCACACCATCCAGTAGGTATATTCTCACCTACGCCCCATCTTGCACTTCTTTGTCACCTTTTTTTACCTTTTTTCCTCCATGTATCCCTATTTTCTCTGTGCTTGACAGTGCTGCCGGGTGTATCATATGCAATACTTTTAATTATCTTACAGATTTACTTGCCACTATTGGCACAATACCCAATATACTACATTTGTTCCCTGGTTGGGGACGTTTCGGTGTGGGCCTGCTGTTTATGGGCGGACTTCTATACCTCAGTTCCCAGGGAGGCTTGATATGGTGACTCCTGCACACCAGGATCTTTCGGAGTTCAGTGTTCCAATGGGATGTAAGTTTGTGGATTTGACTATCTCTTCGCTCTGTATATACCGTTTTACATCTAATACTTTCCATATCATGGGCCCCATTTTTTTGGAACATTTCCATTATTTACAGATATTCAATATTTGCTCCTGATGAGTCGGTTTACTGACAAAACACGTCAAGCTTTTGAGGATGTAACCCCTCACATTCCCATCAAGATTTTTATGAATTTTACTGTGTATTACAAGTCATACTCATGAAATATGTATTATTGTCCCCCTGTTATGGCAATCATGTTTTGCACTCTGTTTATACATATGCTATGTACTTCCCAAGATGTCTGCATATGCATTGAGCAATTGTTTGTTATATATAACGTTATGCAACTTGACACTCATGTACATTAAAAATATTAATTTTTACTCTCAAATTTGTGTTTGAACCTGCCTCATTTAAAGTCCCATACTCTTTTTTTAATTTTTTTAATTTTTTGAGCTTAGAATAGAGATGAAGGTGCACTACCCCCTTCCCTTGTGCGCTTCATTTAAAATCCCAGTATATGGAGATATACATTCCCCCCCCTCTCTTATCCTTTAAATAGGGGTGCTTAAGAAGAATCTAAGCCTACTCTGTACATACACTACACATATATGTTGTTACATATAGTTTTCTGCAATAAAAATTTTGACAGAAATCTAACACTGAAGTTTCCTTCAAGAAGGACTTAAAGCGTTTGTTAACCCCCCCAAAAAAACCCACAGATTCTGTTCCTTTAAAGCATTGTATACAGCGCGGTGCTTGTGCTGTATAATTTGGACCCCTGCACCACAACACACAAAAAATCTGTCTGATCCTGCCAGTTTCTCATCTCCTCTATGCAAACAGACCATGATAATCATGGCTGCTGAACCCCTGACATTGTGGTCTGTTTGCGTCCCTCTGTCAGCCGCAGCCTGCTCTCCTGTGTCTGTCTCCTCTGTGCTTCCTCCTCCCCCTCAGCGTGTCACCTAGTGACAGTGCCGCCCCATCCCCCTCCTGCTACAGGAAAAACATATATATGTTTACATACTCAGTTCTGTATCCTACTAGAGTGCCCCCCTGTCTCTGTGGTTCAATAAAAAAATACCTCCTTCTCCGTATCTTATGGCGGCTCCCGGCGATCACGTGACCGGCTGTGTCTCCTCTCCTACTCGCATCCTGCTGACGTCATCAGGGAAACCTCTGCCCCGCCTGCTGTTTCTGCAAGACGGGCAGGGAGGAGAAACCGCTGGTTACATTAGAGCCGGGAGCCATTGTGAAATACGGTGAAGAAGGTATTTTTTAATGAAACACAGAGACGGGGGCACTGTATAAGGATACAGAACTAAGTATGTAAATGACCGAAAGTGGGTTAACAACCACTTTAAAGTGGTTGTAAAGGTTCAATGTTTTTTACCTTCATGCAGTCGAAGCAAGAAGGTAAAAAACCTGTGTGCAGAAGCCTCCCCAGCCCCCCTAATACTTACCTGAGCTCCCTCTTGATTTAGTGATGTCCAAGAGAGCCTTGTCTCTCCAGGGACTCACACTCCTGATTGGCTTTTGGCAGCAGCGGAAGCCATTGGTCACTCACAGCCAGTGAGCCAATCAGGAGATGGAGAGGGCGGGGCAGAACCAAGGCTCCATGTGTGAATGGACACACAGTGCTGCGGCTCAGGAACGTGCCTGCTTGGGTGGCCCTAGAGCAAGCTGCTTGCTGAGGTGGAACCCAGCGGGAGGGAGGGGCCAGGAGCGTCGGCGTGGGACCCGAGAAGAGGAGGGTCCGGGCTGCTCTGTGCAAAACCACTGCACAGAGCAGGTAAGTATAACATGTTTGTTAAAAAAACAAGACTTTAATATCACTTTAACCACTTGCCGACCAGCCACAGTACATATACTGCGGCAAACTGACAAAAATCTCTCCCCATAGCTGAGCACTTTAAGAGCTTATGTGAGAGGGAGATGTTTTGAATTTATTCCCTGGATACTTTAACGTCAGGGGGTATGAACAAAGAAATTAAGGTTCATACCATCCTATAATCTGCCCTTACTGCTATAATGAGCCTTATAACATTTACTTCATTAGTACACTGGTCAATTTACCTTTATGTTTTCAAGTCGTCACCATATTACTAGTTTATACTTCATTACCATATTCAATAATTTTCTTCATGTATGTATGTTTTCTAAACTTACATACCTTTATTCCCCTTGTATATGTGTATGCAGAGGCGGCTCTAGACTTTGTGAGGCCTTAGGCAAAACTTAGACATGAGGCCCCACTAACTCCCATAATGGGAAAAATAATATAGGTGATAAAAATTAACTATATGAATGCATATATTAACAGCCTTAAATCCTACAAACTCACAGTTTCTATCATTTTCTCTGACCAATTATTGTTTATTCAAATATCATTAAACATAGGATATCTCTCATATATATATACACACACACATACTTGCTCATTATCCTTGGTGCTGTCTCTTATATATGAAATACATTTGTCAACAAAGTATAAAACAAAAAGAAAATCATTTTACAACATATTCTTGCACATAACCTATTTAATGTAACAACAAGTATGCAAAAAGTGATTTTACTGTGCCCAATCAAATGCAGCCTCACTGTGCCCAATCAAATGCAGCCACACTATGCCTCTCAAATGCCACCACTGTGCCCATCAAATGTTGCCAAGGGACAAATTACGTGCAGCCGATCTGGAGATTCACCGGCCGCTTATGGTGGCACCAGTCCCCCCGGCCAAGCATGCCCATAATATTTACAAGTGCGGCGCTACATACAGCAAGCCGTCTGCCCGCCCGCCTGCCTGGGCTGTATTTGTGCAGGAGGCGGCCGCGGGAGCTGGGACTCGGGATGATGGGTCAGGGGGGACTTTTTTTGTGCGGGGCGGCTTTTTTGCCGCCCCTGCAAAGTGCCGCCCTAGGCCTGGGCCTTGTTGGCCTAGGCCAAGACACAGCACTGAGACAGGGTACAGACCATCAGACAGACAGGGCACTGGGGACAGACCGTGAGACAGACAGGGCGCTGGGGACAGACCGTGAGACAGACTGGGGGCTGGGGACAGACCGTGAGACAGACTGGGGGCTGGGGACAGACCGTGAGACAGACTGGGGGCTGGGGACAGACCGTGAGACAGACTGGGGGCTGGGGACAGACCGTGAGACAGACTGGGGGCTGGGGACAGACCGTGAGACAGACTGGGGGCTGGGGACAGACCGTGAGACAGACTGGGGGCTGGGGACAGACCGTGAGACAGACTGGGGGCTGGGGACAGACCGTGAGACAGACTGGGGGCTGGGGACAGACCGTGAGACAGACTGGGGGCTGGGGACAGACCGTGAGACAGACTGGGGGCTGGGGACAGACCGTGAGACAGACTGGGGGCTGGGGACAGACCGTGAGACAGACTGGGGGCTGGGGACAGACCGTGAGACAGACTGGGGGCTGGGGACAGACCGTGAGACAGACGGGGTGCTGGGGACAGACCGTGAGACAGACGGGGTGCTGGGGACAGACCGTGAGACAGACGGGGTGCTGGGGACAGACCGTGAAACAGACGGGGTGCTGGGGATAGACCGTGAGACGGACGGGGTGCTGGGGATAGACCGTGAGACAGACGGGGTACTGGGGACAGACCGTGAGACAGACCGGGTGCTGGGGACAGACCGTGAGACAGACCGGGTGCTGGGGACAGACCGTGAGACAGACCGGGTGCTGGGGACAGACCGTGAGACAGACAGGGGGCTGGGGACAGACCGGGAGACAGACAGGGTACTGGGGACAGAAGGTGAGACAGACAGGGGGCTGAGGACAGACCAGGAGACAGACAGGGGGCTGAGGACAGACCGGGAGACAGACAGGGGGCTGGGGACAGACCGTGAGACAGACAGGGTGCTGGGGACAGACCAGGAGACAGACAGGGTGCTGGGGACAGACAGGGTACTGGGGACAGACAGGGTACTGGGGACAGACAGGGTACTGGGGAGTGGGGACAGACAGGGTAAAGACCATGAGACCATAGAAGACAGGGTAATGTACAGATAGCATTTAGTAGAGATGTGACATGTGAGTGTACAATACACTATACCTGCTCCTCGGTCCCCTATCCTTCTGAAGGCAGCATGAGAAGCTGGACTCTGGACAGGTGAGTGATGTTTCTTCAAGCTCCCTGCAGGCTGCAGTGCAATCTGGGAGTTGTAGTCTCTGCACAGCACAGGCACCAGAGGGCCAAGTCTGTTCTGTGCTGTGAAAAACTACAACTCCCACCGCCATGCACTAGGGGGGACAGGCTAAAAGGATGGCGCCGCGGCAGTGGAGCATGCTATTGGAGGATGCTGCAGCCTGAGCCGACTGAGCCGAGAGCCGTCTGCGGAGCCAGGCTCAGAGTCATCAGCTCACACAGGCGGCGGCGTCAGTCGTGCAGCGCTCGGCTCGCTCACCCCACACTGCCGGCTTGTCAGAATGTCCCATCCATCCTGTCAGAATGTCAGGCAAATTAGGCAGCCGCGGCCCGCGAGGCCCTTAAGGGGGCGAGGCCTAAGGCAATTGCCTAATTTGCCTAATTAAAGAGCCGCCTCTGTGTGTATGTGCATATACATATACATGTATGTATATGTATGTGAACAGACTTATACGCATAGCTATACAGTCATAATCTACTTTTTAATTATTTTTTTTTCTTAATCCCTCATTAATTTCTAATGAACTTTCCAATATTTTATCCCCTACTTTTTTCATTTTTTATGTATATATTTTATTTATTATATATATATATATATATTATATTTTATTTATTTAATTCCTTTTTTTTCTTTATAACATAATTTATATTATAACATAATTTTGATTTTGATTTTACATGTATGTATATGCATGTGAACAGACCTATACGCATAGCTATACAGTCATAATCTACTTTTTAATTATTTTTTTTTCTTAATCCCTCATTCATTTCTAATGAACTTTCCAATATTTTATCCCCTACTTTTTTCATTTTTTATGTATATATTTTATTTATTATATATATATTATATTTTATTTATTTAATTCCTTTTTTTTCTTTATAACATAATTTATATTATAACATAATTTTTATTTTTATTTTAATGTATGTATGTATGTCTAATCTTCTACGGGAACATTTACTACCTATTCTTATCAATTTTGTTAATTCTTATCAACCTTACTATTTTTATTAGTTATTGATTTTTATTCATTGGTTTTTATACTCATCTTACCAACCATCCCCATTTTATTCAAGCGTTGAATGTATTTCATAGAGTCAGAGTGCTTAGTGGATCATGTGACTGGGCAGGTTTTCTGTCCCCAACACACATATACCACAACAAAGATGGTGTTTTGTATGGCCTGAGGAAGGAGCAAGCATGCTCCGAACGCAAAGCCACCTTCTCTCACCCTGCACCCGGAAGTGACGTCATCTCCGATCGCCCCTTGTTTCCTGCTGCTCGTACAGGCTGCGAATGCTGGAATCCACCTGCACGTGCTGTCAGCTGCACTTCAGAGACACAGACGTTTAGGAGAAAAAACACCTCCGGATTTTGCTGCAGGATTACTATCATGCTTGTGTTTATGCTCCCTTTGTGAGTAGTTTTAATTTTGACTAATTAAACGGTTTACCAATACTGCACTTAGAGGTGCTGTGTTTCTTTTCCTTTGTTACATATACTGCGGCAGATCAGCTCTATTGCGCGAAACGACGTACCTGTACGTTGTTTCATGCAATAGCCACTGGGGAGCCAATCAGCCGGCCCGGCGGACGCGATGTCAGCTGGGACCAACAAATCGTTCACCAGCAAGATTTTTAACACCACAACAGAAGCACAACGGACCAGTGTGAAGACATATAATTTTAGAAGACTTTAAAGGGATGCATTTTTCTTGAGCTTTTCTTGTGCTAATAGTGCCGATAATGGCCGACAAAAAAATGTATGTTAATTTAAATGCGTGTCATTAATTTAAAAGTTGAATATAATACATTTATATATAAAAATATATATCTTTTTTAAAGGCTGTCATTTTCGGTTTTGTTTTTTGGCCAATTGCATCGTGCATTTTCTGCGTTTCGGTACCAAAATTTCCATTCAGTGCAACTCTACAGACTACAGAGGTCAGAACTTTGTCATGTACAACACTGTGTGTACAGTGCAGTGATCAGGAGTATGTAATGTGCAGCATAGTGTAGAGAGTGCAGCTGTGACGGCTACTTAATGTACAACATAATGTGTAGGGGTCAGGGCTACATAACGTACAGTATAGTGACACAGAAAAAATAATCTCCTCCCCTACATTATAGGAGTCAGGGCAGTAAAAAAATTATCCCCTTTCATTGGTGGTTAGTGTCAGTAAATACTGTAATTCCTCCCTTCTCTCACCAATTATTAATGTGCAGTGGAAATAAATAATTCTTTGCAATCACATACATCTATGACAGTTGGAGGACATGTCCATCATACATAGAAAAATATGTTTTTGCATTGTCAAACATTCATATGTAAATCTGTGGCAGTAAAAGCCTGATCAATGACTGGCCAGAGACTTTCAAACTGTTCTGGATTTGCCAGGACAGTCACACTTTTTACTAAGCTGTCCCGGGCTGGTGTCCTGGGCAGAATTTGAGCTGTGGGCACAGCAGCAGCCTGTCACTAGGCTAAATCTGTTTTTAAAATTACATCTCTCTCTGTATCTTCCCCTTACAGTTGCCAACGCTCTTCTGGCACTTTTTAAGTAATGGGTCAAGGAAGAACCCAAGAACACTGTGCCCTCCTGCCCCTGTGCCCTCCCTTTCCCTGTACTGTGCCCTCTAGCCCCCCCATACTGTACTCTCCTGCCCCCCCGTATTGTGCCTTCCTGTCCCCCAGTACCATGCCCTCCTGCCTCCCCTCCTGTACTGTGCCCTTCATCCCCCAAATACTGTGTCTTCCTGTCTGAACCTCTGTACGGTGACCCATTCCTCCCCCCCTATACTGTGCCCTCCTTCCCCCACTGTACTGTGCCCTCTTCTCCGCCCCCTATTATGTCCTGCTGGCACCCTGTCCTCCACCCTACTGACCCCTCTGCAATGTCCTGCTGACTCCTATTCTTCTGCCCTGGTAACCCCCAGTCCACTGCCCTGCTGACCTCCAGTCCTTTGCCCTGGTGACCCCTAGTGCATTGGCTTGTTGGCTGCCTGTCCTCTGTTCTACTGACCCATATCCTCTACTCTACTGACCCCTGTCCTGTTGACCCTGCCCTACTGACCTCTGTACTCTGCCCTACATGCTACTGACCTCTGTACACTGCCCTACATCCAGCTGACCTCTGCATACTGCCCCACATACTTCTGACCTCTATACACTGCCCTACATACTATTGACCTCTGTACACTGCCTTGCATACTACTGACCCCAATACGCTGCCCTACATACTACTGACCCCTGTATACCGCTCTACATACTACTAACCCCTATACACTGCCCTGCATGCTACTGACCTCTCTACACGGCAAGAGTTGCAGAATTCTACAGAATGGTCAGCGTCAAATTATGTTTCCAGAATATTTGACGCAATATGTGTTTGCAGTGTAATTGAATTGGTGTTTATTCCTGTATTCTCTGTAAGATCAGTTGGTTTGCTGCACTTTAAAGAGACTTTATTGTTAAATTAAACAAATACATCAATGATTTTACTAATGAACAATATCTTCCTGGCTGTATTTCTGTCCTTATTATGATGAATCTTCCTGTATGTACACTATTTTAAAATGAAATTGTTACATACAGTATGCAAAGCACTGTGAAAATCGTAGGCGCTATAAACATGTATATGCCTATAACAAATAAATTATTAGGCTAGCCAAGTGCATTTTGTAGAGTTATGCCCATTTTAAATGAATGTCCCACCCCTAAATAAAGTACATGCCCCCCCTACAATGGCTTGCTGGACACACAGAAAAAATAAAAAAAAGGTCTCTCTGGAAACTTTTTGGAAATGTTGGCAACTATGAAGACATAATATTCTCCCAACAGAAGGCACCAGGAGCCTTTCAGAGCACAGTGGAAAATTTCACAACACAACAGTATATTTTATAGGAAAGTATAAAAAGTGTTATGCTGGTTCTTTTACAAAATGTGTAGCACTGTAGCTAAAAATATAATTGAACCAAAAAAAAATCTCAATTTATGCAGTCAAATTCAGTAAATTGTTCTATTACCAAGTGTGTGGAGTGGCCCTTGGCATTTAATACCGTTCTTGGTTTTTGCTACTTCACGTTTTCTTTTTGAAGAGTCCAACTTCTCAATCAATTTTCAGTCTCTAAGCACAACAAAACTCAATTTAATTTTTATTGAAAGATAACATTTAATCTAATTTTCCGGTAGTAATACATAGCATATCTCCCAACCTGGCAGCAGTATGTATAGTTTATAAAAATTATATAAAGAATAAAATCCAATTCAAAATGAGATTTCATCTTACTGACCTCCTGCTGCACTAATCATCCTTATCGAGAATTTCCAGTTGTAAATATAGAAGTGTTATACATTCACAGTAGATAAGGCATAGTGTTCAGGACCTCATTATACTGAGCAGTCATCAGCCACATTCCTGAATACAGCTGGATGCTTCATACGGGCTGTCACAATTGCAGCATCCCAGCAGATTATTATTTTTCAGTACAGTACAGGGCGTCATTTCCCACGGTAACTAACAGGCACAATTGTAATGGGTATATTAACTCTCATGAGCTGCTCTAGTAATATATTGCCCCAGCTGGACACTGAAAAGGTCAATCTACATATTTGTTTGGACATCTGTCTGGACCCTGTGCTCCCCATCACATCTGTCTCTGCCCAACTAAATATTGGCGATGGTACAAAAATGTTATATTTAGTGCATTTTCAGCTGATAGAGTTGTTCATAGAGAATTACTTTTGACTCAAGGGGATTCAAGTTCAAGTTACCTTTTAAACACTATCTTGCATTATGATTACAATAAATAATAAAAAAAAATTCCTAAAAAAAAAAATAAGACTATCTGTGAATGTAAAAATGTAACAGGTTCTCTATATTTGTGACCTTGGAGGACCAGGCTAGGGTTTTATTCCCTGAAGGAAAATTTGTATCCCTTGCAAACTGAGCAGCCAATTTTTCTTCAGTAAATCAACCCCTAAATGTCATTTAGTTAGGGTTTGCCTCTGCTCTCTAACTCCAGGCAGATATAAAAGACTAAAGTAATGCAGTTATGTGTTCATTGATACATCATTAAAGCAATACTAAACACACAATGTTTAATTTACATTGTCCCTTCTCTTTATGTATGTGGATGATGGCACTGTAATTATTATTTTTTTTTTTTGCTTTAAATAATATTTGAGTATTTGTAATAGGCCACAAAAAAAAACAGAAAGAAATAAGAAAAAAATATATATGTGTGTGTATATATATATATATATATATATATATATATATATATATATATATATATACACATACACACACAGTATATATATATCAAAGCAGACAAAATATGTTATCTTTGCTAAGTACACAACATAAGTGTAACATCCAAAACGTGTGGAATAATCAGCGAACAGTTGTAAACGCAGAACAAAATATTACAGCGCACACATGCAAAAAAGACATTTACCTCCAGCAAGGCTTATTTAAAACACCTAGACATTTTCAAAAAAGATTATCAAAAAATATGGGGATTTGGTCACACCATAGTGCTATATGGTGCTTAAGCCCACTTACTGCGGCAAAGTACTCCATGATTAGTGGGTCCTACACTATCCATAAATTGGGAGATCCTGCTTCCATGGGAGCAATATACTCCTCTATATGGGAGAACTTGAGGTCTCTACCCATTAAGTTTGCCCATATAGAGGAGTGTATTGCTCCCATGGTTCAGAGAAGCAGGATCTCCCAATCTATGGATAGTGTAGGTCCCACTAATCATGGGGTACTTTGTCGCAGTAAGTGGGCTTAAGCACCATATAGCAATATGGTGTGACCAAATCCGGATATTTTTTGATAATGTTTTTTGAAAATGTGTAGGTCTTTTAAATAAGTCTTGCTGGAGGTAAATGTCTTTTTTGCATGTGTGCGCTGTAATATTTTGTTCTGTTGTATGGTCTTATGGCTGCACCATCTTTGATGCATCTTTTAGGGTGTGCCCCCCAAATATCTTGTTTGCCAGTTGTAAACAGGGCACCCCACTCCTAGTGCTTATGAACCAAAACACTACCAAAGGGGAGAGAGCTCACAAGTAGGGATGAGCCAAACACCCCCCTCTATGGGACACAGACATGAAAAATCAAAAGTGCCAATTTTAAAGGCTTATATGCAAGTTATTTCCATAAAAAATGTTTGGGGACCTGGGTCCTGCCCCAGGGGACATGTATCAATGCAAAAAAAAGTAGTAAAAACAGCCGTTTTTTCAGGAGCAGTGATTTTAATAATGCTTAAAGTGACACAGTAAAAATGAAATATTCCTTTAAATATCACGCCTGGGGGGTGTCCTTAGTCTGCCGGTAAAGTAGTGCATCTTTCCTGTGCTTAGAACAGTACCACAGCAAAATTACATTTCTAAAGAAAAAAATGTCATTTAAAACTGCTTGCGGCCCCGGCAATATAGATTAAAATTATTGAAAAAAACAGCATGGGTCCCCCCAGTCCATTACCAGGGGCCTCCCAAAAACACCTTGTCCCCTTATCTTATCTATGTGAATGAGTATCGGGTACATTGTACCCCTACACATTCACCCAAAAAAGTGTCAAAAAACTAAAAATGACAGTAGATAGTTTGGGACAATTCCTTTATTAACCACTTCCATACTGGGCCATATGACATCCGCAAGAACACTCTGTCCTTCCGGACGGGCAGCTTCTCGCTGCTTCTGCAGGCCCCTGGGGGCCCGAGTACGGTGAGGCATGTCCCTCGGAACACAGCCCATCCTAGATCAGTGTAAAGAGCCAATAAAAAATGGCTCTTTATCACGTGACCGGCTGTGTCAAATCAGAGCCGGTCACATGCATTCTCCTTGTGCACGGCGCTCATGCGCCCCCCCTAGCGGCACGCAGATCGGGGACGAGGCTTGTCACACTGACACAGCCCATCCCTGATCACGGTAAAGAGCCAATGGAATTGGCTCTTTACCACGTGACCGGCTGTGTCCAAGCCGGTCGGTCACAGAATGTCAACAAACCGCAGTAACGAGCTGTTACCGGGCCTCTCCTCCTCACACACTGATTGTGTTTGAGGAGGAGATGGCAGTAACAGCTCATTACCGCCTACAGTATACACCAAACACACTGATTGCCCCCCTAATAAAGAGGACCTGTCACCACCCATCAAAGCACCTGTCACTAGCCCATCAAAGTACCTGTCACAGCCCATCTGAATACCCGAGTACCTGTCACTAGCCCATCAAATTACCCGAGTACCTATCTGCAGCTCAAGCCTCATAGAATATATGCTGGGGTGTTTGCTTTCCAAAATTGGGTCATTTTTAGTGTAATTCAATTGTCCTGGTGCTCCAGGACCTTCAAAAGTGTGATAGGCTGTTAGGAAATTTTATGTGTAATGTATGCTCCTAGAATGCTTGACGGTGCTCCCTGCTCCCTCTCTATGTGGCCAGGATGTGTAAAAGTCTCACACATGTGGTATCACCATACTTGGGACGAGTAGCAGAATGTATTTTGGGGTGTAATTTTTGCTATGTACATGCTGTGTGTTAGAAATATTTTATAAATTGACCACTTTCTGTAAAAAAAAAAATATGTTTTCATTTTCTTTCCACGTTTTCCGAAGACTTGTGGAAAGAAATGAACCGTTCAAAAGACTCATTATGCCTCATACAATATACTTTGGGGTATTTGCTTTAAAAATTTTGGGTCATTTGTGGTTAATTCCATTGTCCTGGTGCTCCAGGGCCTTCAAAAGTGTGATAGGTCGTTAGGAAATTATATGTGCAATTTATGCTCCTAGAACACCTGACGGTGCTCCCTGCATGTTGGACCTCCCTATGTGGCCAGGCTGTGAACCACACATGTGGTATCACCATACTCAGGAGGAGTAGCTGAATGTATTTTGGGGTGTAATTGAAAGTATGCATATGCAGTGTGTGGGAAATAACTTGTTATTATGACAATTTTGTTTAAAAAAAAAAATTGTGGGAAAAATTACAACTTCAAAAAACTCACTATGCCCCTTACTAAATAGCTTGGACTGTCTACTTTCCAAAAAGGGGTCATTTCGGGGGGCATTTGTACTTTCCTGACATTTCAATGCCTCAAGAGAGGCGATAGGCCGTCAGGGCATCAGTTGTGATCAATTTTCAATAATTTTCACCATAGCTTGTAGACTCTATAACTTTCACACAGACCAAATATACATTTATTTGGGTTATTTTTACCAAAGATATGTAGCAGTATCAATTTTGGCCCAAATTTATGAACAAAAATTACTTATTTGCAAAATTTTATTATAAAAACTAACAAAAAGTGTTTTTTTTCAAAATTTTCGCTCTTTTTTTTAATTTATGTCGCAAAAAATAAAAAAGCCAGTGCTAATTGAATACCACCAAAAGAAAGCTCTATTTGTGAGAAAAAAAATGATAAAAAATGTTTTGGGTACAGTGTTGCATGACTGAGTAAATGGCATTCAAAGTGCGAGAGCACTAAAAGCTGAAAATTGGTCTGGGCAGGAAAGGTGTATAAGTGCCCTGTATTGAAGTAAATAAAAAAAAAAAAAAGAAGTCCTGCGATGTCCATTCATCTTCGATCACAGCGCTCAATAACACGGAAAAAAAAAGAAACAGAGAAACTCTGCCTCCATGGGAGGTGTGCCACGACTGCAGCCTTTTTGCGCCGGTCCATCGGCACTGTGATCAAAGATGGATGGACATCGCGGGACATTTTAGTTTTTGAATTTTTTAATAAAGGACTTGTCCCAAACTGTCTACTGTCAATTTACACCCTTAGAAATCCTGAAGGCGGTGCTTGGTTTCGGGGTCCCGTACGCGGCTAGGCTCCCAAAAAGTCCCACACATGTGGTATCCCCATACTCAGGAGAAGCAGCTAAATGTATTTGGGGGTGCAATTCCACATATGCCCATGGCCTGTGTGAGCAATATATCATTTAGTGACAACTTTTTGTAATTTTTTTTTTTGTCAGTATTCAATCACTTGGGACAAAAAAAATAATATTCAATGGGCTCAACATGCCTCTCAGCAATTTCCTTGGGGTGTCTACTTTCCAAAATGGGGTCATTTGGGGGGGGGTTTGTACTGCCCTTCCATTTTAGCACCTCAAGAAACGACATAGGCAGTCATAAACTAAAAGCTGTGGAAATTCCAGAAAATGTACCTTAGTTTGTAGACGCTATAACTTTTGTGCAAACCAATAAATATACACTTATTGACATTTTTTTTACCAAAGACATGTGGCCGAATACATTTTGGCCTAAATGTATGACTAAAATTGGGTTTATTGGATTTTTTTAATAACAAAAAATAGAAAATATCATTTTTTTTCAAAATTTTCAGTCTTTTTCCGTTTATAGCGCAAAAAATTAAAACTGCAGAGGTGATCAAATACCATCAAAAGAAAGCTCTATTTGTGGGAAGAAAAGGACTCAAATTTTGTTTGGGTACAGCATTGCATGACCGCGCAATTAGCAGTTAAAGTGACGCAGTGCCGAATTGTAAAAAGTGCTCTGGTCAGGAAGGGGGTAAATCCTTCCGGGGCTGAAGTGGTTAAAGGATTTTTTCAAATGGGATTAGCAAATGTGCTCAAATTTGACCCAGTACAGCAGAGCTCAGCCTTGGAGAAGGATGAGCAGCACAAGGAGACAGTCAGCAATGCTGCAGTACTCTTGTGCTAATAAGAAACACGATGATAGGAGTAGAGAGCAAAGTGACAGAGATTATCTCATCAGTCTGCTGCTTCTTCCTTCACTGTATTTCATTTGTGTATTTAGCTGTTTGCCTGGAGTTTAGCTTTAACATCTACTACTTCACTTCAACCAATATTGCTATGTTTGTTCAGGATCATACGCTCCCCGCTATGTATTGCTAATAAGTGAGGCAAGTCTATTATATATAGAACAGATATTATACTGAATTAATCTAACAAAACCATGCTTATTCTGTAAGTGGAAATTATCTTAAATGAAGCAGGCACCATGTCATATTAATTCCTTTTTACTGAACGGATTGATTTTTTTAGTAATTACAAGGAAGCAAAAATGTACAAAGTCGGTGTGTAACCCTCATTAACTCATAGTAAGAAGTATTTCATTTTTCCTGTAGTCAGATTAGGTAAAGTGACACTAAACAATATCCTTATTCTCCAAAAAAAATCCAAACTCATCCAACAGTTAGTGGCCCTGTAATCAACTTTTCTAAAAATATTTTCTTACTGTGTTTTTCTGCCTCTGAGCTTTCAAACCTCTCCTTCTCCTCCTCACTTTCCTTTGCTTGGAATGTGCAGAGCACATTAGTTGCGGGCATGTGAACTGCCCTATGCACTACACATCCCATAGTCCATGGTTCATGGTTCATAGTCCATCTCAGGTGCAAGCAAGAGAAGGTGGCTATTTTTCTATATACAGTGTGACCATGGAGAAGGAACATAGCCCCCCTCTAACAGGAAGTCAGATCACAGCAGCAAAAGAAAGTACATTGAAAGAGTAGAAGGTATTGATTGAGCTGAAGCAGTATTAACCACTTTACCTCTGGAAGATTTACCCCCCTTTCATGGCCAGGCCACTTTTTGCGATATGGCACGGCATTACTTTAAGTGATAATTGGACCGACATGCAACGCTGTACTCAAATAAAATTGATGTCAATTTTTTCCCACTAATAAATCAACTCTGTGTTTCTTATTTTTTGCGTATAAACAATTTTGAAAAAAAAAAAAAAAACTGTATTATTTACTTTCTGCTATAAAACATATCCAATAAAAAAATTGAAAAAAACTAATTTCTTCAAAAATTTAGGCCAATATGTAGTCTGCTACACATTTTTGGTAAAATATAAATCCCAATAAGCATATATTGATTGGTTTACGCGAACGTTATGACATCTACAAACTATGAGATATATACTGGAATTTTTATTTACCCGTATTTATCGGCGTATAACACGCACCCCAAGTTTAGGAGGGAATTTTAAGGAAATAAACTTTTAGGAGGGAAGTTTTTTTAACATAATGTAGGAGGGAAGTTTAAGGAAAAAACTTACATTTAAATGCCCATCAATGCAGCGTTATCAGTGTCCATCTGCAGCCTTGTCCATCATTGCAGCCTTGCCCAGTGCCTCTGCAGCCTTGCCCAGTGTCCATCATTGCAGCCTTGCCCAGTGTCCATCTGCAGCCTTGCCCAGTGTCCATCATTGCAGCCTTGCCCAGTGTCCATCTGCAGCCTTGCCCAGTGTCCATCATTGCAGCCTTGCCAGTCTCTTTGCAGCCACTTATTATTTAAAATTGGTGCCGATCTCTGCTGACTGTGAGAGGAGAGAAGCGAGCGCCGACGAGATACAAAAAAGCCAAATGTACTCGGCTAGTTTCGGCTCCTCTCGCAGTCCCGCCCATCTCCACTGATTGCGAGAGGAGAGGAACAAGCGGCGCCGACAATTTCCTCTCGCAGTCCCGCCCCTGTGAGTAGAGCCGAGAATAGCCGAGTACACTCGGCTATGTGTATATCGCTGGCGCTCGTTCCGCTCCGCTCACGATCAGCGGAGATTGGCGTATAACATGCACCCACGATTTTCCCCTGATTTTAAGGGGAAAAAAGCGCATGTTATACGCCGATAAATACGGTATTTATTTATTATTACTATTTATTTATTTTGTTTTGCCGGCACTCGCAGATCGGCTTCTGCTGTAAATAGTCACAGCAGAAGTAGCCCGCTAGAGGCACATGTGCGCCCTCTGCAGGCGGAAGTGCGGCATCGCGTATCTACTGTATACGTGATCTGGCGCACAGCTGCCGCCCTGTAGCAGTAAAACTGCTATAGGGTGGTCAGCAAGTCGTTAAATTCAAAAAGTATTATATCGCTGCTTACCAATCATTAGATGCGGTTGTGGCATTAGTTCACTTTTTTAGGATTTTCTCCCTCTGTTTTCACCTGGTGATCTGGCCAGTACCATACCTCCTGTATTAGAGTGCCTACACTCTGGATGAAGGAGCACAGGCAGATTGGATCGGATAAAAACGTACAGGCGGTCCGTTGTCATCCAATCCCCCCATAGAGGGGAGCAGAGATCTGACAGGTCCATTTCTGCACAGTGTGCAGAGATGGACTTGTTATCTGCCAGCTCAGCGGGGATCAACGGATCGATCCCTGCTGAGTCGGCGGATGTCTGAAAATGGATCTGCACATGTGAAAGGGGCCTAATGCCGCGTACACACGAGTGAACTTTTCAACCGAACTGGTCCAACAGACCGAATCCGGCAGACAATCTGACCGTGTGTGGGCTTCATCAGACCTTAAGCGGACTTTTTTTGTCGAAAGTCTGATGGACTTTAGATTTGGAACATGCTTCAAATCTTAACATTGTAACTCCGTCGGACCCAGTTCCTATCGAGAAATCTGCTCGTCTGTATGCTAGTCCGACGGACAAATATCGACGCTAGGGCAGCTTTCGGCTATTGGTTATCAACTTCCTTATTTTAGTCCAGTCGTACGTCATCACGTATGAATCCGTCGGACTTTGGTGTGATCGTGTGTAGGCAAGTCCGTTCATTGGGAAAGTCCATTGGAAGTCTGCCGAAAGTCCGTCGGATAGTTAGTCCGGTTGAAAAGTCCGCCCGTGTGTACGCGGCATAATACTATAAGCAGTTACAGCAAATGGCTTTTTCCTTTTTGGGATAAAGATTTTACATAATAGGAGTTGATTATTGGGAAAAAAAAGAGTTGATTATTCTAAGCACCCCTGCCAGTAGTAAGTGGTTTGTCTCATCCTTGTTACTGATACATCTATAGAACAGCTTGTTCTGTTGAAAAACAACAGATTTGCTGGCCAAATCCCTAGGTGAAAATAAAAGAAAGATAGCCTTAAAAACAAAGTGAAAGCAGCCACCACATCAAAGAATTGGTAAATTGCAATATAATAAATGTTTGCTTTTGGGTTTAAAACCACTTTAAGACTACTTGCTTGAATATCATTTTTTTAAACCGAGTTTAGAGTTTACAGGTCTAATTTGTTGCTGTGGTTTACTGCACTGCAAAGTAACTCTTTTGTCATTGTACTTTGTACTCCCTTAAAAAAAAATTATTCTGTTTAATATTCGATAACATTCAGTTTTAAACTGGCTGAAACTATTTGAGAAGATTATTTAATGGGACACAAATATAAAGAATGTTCTGTTTCATATTTGAATACGAGAGCCCATCACGTGCAGGATTACATTACCCTCACTCACTCACTACCCAGGAGATTGCCCGTCACTTTAAACAGAGGATTGATACAATTCATGAGATCTCTGCTGTTCTGATACCCTCCATGCTTTACACTTCATGCCCACAGATACAATCAATCCTTCTCTCCTTCAAGCCCATCACTATAGATGAGGTTGCTAAATTACTTGCCAACGTCCAGCTAACCACCTGCCCTCTGGATCCTGTTCCCTCACAACGTTCACCCTCTGGCTCTATTCTAAACTCTCTAACCCACATCTTCAATCTCTCCTTCTCCTCTGGCATCTTCCCCAAATCTATAAAACATGCACTAGTCGGCCCCATACTTAAAAAGCCCTCACTGGACCCAACCAATCTTAACAACCTACGCCGCATCTCCTTGATCCCCTTTTTATCCAAACTCCTTGAACGTCTGGTCGACAACCGACTGAGCGTCCACCTTGCTGAGAATAGCATTCTTGATCCCTTTCAGTCTGGATTTCGTCCCCAACACTCCACAGAAACTGCTCTCCTAAAACTAACAAACGATCTACTAACAGCCAAAACCAATGGACACTGTTCTGTACTCCTACTCCTGGACCTTTCTGCTGCCTTTGATACGGTTGACCACACCCTCCTCAACAAAAAAACTCTACGCCTTTAATCTCCGTGACTCCACTCTTCACTGTTTTTTTTCTTACTTATCCAACCGCATCTTTAGCATTACTTACAATTCTACGTCTTCCTCTCCTTTTCCTTTCTCTGTTGGGGTCCCCAAGGTTCTGTTCTTGGACCTCTCCTATTTCCAATCTACACCACCTCCCTGGGTCAGCCTCCCATGGCTTACAATACCATCTATACGCTGACAACACCCAAATCAATTTCTCTACCCCTCAGGTCATCCCCTCCGTCTCCTCACGTATCACTAATTTACTAACTGATTTGTCAGTCTGGATGTCACACCACTTCCTCAAACTCAATCTATCCAAAACCGAACTTATAAATTTTCGTCCCCCACGTACACCCTCCCAGAATCACTCTGTCAAAATCAATGGCACAACTATAAGCCCATCCCCACATGCCAAGGTCCTAGGTGTAGTCCTGGACTCTGAATTCTCCTTTAAGACCCTCATCCAATCACTGTCCAAATCTTGCCGCCTCAACCTCCGCAACATTCTCAAAATACGCCCCTTTCTAACCAATGACACAACAAAGCTCTTAAGTCACTCCGTGGTCATCTCTCGGCTCTACTACTGCAACTCCCTTCTCACTGGCTTATCTCTAATTAGTCTATCCCCCCTTCAATCCATCATGAATGCTGCTGCTAGACTCATTCACCTTACCAACCGCTCAGTATCTGCTACACCTCTGTCAACCCCTCCACTGGCTTCCGCTCACCCAACAAATTAAATTCAAAATACTGACAACTACTTACAAAGCCATCCACAACTTAGCCCCCAGCTACATCACTATATGAAAAACAACAAAAACTGAAGACCAAGCTCATCTAGAAGAAAGTCCTATAGGGTAGGTCTCGGTGAGGTGGGTAGTGACCCACGTCATTGAACACCAGACCTGTTAGTATAAACTTTGAAAAGATCCATTCCCTGTATGTGGACCACCGGGTGGCGATCCTCTGAATACAAAAGCATATACAGTATATTCAAAAAAGATAGGGACAAAGATCCCAAAAGGTATTCTTCAGAAAGGATACAGAAAGTGTAAAGGACTAATTTAACTTTATTTAATTGTACAAAAACAAATAAATGCTTGCAAAAATACTTGTCTAAAATAATGAAAAAGTTCCCAAATCCCTCCTCCAAACACATTTAATTAAAATTACGACAAGAAAGTCTTAATGGAAAACCGGTGTCCATAGAAATCCAGCCATACACAAATCGCACAGATTGAAAAGCGCAGGTCATTGGTTGCTATGTAGGTATGGATCACAATTGATTAATCAGGGATAGCATCTGTCAAAGGATGTTCAGCAAGTAACTTCCACTCAGACTTGTAAAGCAACAATGCATATGGATTTCAAAATCGCACAGTTTGAAAAGCGCAGGTCATTGGTTGCTATGTAGATATGGATCACACTTGATTAATCAGGAATAACATCGGTCAAAGGATGTTCAGCAAATAACTTCCACTCAGACTTGTAAAGCAGCAATGCATATGGATCTCAAAATTGCACAGTTTAAAAAACGCAGGTCATTGGTGGCTATGTAAGTATGGATCACAATTGATTAATCAGTGATAACATCAGTCAAAGGATGTTCAGCAAGTAACTTCCACTCAAACTTGTAAAGCAGCAATGCATATGGATTTCAAAATCGCACAGTTGAAAAACGCAGGTCATTGCTTGCTATATAGGTATGGATCACAATTTATTAATGAGGGATAACATCGGTCAAAGCAAACAGTAATGGTATTAAGGCAGGGGGTTAACCCAGTACAGCTCACCGTTCTGACGTCTTGATCAGTATGTCTGTATCCCCTATATTCATACAAATGGACCAGCCGCTCGGCGATAGAGACTCATAAGTCACCGGATATATTCAGTCATTGGAGATATTAGGTGGATCTTCCTTCCATTTGAAAAGACAAAATGGGTAATAGTCCTTCACAGACCTTCCTTAGAGTTGCTCCCTGTTGAGTAGTCCCAGTTCATCTTTCCAAGAATCCTATTTATAATGCAGATGCTTGCCAAGTTGTCCTAATCACACCAACAAGTGGCTTAAGAAAAGGTTGCTGAGTGCTGGATGGTTAGTGCTGAGCCGAGATTCGGATGGGTGATCTGGGTTCGCCAGGTGGATGGACAGGTCGGTGTTCACATCACTGGAGACATGTGAGTATGTCTTACTTGCCTACATGTTTCGCTTGTAACCCAAGAAGCTGAAGAAGCTTCTTGGGTTACAAGAACATCCACTGGGCGAACCCAGATCACCGATCCGAATCTCGGCTCACCACCAACCATCCAGCACTCAGCAACCTTTTCTTAAGCCACTTGTTGGTGTGATTAGGACAACTTGGCAAGCATCTGCATTATATATAGGATTCTTTGAAAGATGAACCGGGACTACTCAACAGGGAGAAACTCTAAGGAAGGTCTGTGAAGGACTATTACCCATTTTGTCTTTTCAAATGGAAGGAAGATCCACCTAATATCTCCAATGACTGAGTATATCCGGTGACTTATGAGTCTCTATCGCCGAGCGGCTGGTCCATTTGTATGAATATAGGGGATACAGACATACTGATCAAGACATCAGAACAGTGAGCTGTACTGGGTTAACCCCCTGCCTTAATACCGTTACTGTTTCCTTTGACCGATGTTATCCCTCATTAATCAATTGTGATCCATACCTACATAGCAACCAATGATCTGTGTTTTTCAACTGTGCGATTTTGAAATCCATATGCATTGCTGCTTTACAAGTTTGAGTGGAAGTTACTTGCTGAACATCCTTTGACTGATGTTATCCCTGATTAATCAATTGTGATCCATACTTACATAGCAACCAATGACCTGCGCTTTTCAAACTGTGCGATTTTGAAATCCATATACATTGCTGCTTTACAAGTCTGAGTGGAAGTTACTTGCTGAACATCCTTTGACAGATGCTATCTCTGATCAATCAATTGTGATCCATACCTACATAGCAACCAATGACCTGCGCTTTCCAATCTGTGCGTTTTTGAAATCCATATGCATTGCTGCTTTACAAGTTTGAGTGGAAGTTACTTGCTGAGCTGAACACACAAACTCTCTATACATAATCACCGCTGGCTAATCTCATCTATATCACAGTGACTTTTGTCTCTATTGACTTACCAGGCCAATCTGCAGTGAATATACAACAATCAGATTGAACCGTGTGTGTGAGATGGGTGACTGATGTGTATGGCTGGATTTGCTATGGACACCAGTGTTCCATTAAGACTTTCTTGTCTTAATTTTAATTAAATATGTTTGGAGGAGGGATTTGGGAACTTTTTCATTATTTTAGACAAGTATTTTTGCAAGCATTTATTTGTTTTTGTACAATTAAATAAAGTTAAATTAGTCCTTTACACTTTCTGTATCCTTTCTGAAGAATACCTTTTGGGACCTTTGTCCCTATCTTTTTTGAATATACCAGCTACATCACTAGCCTAGTCTCAAAATACCAAGCTAATCGTTCTCTTCTTTCCTCTCAAGACCTCCTGCTCTCTAGCTCCCTCATCGCCTCCTCCCATGCTCGCCTCCTGGACTTTTCCAGAGCCTCTCAACTCGTTACTTCAATCTGTCCAATTATCTCCAACTATTAGTATTTAGACCAGGGCCGGTACAAGGGGGGGGGGGCGGAAGGGGCAGATGCCCTGGGTGGGACCATTTACTGGAGGAAGAGGGGCGCAATAGAAGCGCCAGTGAACCGGCCGCGCGAAAATGGGATAATTTTTAACATGTGCTGAGTGCGCTCCTGCACCCAAGTCTGAGACCAGCCCCGCCCTGCCTCTCGCTTCCCTATCAGGCGGAATTTCTGCCCTGCATTGGAGGTCCGTGGCGATCTACCCATCAATAGCCGACAGCTGGCGCCTGACGGGTAGATCGAGATGCATGCAGAGAAGCGCTGGAAGCATCTGTAATAAGTTCGCTCTCATGTCACGCTGCTCCCTGGCGGCCCCTTCTCTCATCTCGTCCTTCCCTATTTGCTTGTGACATCATCTGGGATGGACGAGAAGAGAGGAGGTGCCCCCGGGAGTAGCATGACATGAGAGCAAACTTATCACAGATGCTTCCAGCTCTTCTCTGCATGCAGGCTAGTAAACAATGTGCCCCTTAATGTGCTATGTGCCCTATGATGTACCCTGATGTGCCCCATGATGTGCCCTGATGTGTCCCATAATGTGCCCTAAAATGTACCCTCATGTGCCCCATGATGTGCCCCATAATGTGCCCCATAATGTGCCCTTTTGTGCCCCATCATGTGCCCCATGTGCCATTATGTGCCCTGATGTGCCCTAATGTGCCATATGTCCCCCGTGCCGTGATGTGCTCCGTGCCCTGATGTGCTATGTGCCCTGATGTGCTCCATGCCCTGATGTGCCATGTGCCCTGATGTGCCCCGTGCCCTGATGTGCCATGTGCCCTGATGTGCCCCGTGCCCTGATGTGCCATGTGCCCTGATGTGCTCCATGCCCTGATGTGCCATGTGCCCTGATGTGTCATGTGCCCTGATGTGCCCCGTGCCCTGACGTGCTCCGTGCCCTGATGTGCTATGTGCCCTGATGTGCTCCATGCCCTGATGTGCCCCGTGCCCTGATGTGCTATGTGCCCTGATGTGCTATGTGCCCTGATGTGCCCTGTGCCCTGATGTGCTATGTGCCTTGATGTGCCCTGTACCCTGATGTGCTGTGCCCTGTACCCTGATGTGTTGTGCCCTGATGTGCTCTGTACCCTGATGTGCTGTACCCTGATGTGCCCCGTGCCCTGATGTGCTATGTGCCCTGATGTGCCTCGTGCCCTGATGTGCCCCGTGCCCTGATGTGCCCCATGCCCTGATGTGCCCTGTACCCTGATGTGCTGTGCCCTGTACCCTGATGTTTTGTGCCCTGATGTGCTCTGTACCCTGATGTGCTGTGCCCTGATGTGCTCCATGCCCTGATGTGCCCCAAGCCCTGATTGCTATGTGCCCTGATGTGCCCTGTACCCTGATGTGCTGTGCCCTGTACCCTGATGTGCTGTGCCCTGATGTGCTCCGTGCCCTGATGTGCTCCGTGCCCTGATGTGCTATGTGCCCTGATGTGCCCCATGCCCTGATGTGCTATGTGCCCTGATGTGCCCCGTGCCCTGATGTGCTATGTGCCCTGATGTGCCCCGTGCCCTGATGTGCTATGTGCCCTGATGTACCCTGTACCCTCATGTGTTGTGCTCTGTACCCTGATGTGCTGTACCCTGATGTGTTGTACCCTGATGTGCTCCATGCCCTGATGTGCCCTGTGCCCTGATGTGCCCTGTGCCCTGATGTGCTCCGTGCCCTGATGTGCTATGTGCCCCGTGCCCTGATGTGTTATGTGCTCTGATGTGCCCCGTGCCCCGATGTGCTATGTGCCTGATGTGCCCCATGCCCTGATGTGCTATGTGCCCCATGCCCTAATGTGCTATGTGCCCTGATGTCCTATGTGCCCTGTGCCCTGATGTGCTTTGTGCCCCAATGTCCTGTGCCCTGTGTCGTCCCGATGTGCCTTGTGCCCCGATGTGCTGTGCCTTAATGTCGTGTGCCTCGATGTACTGTGACCTGTGTCCTGATGT
The DNA here is from genome assembly GCA_037952925.1 of Lithobates clamitans. Lineage (NCBI taxonomy): Eukaryota > Metazoa > Chordata > Amphibia > Anura > Ranidae > Lithobates > Lithobates clamitans. The sequence goes on from JBBGZY010000761.1 coordinate 4,106,953, forward strand.
GCTGGGCTCTGTACCCTGATGTGCTGTGCCCTGATGTGCTGTGCCCTGATGTGCTGTACCCTGTGCCCTGATGTACTGTGACCTGTGCCCTGATGTACTGTGACCTGTGCCCTGATGTGCCGTGACCTGTGCCCTCATGTACTGTGACCTGTGCCCTGATGTGCTGTGACCTGTGCTCTGATGTACTGTGATCTGTGCCCTGATGTGCCCTGATGTGCTGTGACCTGTGCCCTGATGTGCCCTGATGTGCTGTGACCTGTGCCCTGATGTGCTGTGACCTGTGCCCTGACGTGCCCTGACCTGTGCCCTGATGTGCCCTGATGTGCTGTGACCTGTGCCCTGGTGTACTGTGACCTGTGCCCTGATGTGCCCTGATGTGCTGTGACCTGTGCCCTGATGTGCTGTTCCCTGATGTACTGTGACCTGTGCCCTGATGTGCCCTAATGTGCTGTGACCTGTGCCCTGATGTGCTGTGACCTGTGCCCTTATGTGCCCTGATGTGCTGTGCCTTGATATACTGTGACCTGTGCCCTGATGTGCTCTAATGTGCCCTGATGTGCTGTGTCCTGATGTGCTGTGCCCTGCACCCTGATGTGATGTGCTCTAGAATGGTTTTATTGCACTGAATGGGGCATGACAAGGTTCCCCAGTGTGAACCACGCCTAAGTCACTGATCGCCGCCAATACTAGTATTTAACAAATTCCCAGTATAGATCTCGTCGTCTGTAGGCGTTGTAGCTTTCACAGCGGCGGGGGGGGGGGGGGTGGGGTTGCAGTTTTCCATCCTTGCTCTGGGCACCGGATGACCTTGTCCCGGCGCTGATTTAGACTATCCCTGAAAACCCTCCTTTTCAGAGAAGCCTATCCTACCCACACCTAAGAACTGTATGTCTATTTTCCCCATCAGCTCATCCTCCACAGTTATTACCTTTTGTATCACTTGACCCTCCCTTCTAGATTGTAAACTCTAACGAGCAGGGCCCTCTGATTCCTCCTGTATGGAATTGTATTGTAACTGTACTATCTGCCCTCATGTTGTAAAGTGCTGCGTAAACTGTTGGCGCTATATAAACCCTGTATAATAATAATAATAATCATAATAATAATAATAATAATACCCTGAATACTGCAGCAAATAGTTGATGTTCCATTTATTGGTATGCTTAATGTCCATCTTCAGTAATCCAGCTTCATGAAAGACTCCTACAACAGTAGATAAGATTTCCTCCTCTGTCCTCGAAATTCCTTTTGTCTGATTTCATGCAGATAATAATTAAGAGTGAAGGATTAAAAACAGTTTCTCATATTTTCAATACAATTTTAGCAAATGGCATTCTTTAAAACCAAACTAAATGTTATCATGTAAATACAAAAATGAAACACATCGATGTGAAATGATTTATCTGCCAAAATATGTGTCATTCTGTTCAGCCTTCATTTCTGTCAGACAGCGCATATAGGTCCCTGACCTCACTGTTCTCAACTGCAGTTAATTTAGTTTTTTTATTAGTTTTAGATGGAGTAGTGGAGAGGGATTGGAACACGTCAGTTTTTATTGCTGTCTGTGTCCCCATTAGGAAGATTCACTCTCTCTATTTGACCTGTTTACCATTTTGACAAAAAATAAAAGAAAATCCCACATTTAGGGTTGACACCAGAACAGAAATAGAGGGAATATCTTCCAATAGGGACACTAGTTTTGGTGACATCCTTGGATTCCCTCACTTTGCAGGGATTTCCTCTCACTTCCTGTTTTGGCTAAGGGACAGACATATAGGGAAATCTCCCCAATGGGACAAAGATGGCAGAAAAAACTGACAGAGTAACTAATATAGTGGCAGCTGGTGGTATATTTTTTTTTTGGGGGTGGAGGCGGCAAACATTTTCCTTAATAGCCACAAAAAATATAAACCACATTGTGTGTATCATATGCCATTAGAAATCCAGTTACTACTTTGAAAAAGTATTAATGACATCCTCAATGTGCTGTATATATCCTGTGCAGAGAGCAGGGCTGTGGGAAGGGCCCAGCGGGCTTCACTCACTACACTGCCGAAAAATACAGGAGGGGCGGAGACAAGACCAGTCATCCTTGACAAGGAGACAGAGCAGCAGTGACATGTCTTTGAGGGTGAAAGAAATGGAGTGGGTTAATAGGTTCTTCTGGGCTACGCTATGCACTGTTGGCGGGGTCACTTGCCTTGCACACAGGCTACCTTTAGCTATGTCCCACCCATTAATGCCCGGGACAAGGTGGGGACCGCTTTCAGGGAAAGTCAACCTTAAGGCATTCTTCCAACTTAGAGATGGGCTAAATAATGTGTACATTGAATAAATAAACAGGATTCCTGTTAGACTTCTGGTCCTGTGTCAGCGCACGACTTGACTGTAACTGTTAACAATTAGGAGGGACATGCTAAGCCTATGCCCACTCCACCCATCCAGTGTATCTCTGTTACCTGACTCTCATTAACAGAATGGTGCCCCTCCGTGCACCTGGCGTGGATCTCATGTGTGCACTTTATTCCTCTTGCTTCTCATACCTAGTGGCTAGTTTTAGGGCCTCTGTGACGCTAGTCTGCTCCCATTGCAATGGGAAATGGACCACTGGGTACGGAGACCAAAGCAGAGTCCCCCTCGCTACTGGAGTATACCCTAATGCAGGTACTACACTTCACGACCGGCTGATTATACTGGTTACTTAAACTCTTGTTACTCTTGGAAACCACTTCCTTCTCTTCTGAACCTTGTTAACCCTTGAAGAGACTGACTTCATTTTCCAACGTGCTTTAGCTTACCCAAGCTTCAAGTGCCGGTATGTATTGTGCTGGTTACTTTCATGCACTCCTTTGGAATGACTTCAGACCAGGCAGAACAACGGTTTATAGGCTTTACCGAGAAAACTCAGCATAGGAGTTTAACAGGCAAGGGTATTTTCCCTAATCAACCCTAACTGTGGCTGCCCCAGCATACCTGCATAGGTAGAGTCCATAAGTGGTAAACCCAGAATGGCAGGAGTCCGTGAAAACGATGACCCGACGAGTTGGTGTTCATCTGTAGTGTGCAGTTTCTTATGCCGAGTTTGGTGGATGTTTCCCCGGACACTCATCGGCGACCCTCTTGGCTCACGGTATCTGAAACATTTTGCCTTTTTTAATCACCCAGGGTGAGAGGCCTGGACCCAGAAAAAAGCTCAGGTAAGGTGGTAAAAACTCCTTCCCCCTGGCTAGAGAAGCCATAACAAACTAACTTACAGTAGGCAACCTGCCGACTGGTCTGTGTTACAGGAAGCTCCTGCACGGAGGCAAGAAATCACACTGGATTACTGCACAGCTATGGATTCAAGGAAGAATACACAGAACTCTTGTATATACTTGCTGGTCCCAAAGTTTTCCTTTAATGACTAGCTCATCCCTGTGTTCTCTCCTCCTATTAGAAAATGCTTTGGGGTAAAATGTACAAAGACTGGTACATGCAAATAAATGCACCAATTTCTATATGTCTGCTTAATTAGCACTTCCTGCAACAAATTAATAAAGTGAAGTTCCACTTTAACCATCAAAAGTGTTATACAGTACTACACAACCCTTTCACTCAACTGTCTCTCCACTTCTCTTCTGTTCTGGAGCCGGTGACATCAGAACAGGAAGAAAAAGGAGCATTGTTCAGATCGCAACCACCAAATGTTATCCCTTAGGCCAGACATACACGGAGCAAATTTCTTTCCTGCAACCACTGGTTGCGTGAATCCCTCCTCCCGGGTCAATGTCTTGTCCCAAAGGGGGTGCGGGGGAGAGGGGGGAGGGCGGGGGGAAGCTATCCCCACCGGGAGAAAACAATGATTATTGATAATCGCAAGTAAAACCTGGCATGCTGGTTGTACCCGAGTTGATCAACTTGGTACATTCAGCCTGCCCATACATCGAATCGTGTATGGCTTGCTTTAAGAGGACAGCATATGTGAATATTGTGTGGTGCACCAGCTTTGTGCACAATCACTTGTGAGTGGATTCTTGTTATTTTAATAAACGTGTGAGGAAATAAAATGTAGCGCATAAATTGTGCAAAAAAATTTTACAGTCAAGAAAATGGCTGGAAAACAAATGTCCATAAGTGATATACACGTTAGTGATGAAACTTATAAGTCTCTAAATAAAGGTAAATAAAGTCCAGTGAGTAAATAAAACAGCAAATAAGCATGGGATATCCCCCTGGGAATGGTATGTGGATGTAAAACGACAAATGTTCCAACACAGGTATATCATCGGATCATCCCAAAGCTGTATCTCACAACTGCATGTACCTTGGTGAAGATGGTGTGTAAGAAACTCTTACCAGATATAGTGGACTCCCTTGTCAGCGACAGGGAGTCATTCGGGCGGGTTGCCTCTCAGGGCCTGAAACACGGACATCACAGCTCTGCGAACCTTCTGGGTCAAGCTCTGTGTGGATCTCCCGGGGCCGCCAGGTGGGTCCTCCCAAAGGATGGCCGAGGTGCGAATCAGAGGGAATGATGCCTCACGTGAAAAGTTGAGGTGAAGACAGGTTTGATCTCTCAGTTGGTATGTGGAGAAAAAATAAACAGGCTCCACATGAGGAGCCTTGTGGAGCCTGTTTATTTTTTCTCCACATACCAACTGAGAGATCAAACCTGTCTTCACCTCAACTTTTCACGTGAGGCATCATTCCCTCTGATTCGCACCTCGGCCATCCTTTGGGAGGACCCACCTGGCGGCCCCGGGAGATCCACACAGAGCTTGACCCAGAAGGTTCGCAGAGCTGTGATGTCCGTGTTTCAGGCCCTGAGAGGCAACCCGCCCGAACGACTCCCTGTCGCTGACAAGGGAGTCCACTATATCTGGTAAGAGTTTCTTACACACCATCTTCACCAAGGTACATGCAGTTGTGAGATACAGCTTTGGGATGATCCGATGATATACCTGTGTTGGAACATTTGTCGTTTTACATCCACATACCATTCCCAGGGGGATATCCCATGCTTATTTGCTGTTTTATTTACTCACTGGACTTTATTTACCTTTATTTAGAGACTTATAAGTTTCATCACTAACGTGTATATCACTTATGGACATTTGTTTTCCAGCCATTTTCTTGACTGTAAAATTTTTTTGCACAATTTATGCGCTACATTTTATTTCCTCACACGTTTTTATGGTTTTTGTCACCCTGTATGTAGCTGCTCTGCACCATTTTTTGTATTTAGCGCAGTGTATACTTTTTTCATCTTTGCACTTATTTTAATAAACATTGGATGATTTTAGCAGAAAGCACTATGATTGTTTTTATGTTTTGAGTGGAAAATTAAATGGTGTCATATTAGAAATTAGGGATGAGCTGAACACCCCCCATCCCCCCCCCCCCCAACCCCAGTAAAGTCTATGGGACATGAACATGAAAATACAAAAGTGTTCATTTTAAAGGCTTATATGCAAATTATTGACATAAAAAGGGTTTGAGGACCCGAGTCCTGCCCCAGGGGACATGTATCATTGCAAAAAAGGTTTTAAAAATGTCAGTTTTTTCAGGAGCAGTGATTTTAATAATGCTTAGCCACTTCAGCCCCGGAAGATTTGGCTGCTGAATGACCAGGCCATTTTTTGGGATTCGGCACTGCGTCGCTTTAACTGACAATTGCGCGGTCGTGCACCGCTGCACCCAAACAAAATTGACGTCCTTTTTTTCCCATAAATAGAGCTTTCTTTTGGTGGTATTTGATCATCTCTGTGGTTTTTATTCTTTGCGCTATAAACAAAAAAGACTGACAATTTTGAAAAAAAAAAACACAATATTTTGTACTTTTTGCTATAATAAATATCCCCATTTAAAAAAAAAAAGGCAAATTTTTTCTCAGTTTAGGCCAATATGTATTCTTCTACATATTTTTGGTAATAAAAATCGCAATAAGCGTATATTAATTGGTTTGCGCAAAAGTTATAGTGTCTACAAAATAGGGGATAGATTTATAGCATTTTTATTATTTTTTTTACTAGTAATGGTGGCGATCTGCGATTTTTATCGGGACTGCGACATTATGGAGGACACATCGGACACTTTTGACACATTTTCGGGACCCTTGGCATTTATACAGTGATCAGTGCTATAAAAATGCACTGATTACTGTAAAAATTTGTCGGGTCCCGGCAATATACATAAAAAATCATTGAAAAAAAATGGTGTGGGTTCCCCCCAGTCCATTACCAGGCCCCTTGGGTCTGGTATGAATATTAAGGGGACCCCCGCACCAAAATAAATTTAAAAAATTGCTTGGGGGGGCCCCCCAAAATCCATACCAAGCCCTTCAGGTCTGAGCACGCCCCTCCTGAACCGTGTCAGGCCACATGACCTCAACATGGGGAGGGTGTTTTGGGGTTCCCCAAAACACCTTGTTGATGGGGACAAGGGCCTCTTCCCTGCTCTCCAAAACCCTTGCCCAGTGGTTGTGGGGGTCTGTGGGCGGGGGGCTTATCGGAATCTGGAAGCCCCCGTTAACAAAGGGACCCCCAGATCCCGGACCCCCCTATGTGAATGGGTATCAGGTACATTGTACCCCCACACATTCACCAAAAAAAGTAAAAATGACAGTAGACAGTTTGGGACAATTCCTTTATTTAAAAAAAAAAAATGTCCCACGATGTCCATTCATCTTCGTTCACAGCGCCGGCGACCTGAGAAGTAAAAAAGATGGAAAAACCCTGCCTTGATGGGAGGCTCCCGCCTTTTTGCTTTGACAGCTGTTATACAGCTGAGGGCAGGGCCACCTGGTGACGTAAGCTGGTGACCCCACCCCCTTCTGACATCTTGTGATGTCACCTAGAGTCAGAGTGGGGCAGGGTCACCCGTTTATGTCACCAGATGGCCCCGCGCTCAGCTATATAACAGATGTCAAAGCAAAAAGGCTGCAGTCATGGGGACGCCTCCCATTGAGGTTGAGTTTTTCCGTTTTTTTCGACACCAATGTACCCCATACCCATTCACATAGGGGGAGTCGGGATCTGGGGGTCCCTTTGTTAAAGAGGGCTTCCAGATTCCGCCTGCAGACCCCCACAACCACCGGGCAAGGGTTGAGGGCATGTGGTCTTGTACGGTTCAGGAGGGGGGCGCTCTCTTGTCCCCCCTTTTCCTGCGGCCTGCCAGGTTGCGTGCTCAGATAAGGGTCTGGATTGAATTTTGGGGGGACCCCATGCCATTTTTTTTTAAATCTTGGCACGGGATTCCCCTTAATATCCATACCAGACCTGAAGGGCCTGGTATGGATTTTAGGGGGGACTCCCACGCCGGTATTTTTTTAATATTGATGCAGGATTCCCCTTAATATCCATACCAGACCCAAAGGACCTGGTAATGGACTGGGGGGGGGGTGACCCAGGCCATTTTTTCAATGATTTTTATCTATATTGCCAGGATCTGACAATACATTACAGCCACGAGTAGTTTTAAATTACATTTTTTCCTTTACAACTGTCATATTGCTCCTTTGCTCCTCTCATTCCTAAAACTATGTACAGCCACTATGTAAGCAGCCAAACATAGTGTGGGACGTGGATTCAGCCCCCTGAGCCATGATTGGCCAAAGGCACCATCCTTTTAGCCGATTTTGGCTCTCACAGCAGAGCACACTGTGCTTGGCCAAAGCATGCAGGTCAGGTGCATGCTTTGGCCAATTAGCAGCCATCAATGCACTGCAATCTCGCAGTGCATTGACGGCCTCGCCATACATTATGGGGCTTTCCGCGGACGCTCGAATTTCCCGCAAACGCCCCATAATGTTCTAAATTCAGCGAACACCCGATGTTCGAGTCAAACTTGCGTTTGACTCGAACATTGGGCTCATTCCTATTAGAAATCACTTTTCGGGAGGTACAAAAGGGGACTGGAGGAGAAATGGAGAGACGGCATTCTCTTTGGTAGTGTGGTGGAGGTAGATTTTGGAGTCACCCCATAAAGAGAAGGTTGCATTGTGACCTATCTAACCCACAGATCAGAAGGGAAGGTGAGAATACAGTGGGAACATTGGAGTATGCACGTGTGATTCACTTTTGGACTTTGTAATGGAAAATGAAGAAAGGAGAAGGAAGATTCTCCCAGAGTTCATATATTGGACTGTTTGTCCTGAGATCATGGCTCTGTGGGGGCAAACCATCACTTCCAGGACCCCTTGTTTTTCTTTATGGTTAAGACAGTTCCTAATGACATTAATTGTATGCTTGGGGTCATTGTCCTGTGTAAAGAACAAGAAGTCCTGGAAGTAATGGTTTGGCCCCCACAGAGCCCTGAAATCAACATTGAGTCTGTCTGGGATTACATGTAGAGACAGAAAGATTTTAGACAACCTACATCCACAGAAGATCTGTGGTTATTTCTTCAAAGATGTTTGGAACAACCTACCTGCCAAGTTCCTTCAAAAACTGTGTGCAAGTGTACCTAGGAAAATTGATGCTGTTTTGAAGGCAAAGGGTATTCACACCAAAAATTAACTTGATTTGGATTTATCTTCTGTTCATTTACTTTCAATTTTGTTCATTGATATACAATCAGCAAGAGGGTACATCCCCTCCCTCCAGCCGCCTTCCACAGCTTCATTGGGCTGTCCTGTCCCACCAGGAGACCCGACTGACCAGCCAGCAGATCATAGGGGTGAACAATGACTGGACTACTCTGTTCGCTTCTATGACATTACATCACTTCTGGTTTACCGGCCCCATTTTGAAAATGAAAAGCATTTCATGACACCGATCTTAGTGTGATCAAATGCTTTTAAGGACAGAGGAGGGATCTGGGGTCTTATTGACCCCAGATCTCTCCATAAAGAGTACCTGTCACGTGCAATAAAAGTGATAAAAAAATTAAAAGTGACAATGTAAAAAAAATAATTAAAAGTTCCCTTATCCGCCTGTGCTCCTGTGCAAAGCTGAATGTTGGGTGTTGGTTCCGCACACACACAAACAGCTAGTGTGCCACGTGAAGTATCATCACGAGCGTCAGATCATGGGCAGTAATTTTAGCACATGACCTTCTGTGTACATCTAAAGTGGTAACCTGTAAAGGCTTTTAAAAGTGTCCTCTATCGATAGTAAAGTTTACGTCGTTTGTCGCCATTGCACGGACGTGCACATTTTTAAAATGTGACTTGTTTTGTGTAAAAGATGATGTGTAACATCATCTTTTATATTTTACCCAAAAATTGGGTTATGTATCTTTTTGCATTCAAATTATTATTTGAAATGATTATAATTTATTTATTTATAAATTATTGGAATGATTTTTTTCAACAAAAATTGCTATGCAAATACCGTGTAGCATAAAAAATATTGCAACACTCGCCAATTTATTCTCTGGCCTTTATTTTAAAAAAATATATGTTTGGGGTTCTAAGAAAATTTTCTAGCAAAATATACTGCCTAATTTTGGACAGTACTGTATATATATATATATATATATATATATATATATATATATATATATATATATATATATATATATATATATATATATATAATCATTATGTTTGTGATCAGATTTTCCAGCACAATTGGTGATTTTTTTGTGAATATTTATGTTGTATATATATTTTTTGACACATGTTGGTATATTATTTTAGTTGTGGGAAATACTATTTGGGTTGTGTAGCTCAACTTTATTTACAGTGAAATATATACAACATACAAAGTTGAGTTGAAAAATACCCTTGTGGGTTTAACCAATATTTTTTGTATATTAATTAGTAATTTATGTAACTGGGGGTGTAACAGAAGTGTGTCCTATATACTTTGAGCTAAAAGCTTTTTTGCTTTCTCATTTCAGACAATTAAGAGGTATGTATTTACAACCATTTTTTTTTTTTGCAGCTTTTAATTGAATGTGTACTCAAATCTTACTGTTCTCAGAGTCCCTGGAAGCTGTATGTCTGAATGCATATCAAGATACGAGTGCAGATTTATGACCTCATGTGAGTTGGAATTTTAGGCCAAACATAATATTATCCAGTCCGCACCCGGTATAAAATAACCCTCCTAAGGGAGTGGGCCTGGTCCATGACATTTACAACTCATATTCAAGAAATTTCAAATGTTAGTTTTTGATATAGGTGGGGAGGCATGGAAAAAGCATTGACTAATTTACAGTTAAATTGGAGTTAGAAAAACATTTCTTGATACACTTTCATGAAATATGCGGTAACTAAGCAACATTAAAATATTAACAGCGCACAGTCATCCAGCTAAAATAATCAGGAAAACAACAGGGTAGAAATGTAAAGAAAAAGGAATTGTTACAAAAAAAAAAAGTCACCCCGTAGCTTCTGGCTATATCCAAGCGGGTCGCGATCTGGAATTTAGGCAAGAGACACAGCCAATCAAAGCCCTTTCAGATAATGGCTCACCTTGGGAGTTAAACTGCTGATAATGTGCCAGAAAATCCAAAGAGATTTTCAGCTTTAGAGAATCTCATTACAATATGTTCAACAAAACAGCACCTGGGAAGCAAACAAAATTCAATCTAAGCTTTAGACTTGTGAGCCCAGTGTTCATATCAAGAAGAAAAATAATGTTTAGAGTAATGTACTTTGTTCTGTTCATTTTTGCATGTTGCTTTATTCCTTATTAAATAAGTCCATAGCTATACAGAATTCCACATAAACCATTATAGAATTCCAAAAGGTGCTCTTATATATATAAATATATATATATATATATATATATATATATATATATATATATATATATATATATATATATATATATATATATTTCTGCCATCAGGATAAATGTAACTTTTATAAATTGTGAGCAATAAGAAAAAAACACAGAGTGTGTTCTATCTATTGTCACAGAGTAGGTGATAAGAGGAACATGGTGAGTAATGTTGGCACGCACTATACAGAAACGCAGGATGATTCACTGCACTGACATCAATATGGGTATCTTAATTTAAGTTATAAATGAGTTAGCAACTGGTGAGTGTGACACTAATGGAAAAGTAAACTTCATCTTCATTGTTAAATATTAATCACAAATCCTTTTAATTTTAATACCTAATACCAATCTTTTTGCCTAAAGCATCCTGGCAATATATATTGGCGCACACATTCTAAGTAGTGTGTAAATGTAACACCTATAAATATTTATTACTTCTCAAAGAAATCACAGTACTCTTGTTGCATTCATATTTCCTTTGCATCAATAAGGTCAGAACCATTTTTGTTCAGATATCATCCATATTAACCTCTACTACCTAGAGCAGGGGTCTCCAAACCTTCTATACAAAGGGCTGGTTTACTGTCCTTCAGATTTTAGAGGGGATGGACTTTGGCCAGTGGGAAAAGAAAATGTCTTGCAGGGAGTAAGAGTAAATAAGGTCCCATCTTTGGTAGTGGGGTGGAAGAATAATACCCCAATGTTGGTGTTTATGGGAGAAATAGTGCCCCATCATTGGTGTCAGTGGGAGGAATAAAGGCCCATTGTTGGTGTCAGTGGCAGAAATTATGCCCCATTGTTGGTGTCAGTGGGGTGAATAGTGTCCCAAGGGCCAGATAAAGATAAGCAAAGGGCCACATCCAGCCTACAGTCCACAGTTTGGAGAGCACTGACCTAGAGTAAGATACTAGTCCAGGGATGGGAATGAGGCAATCAAGTAATTCCTGGTGTGGCTAAATAGTATATTATAATAATAATAATAATAATGTATATAATTCAGAGCATGCTGGGCTAAGGGGCTCCAAAGGGACACTGGAAACTAAAACAAAATAAACTGTCGATTGTAGGTGCCTGTTTTTAGGCTCTTTTGTCACTTGCATAACTTTATTTAAAGCCCAACAATTTTAAACCATTATTATATTCTCTAACTGTGCCTTCCCTAAAAATACAATAACCGTTGTTTGCATCCATACAGCCAGAACATCTTTTTTTTGGTGTCCAGGGACGGACTGCCCTTAAGGGTGCATACACACTGGGTATAAAAAAAAAATGCTGCTTATACAGGCCTTTAGCATTTTTTTCTTTTCATAAGCATGTAGAATCAGTTTACTGGGAGTTTACAGGCATATTTTCTGGAACATTTAGAGGCACTAACCCCCCCCCCCCCCCTTAGAATCACGTTTTTGAGAGTAGCTTTCGGACAGAAAAAAACGCTAAACTCTCATAAACGTATAAATGTATAAATGTATAATGTATAATGTATAAATATGACGTTAAAGAGCATTTGCAAGTGTGCATTGAAAAATTAACAGAGGGAAATGTTTTGGAAAAAGACACCTGTAAAATCAAATGCCCATAAACGCTCATAAACTCTTGTGCAATACAAGCTACCCGAAGCATTTTTTAAGCTGCTTTTTCTGTTAAAGGTTCTGGCATTTTTTCTGCTCCTTGTGTGCATGTACCCTAAATAAGTCAAAGTTTTTACCTAATACTTAATACTATAATACTTGTCTATAAGATGCACTGAGAGCTGCCAGAATGTATAGCAGGAGGTGTACTTCTGGCTCTGAACTGCATCAGAAATGGGTGTATTGCAGATGACAGTTCTGGCATTGTGCCTTTACCCCTTCCTCTGTTTTGCCATTCACGAAGCACATCCTGTGATGACGCTGTTGTATTGTCTGTATTATCAATTGTGGAACAGGCACACCTTTCCTAGTATGTCCTTAAAATAATACAATTATTTAAGAGACCAAATTAGTCATAAAGTTATAGTCAAGTTGCAGTGGGTATAGAAAATAATCACCCCCTTTAAAATAATCACATTTTGCTGTTTTGCAGCCTGAAATAAAGACAGACAGTTTTTGTTTTTTCCAGCTGTATTATGAACTGCTTCAGCCCCGGAAGATTTGGCTGCTCAATGACCAGGCCATATTTCGCGATTCGGCACTGTCTCACTTTAACTGACAATTGCGCGGTCGTGCGACGCTGTACCCAAACAAAATTGACGTTCTTTTTTTTCACCACAAATAGAGATTTCTTTTGGTGGTATTTGATCGCCTCTGCAGTTTTTATTTTTTTGAGCTATAAACAAAAGAAGCGCAATAATTTTGAAAAAAAACACAATATCTTTTACTTTTTGCTATAATAATTATCCCACATTTTTTATAAAAAAAAAAAAAATTTCTCAGTTTAGACCGATTTGTATTTTTCTACATATTTTTGGTAAAAAAAAAAAAAAAAATCGCAATAAGCGTATATTGATTGGTTTGCACAAAAATTATAGCATCTACAAAATGGGGGATAGATTTAGGGCATTTTTATTATTATTATTTTTTTTTACTAGTAATGGCGGCGATCTGCAATTTTTATTGGGACTGCAACATTATGGCAGACACTTCGGACACTTTTGAAACATTTTTGAAACCATTGACAAGTATACAGCGATCAGTGCTATAAAAATGCACTGATTACTGTGTAAATGTCACTGGCAGGGAAGGGGTTAACACTAGGGGGCGATCAAGGGGTTAACTGTGTTCCCTATGTGTGTTTCTAACTGTGGGAGGAGGGGACTGTCTAGGAGGAGAGAGAGATCAGTGTTCATACATAATATGAACACACGATCTGTCTCCTCTGTCTCCGCTCTGTCACGGGTGAATGCGGGAGCCCGGCGGTCATCGTGCCCGCCGAGCACTCGCATCAGCTCCGGGCACACGCCGCGAGAGCGCGCCTCCTCCTAGTGGCCAAAAGGTGAATCAACGTAAGGTAACATTGTTTCACCCAGCTGTGCCATTCTGCCACAGTAAAACTGCGGCGGCTGGTCACCAATTGGTTAACTTATAACTTCAAAGTCAAAAAAATAACGCCAACATGTCAGAAAAAATAAAAAAAATTCAAAACAGGTACCACTGAGTTGAAAAAAGGATCACCCCCTGAACCACCTTTTGCTTTAATTACAGCCTTCAGTCTGTTGGGATATGTCTCTACTAACTTTGCACATCTAGACTTTGCAATATTTGCCCACTCTGCTTTGCAGAACTGCTCAAGTTCAGTTAAATTTGATGGTGACCGTTTGTGGACTGCAGCCTTCAATTCATTTCACAGATTTTCAATGGGGTTTAATTCTGGGCTCTGACTAGGTCATGCAAGCACATTCACCTTTTTCTCCTTCAACCACTCTGTGGTAGTTTTTGCTGTGTGCTTTGGGTCATTTTCATGTTGGAAGGTAAACCTTCTTCCCATTGACAACTTTCTGGCAGAGGGCAGCAGATTTTCCTCAAGAATTTAATGGTATTTTGCCCCATCCATTTTCTTCTATCCCGACAAGTGCTCCAGTCATTGCTGCAAAGAAACAACCCCATAACAGGATATTACCACCTCCATACTTTACTGTAGGAATGGTGTTATTTGAATGGTGAGCTGTATTGGATTTCCACCAAAAATATAATTTGGTGTTGAGGCCAAATAAATCCATTTCTCATAGTCTCATCTGACCACCTTGAAGATTCTGAGGCCACATGGAAAAAGGTGGTCAGATGAGACTAAAATTGAATTATTTGGCCTCAACACCAAATGATATGTCTGGCAGAAATTCAATACGGCTCACCATCCAAATAACACCATTCCTACAGTAAAGCATGGAGGTGGTAATATCACAGAGTTATTCCTGTTCATTTGTTCTGTGCAGCTGAGGCAGCAGAGAAAGGGGGCTGATAAAACTCTCAAAAGTGAGACATCAGGGGTCTGTTTACACCCCTGATTTTTCACCAAAGCCCCCCCCAATGGGGAAAAACAATTTTTTACATATTGTAAAAAAGTCAAATAAAATGGTAAAAAAATAAAATAAAATAAAAAAAACTACTGACGCCAGTGGCGGAACTACCAGGGTCGCAACAGTCATGCTTGAGACTGGGCTCTGGCATTCCTACTAATGATCAGGAACTGGGAGGCCTGGTTCCTGATCACCTGATTACTGTAATAGCCCCTGATTGGCTGTCACAGTGATCAATCACTGTGCAACCCACTCTGGTGTTTTTTTTCTCCTCTGAATGGGGAGAAAGATACATTGTTTTTCTCTTTTTGATAGGGGAGAATAATGTAACCAAACAAAAGTATGTGTGAAAAAAATAAATAAATAAGAAAAAGAATAAATTGCCAGATTAAGGTTTGATCTAGTTCAGTGTCAGGGTTAATATAAGGGTCCATGTCAGGGTGAGAGGTCGGATTAAAAAAAAAAAAAATTAAATTAGTATCAATGTCAGTGTCAGTGTGCTGTAGGTAGGATAAAAAGAATAAATGTGCACTACTGTTTCTGGGCTCTACCATGGGTCCAAACAACAAATAACATACACATGTGTTATTACTGCGATCGTCAGGAGCAGGAGAATATATTTTGGGTTGCTCTTTGGTAATTTATGGTAGCAGCAAGAAATGTACAGCTAAACTAAAAAAAATTTTTTTTTTTTACTATTTTGGACAAGTTTTCCTTTGAAAATAATAAATAAAAAAAAAAAAAAAAGACACAAGATATCCATTACCATTTACCACCAAGTTTGTCCTCAAAAAACAAGGTATAATCCACCTGGATACACAAAGTAGTTGCAATGATCTATACAGTTATACTAACACATATCAAAGTTGCACAATTGTGTTCAGGCATTAGGTTTTATTTTACCCTCCATCATGAAGGAGTTAAAGGTCTCTCTTGTCTGCACTATAATGCCCCGTACACACGGTCGGATTTTCCGACGGGAAATGTTGGATGTGAGCTTGTTGTCAGAAAGTCCGACTGTGTGTATACTCCATCAAACATTTTCTGTCGGACTTTCCGCCAACAAATGTTTGATAGCAGGTTCTTAAATTTTCCGCCAACAAAACCTTGTTGTCGGAATTTCTGATCGTGTGTACACAAGTCCAACGCACAAAAGTTCACACATGCTCGCAATCAAGCAGAAGGAGCCGCACTGGCTATTGAACTTCCTTTTTCTCGGCTCGTCGTACGTCTTGTACGTTCCCACGTTCGTAATTGTTGGCCAACATTTGTGTGACCGTGTGTATGTAAGACAAGTTTGAGCCAACATCCTTCGAACGAAAATCCACGGTTTTGTTGGCGGAAAGTCCGATCGCGTGTACGGGGCATTAGAGTTAACTGCTCGTTTTTGTCTATGGGACAGAAAAACATTTTTTACTCACCCTACTATCTTCTCTCCCAGCAGATGGAACGGTCTTATAGTATAGCAGTGTACTGTCCTTTTATTTCCTCTCAGCCAATGCAGGGTTATGGTCCAACATGGTCCGTCATTACTTTTGATGATACCAGAGGCATCCAACCGCCAGAGAGCAGGGAAAAAGGGGCCTGCAGGGACCGTTCTGGCAAAGGGGGGGGAGCCAGTGGGAATGGAGTGCCAGGTATGTAAAACATACCCAGTCACTGTAGACATAGATGAGCAGTTCATTTTTGTAGTGCAGGCACAGCCCCACTACAATGCCCATCCACTTACTTCAATAAGTCACTGGCTTGGAACAAACATGCAGATAGGGACTTTTGATTTTTCTCCAAATTGCCTCATCTGTTTTGTGTTAGTTATGCAAAATATTCCATTTAGTGGATCCATAGACAGTGGACTATCATTTCTTATAAGGAGGGCAGCAATAGCAGCTGCTGCATTTCTCTCAAGACATGTCCACTTTAATGTAATTGTAAAAATAAAATGAGAAAAATGATTTAGAAGGAAAACCATTCGTACTCACGCAATAGCCCGGAGCACCCCGAGAAGATCTAAAGCAGAATTACATTATTAATGTCACACTTGGCTTGACGTGCACAGATCATATTAAGGTGACTTTCTTAGTTTGCCTCCATTAATTAGCATAATGTATAATAAGTTGATAATTTCCTATCACAAATGCAGAGGTGAGGTCATCTCACATTTCCTCAGGTTTCACACTGTCAGTCCTACATGATGAGGTGAGAAAATGTTTTCAAAGCTTGTGTTCGCTGTGCGCCGTTCCATTTACAAAAATCCTTGTCAGGTTAAAGTATGCAGAAAACCAATAAAAGCTGTTAAAGTAGATGTAAACCCTATCTGAAAGAGATTTTGTTTACTAAAGCTTTATGTATCAAACACAGTAAATTAAAATTTAAATCAAATATTAGTCTTAACCTTTTGTTTTTCATCTTTTTTAGTGCTCTCCAGCAATGGCTGCATGTCATTTTTAAAGCATTTTTTTTTCCAATGGAGACAACAGTGTCTCATGCCTGCATAACGTGTATTAAAATGGCCACCAATGGCCCCCATCAACAGACAAACACAGTTGGGAGACAGGGGCAGTGCATAACCACCATATAAAAGGCAGAGGCTGATCAAGAACCTTTATTGTAGGATCAACAGATATTATTTTAATGAAAGCTGCAGATTTACATGATAAAAATTATATAAGGTTTAGTAAGTGGGTATACATATGCCTTTTATCTTAAAGTTTACATTTGTGGAATAAATAACAGCAGTTTTTTATGCATATGTGGCATATGGTATATGCAACAGAGTAATGCCCCGTACACACGGTCAGACATTGATCGGACATTCCGACAACAAAATCCTAGGATTTTTTCCGACGGATGTTGGCTCAAACTTGTCTTGCATACACACGGTCACACAAAGTTGTCGGAAAATCCGATTATTCTGAACGCGGTGACGTAAAACGCGTATGTCGGGACTATAAACGGGGCAGTAGCCAATAGCTTTCGTCTCTTAATTTATTCTGAGCATGAGTGGCACTTTGTGCGTCGGATTTGTGTACACACGATCGAAAATTCCGACAACGGATCTTGTTTTCGAAAAATTTTATAGCCTGCTCTCAAACTTTGTGTGTCGGAAAATCCGATGGAAAAAGTCCGATGGAGCCTACACACGGTCAGAATTTCCGACAACACGCTCCGATCGCACATTTTCCGTCGGGAAATCCGACCGTGTGTACGGGGCATAAGAGTTTTTTTTCCAGATTAAAAAAGCAGTTGTGTTAAAGAAGGGTGAGATTCTCCACTAAACAATTTAAAAGTCCACCCCCCCCCCATATGGCAGAACGGCAGATGGGCAACACATGTTTCAGGTGTCACTTTCCAGATGGTGTGCCCAAGCCTGGATGCTTCCTCTATCATGAACCAGATGTCACTAGAGCTCAGACTTGCCTCTGCTCTTATCTCGTGTCTCTTCAGATTGTATACAGCGAAGCTTACACAATCTTTTCCAAGGACTTTGTGAAGCAACAACTGGCACCCAGTCTGGGTGCCTCCACCAAGATACAGCTTCCTCCACTCTGGAACCAGGAACCAGGTATAGCTGAGAATTGCACCCAAGAACTAGATGACACTAGTTCTAGTTTGACAGCTGTCAAACCAGGCTTCCTTCATGCTGGCTCGGATATCACAGTTGCTTTCATTCACAGGCCTTCCTATGGTGTTTCCACCTATCCCTTGCAAATTGTCAAGAACTTAATATGCAAGTGTGCTATTTTTATTTGTGCAATAAATTACTTTTAACTTGCCAACGAGGATCCCACGCTGCTGTTCATTTTTGTTGTTTGAGCTCTTTGAATCTTCCCCTTTTGCTGCAAGCTGCGGGATCACTGTTGCATGGTCATTGGTCTACATCTGCATCCCGTGGACATCTCGATTGAGGCCATTGAGGGGTGGAACTTGTTGTGCGCTGGACTGGACTGTTTTTACTAGGTCCTGGGTTCCTACAGTCTTTGTGTTTTCAGGGAGACATGGACCCGAATCTGAAGCAAAACCACTCAAAAGGTCCCCCAGGTACACACTTTCCAAAGAATAGAGCCCCCTCAAAAGCCAGGGCCCATAGTCAGTAGGCAAGAGGCTACTCTGCAGTCCCCTCCAAAAGCCTCTGTCCCAGTTGGGTTTGTCACAGACTCCAAGCCAAAAAATTGTGATTTCAGCAAAAGATCAAATCTAACCCCTAGTTACTTTCATCTCGTTATTTTTTCACAGAACTTGAAAGTCTCTACCCTCTCTTTTAATCATCTGCCATCCACTTTTAGCCAATATCTATATATTGTAGGCTGGCCCTCTTTATAATGCAACAGGAGTTACGGATATATGAAAAGCATAAGCTTTTTGCTGAAGAAGCCATTTCTCTCTTAAAACCAGCATAACAATTCCTTAACCAAGTGACCTCCATGCTATATTCTAACACTTTTGTTTCCATGTAAAAATCAATATTTTTTGATAGAAAATTAGTTTGAACCCCCAAATAATATATTTTTTTCTAAAGCAGACGCCCTAGAGAATAAAATGGTGGGTTTTGCATTTTTTTTATGTCACACTGTATTTTCAAACACAATTTTTTATAAAAAGATACACTTTTTGAATTTTATTGCAAAAAACACAATAAATAATTTTTTTGTAACATATAAAAGATGAGGTTATGCCGAGTAACCAAACATGTCATGCTTTAAAATTGCAACGCCTGTGCAACGGTGATAAACAGTGTAAATTTTACTATCCGTAAGTGACGATTTAAAAACCTATACAGATTAC
Source organism: Lithobates clamitans (assembly GCA_037952925.1). Taxonomy (NCBI): domain Eukaryota; kingdom Metazoa; phylum Chordata; class Amphibia; order Anura; family Ranidae; genus Lithobates; species Lithobates clamitans. Next base: position 4,126,438 of record JBBGZY010000761.1, read on the forward strand.
CACTTTAGATTTACAGAGGAGGTCTGGTGCTAGAATTATAATTATTCACAAAAAAAAAAATCACCCATTGTGCTGGAAAATCTGATCACACACAGAATGATAATATATATATATACAGTACTGTCCAAAAGTAGGCAGTATATTTTTCTAGCTATATTTTGCTAGAAAATTTCTTAGAACCCCCAAACATTATATATTTTTTAAAACAGAGACCATAGAATAAATTGGTGAGTGTTGCAATATTTATGTCACACGGTATTTGTGCAGTGGTTTTTCAAATGCAATGTTTGTGGAAAAAATAATTAGACTAATTTATAAATCAATAAATTATAATCATTTCAAATAATAATTTGAATGCAAAAAAAATACATAACCCAATTTTTTGGTAAGATATAAAAGATGATGTTACACATCATCTTTTACACAAAACAAGTCACATTTTAAAAATGTGCACGTCCATGCAATGGCGACAAATGACATAAACTTTACTATCGATAGAGAACACTTTAAAAGCCTTTAGAGGTTACCACTTTAAATGTACACAGGAGGTCTGGTGCTAGAATTACTGCCCATGATCTGATGTTTGTGGTGATACCTCACATGTGTGAGACAATCGCTGTTTGCATGCATGCACGACCGACGCATGCGTTTGCCTCTGCGCGTGAGCATAAGGGAACGGTGGCACTTTAATTTTTTATTTGTTTTTATTACCAATTTATTTTATTTTTTTTACACCGTTGCTTCAATTTTTATTTTTTTAAATCTATTTTATTGCTCTCACAAGGAATGTAAACGTCATTGTGACAGCAATAGGCATGTGACAGGTACTCTTTAAGGAGAGATCTAGGATCTATGAGACCCTAAATTCCTCCTTTGCCCTTAAAAGCATTTAAAACACCAATATCTGCGTTTTTGAATGCTTTCAATTTTTTTATAAATAGTGCCGTTAAAATCTGGGTAAATCGGAAGTGATGTCAGGTCATTGCTTCCGGGTTACCATAGCGAAGAGCAGATCAAAGCCAATCACAGCTTTGTTTGGCTGTCCGGCCAGCCAGTGGACATGCTAGCTGGTTTCTCCGGTCTCCTGGTGGGACGTGAAAGCCAGAACAAGTGGCGGAAGGCAGCAAGAGGGGGGGACATCCCCTCTCACTGCTTGTAAAAGCAATCCAGCGGCTTGTTAGCTGCTAAGATTGCTAATACAGGAGAGCCGTTTCCCGGCTCTAAAGAACAGTACCGGGGTGATGCCTGCGACGTACGGGTAAGTCGCTGGTTGGAAAGTGATGTAAGCAGTGGCGGCTGGTGGGGTTTTTTGTGGGGGGGCAGCAAACAACCACCCCCACAGGTGGCAGGTGGTGGCACTAAGCCCTCCCCCCGCCCGCTGTCTGCCGGGTTGGTCCGGCACTTATCCCATCTAGGTGGCAGGCAGTAGCTACGGGCAGCGGCTCTGGTGTCCTCTGCTCCAGCACGGCGGACCCGAACCAGGTGGCAGGATGTGAGCAGAGGCTCCAGTGTTCTCATCTCCAGCATGGCGGCTTTCGCCATGCATCTCCTCTCTCCTCCTTCTAGGCACTAGGCATACAATAGCATCGCCTGATGTTTTGGCCAATCGGGAAATGGATCTCAAGACCCGCTTCCTGGTTGGCGGGGAGGAGATTTAGTGTGAATATTAATTCGCTATTGTCACACAACTGAACCCACCCTTTTTTGAAGCCTAAAAACACCCCCCCCCCCATTGGAATCCATAGTCCGGTGCTCTATATGTAGATCGTGGGCCGGATGCATGGATGGGCCGCCATTGGGTGTAAGGCAAATAAACAAACTTTGTTACAGCCAGTATTTAACAACTAGATACACATTCCCTTCTTCATTTCTTTGGACATGCCTGCAAAGTCCAGACGTTGTGGCATTGAATTCTGCATTCTCTCTTAGGCTCCGTTCACATTTGTGTGTAACAGAAACGCGTGTTTTTTTGTGTATTTTTTTACACGTTAAGGTGCATCATGCATAGGGCAGCCTATTCACTTAAATGGGCTGCCCTACGCATGACAAATGACTCGAAGCCCCAGTACTATTTTTGGAGTGGAATGTGGCACATTTTTATACCATGCTTTTTGGTGCATTTGCAGCATGTTTGTCATGTGACAAAACACACAGCAAACACGTGCCCACTAACGCACTTGGAGTTCTATTAACGTTTAATGGCAACACAAGCGCAATATGCATTTACAGTGCATTTCAAAAATGCACTGAAAAGTATGCATTTTCTGTGTGGTTTGCCACGTGATCAGGACCTGATTAGGGTTGCCACCTCATCCCTTTAAACCCGAACACATATTAATTACACAGGTTCTGTAGCTGATTAAGGTGGTAATTAAACTCACTTGCTCACTTGGTGCCTTATCTGCATTAAATTAGTCTCAGGACCTTTGTAACTAATATGGTTTAAAGGGATGAAGTGGCAACTCTAGGCCTGATCTGTATAATGGAAGCACTTAAGGTAGCTATAGCTTAATACAATTCAGTGATTCTATGGCTGTTCCTGCTTAACAGAAGTTTAATGTTCAACTCTAATGTTCCAATGTCTGAAAATTTTCATTTTTTCAACAGAATCCATAATTTTTTTCTGATCAGCCCATTGACTGATCAAAAAAAAAATAAAAAATTACCCATGTATAGACAGCCTTACTCTCCTTCTATTCTCCAGAAGAAAGAAATACTTTATAAGCTGGGCACTCCAGCTAATGATCTTCCCTGGTGAAACCACACACTAATCGAATGGTTATAGCTTTTCTTTCCATCCACAGCTCAAACAATAGCTGTCTGTCATGGATATGCAGTATGTTTGTCTGTCAGCTTTACCTCTCCAGGTGTTCAGCTTAAGCGCCGGTTCACACAGGGGCAACACGACTCTGGCCGCGACTTTGCGAGGTGACCTGGACACGACCTGAGGGCGACACGACAGCGCGACTTGGGGCGACTTGGGGCGACTTACAAGGCGACTTCAAGTCGCCTCCAGTACAGGCAACTTTCCAGTGGCCAATCAAACAACAATCAGCTCTGGGGGAGGGAGGGGTTTGCTTGAAAAAACCATCTTCTCTTCCTGTGAAGTCGCTTCACTATAGACCATGATCCGACTTGTAGGCGACTTCCATTGAAATCAATGGGTACAAGTCGCCTACAAGTCGCCTTGAAGTAGTACAGGGACCTTTTCAGAAGTCGGAGCGACTTCAGTAGCGTACATATAGACGGCTCTCATTCACTTACATGGACTTTCAGATGTCAAGCGACTTGGGGCGACTTGAGGTCTGACAAGTCGGATCCCAAGTCGCGGTAGTGTGAACCGGCACTAAGAGGCCAGCCATTCTCACCTGGCTGCTTAAGTAATCTCTCTTCAAAGCATGACTCCACCCCAGCCCCTATCAGGGAACTCTATATTAACCTGTGCACTGTCAAGCCAGCCCTGTTGATCAATATTGTGTTTTTGGCTTTTGTGTGCTACTTGCTGTGTCTTCTACGGCTGATTCCAGTTACCGATCTTGGCTTGTTCTTGACTATCCTTACCTGCTTGTTACCCCAACTTTTGGCTTTCTCCTGACTAACCTTACCTGCTTGTTGCCCCGACCTTTGGCTTTCTCCTGACTATCCTTTGTTGTGGCAGTCTGCTGCTTCCTCTCTACCTCCCTGTAGTCTACATTAAGCGCGAGCTGGGAGGCCCTAGGGGTCGCGACCTGGAGCCAGACTGCAGCGACCTGGAGCCAGACTGCAGCTATATCCATCCCCACCACTGGGGGCCTTTGGCTCTTAGATTCCGTGCCCTGGGAAATCTAATGCTCTAGCGCCCAGTGTCATCCGTATTGGTACTACAGAGTACCTGCTCTCCTGTATCACCTAGAGCTCCTTCCGCAGCAGTCAGCCGTAGGGTCCACTACCTTGCGGTACACTCCAGATCCCAACGGGGTGCATCTGTCACCTGGACTCAGGTGACCTGACACTGTCCTTCCTACCGCTGTTCCTCCTGCTTTTCTTTCCTCATTAGAGTATGTTTTACCATTTACCAAAGTAAGCAGACTACTACCATGCACTTCTCAAAAAGAAGGCAAACACCCCAAAATTAAATGCTTTGCCCATTCAGAATATTTCTGCATTTATCCCTTCCTTTAGTTTAGAAGTAGGTGTTCATTAAAGTTCACCTTTTCAGGCAGAATTTCACTTTTCATAATAAATAGAAGCCTATTCTAATGTCTTTTCTGCCCCAGCCATCCCAAAGTGCTTATCTCTCACTTACATGGCAGCATGGCAGCTTTGACCTCTCTGTTCAAATAGATATTCTGAGATACTCTCCTCTAGTATATATTTATCTATATCTTATGTCCTTAGTCTCATTACCCTTGTGACCTATTTCCTGTTTATGTAATATATAGGTCCCCTACTTTTTGGATGCTGGCTCCAGTAAGCTCTGCCGAATCAGCTGTTTTTATTCAGGATTGGAAGGTTTACAGCCTGCTTCATTGAAGTGTAAGGTGCCCCTTTGTCCCCCCCCCCTGTTTATACCCCACTTACCAAACAATATCATAATTTGTGATATATTTTTATAGATTCTGTCCTCTCTGATCCACACTTTACAAGTATATCTGTATACATTTGCAATCTCATCGCTCTTTAATAGTATATCTAAGCACTTTTTGGTGGTCAGTTGCTGTATATACGTGTGTCTCCATATCCACTATGCTACCCTGTCCACACCTGAGTATGGTTCTGGTTCCGGTTCTTGTTCAACAACTAAGAAAATTTATACTACCGTTATGGTTGTGAGATATGTTTATATATCTATATATGTACTAAAATACATGTTTTGTACCAGTTTCTTATTCTGTATTCTCATTTGTCTAGAATATATACTCAAGCTCCTGAGGAAGCGCTCTGTTGCGAAACATGTTGAACCTCATCAAGCTACGTTAATTTATTCTGGACACCTTAAACCTGACTACTAGACTAACATCCATTCGGGTCCCGCCCCCTCTCTCTCCCGATTGGCTAACTGACTTTGATTGACAGCCTCAGGAGCCAATGGACATTGCTGGACAGAGAGGGGGCTCAGATAAGGGATAAGATATTAGGGGGTGCTGGGGAGACTGCTACACACAGAAGGCTTTTTACCTTAATATGTAGAATGCATAAGATAAAAAAAACCTTCTGCCTTTACAATCCCTTTAACATTTCTAGATGTTCCTTGTTCTATCTCACATGTATGTAATTATTCTGTGTTGTATTGAACTGCATCAGGTTATTATTGTTCAATAATATGCTGACATCTATTGGCAGTTTCAGGCCACTACAACTTGTTTATTATGTGATTTTATTTTCTCCACTTCTCCTTCCCTCCTGTTTGATGCTAGTTAGTAAATTTGACTTTTAAGTTAAATTTGACTTTAATAACCCCTGGATTAGAGCAACTTGTGTGAGGGTTAATAAAGAGAACAATGATTAATGATATTATCCAGATTTCCTGTACAGAAGCTGGGTTTCTCCCAGCACAGAATAATTTACACATTGTATTTTAAGGTATTAACACATCTCCCACTTTGAAATGTCATTAACATTTCTTGTCCTCATTATTCATTTAAGTAAATAATGTATATTGTAATAGCTTTCACTGTTTTAGTTAATGACGTGGAAAACCAGTGAAAATGAATCAGTCCATCTGCTGCAAGTAAGTAAACAATGAGAAAGTGTCAGGTGTGTGTTTGTCACAAAGCTGCTATTCATGTCACGATTAATAGTTGGTAATGCCAAACTGTATGTAATACATTAACCAGCACTGAGCCTAACTACCAGTAGTTTAATCTTTCCATGATTGAAAATCAATTTGTTATTAACCTTCCTTACGTTTTCTGTGGAATGACTATTGAAAAAGATGTGTAACACATTAGCAAACAGTGTTGCAACACACTTTTGGCCATTGCCAGCAGTGAAATATGTGAAGGCAGTAAGGGGTCTATTTATATAAGAATTTGTATAGCCATTTATCCAGCAAATCTGCATGTACAGGGGGTCCCCGGGTTGCAAACAAGTTAGGGACTGTAGGTTTGTTCTTAAGTTGAATCTGTTTGTAAGTCAGAACAGGTACATTTTTTAAGTGTAGCTCCAGCCAAAAAAAATATTTTTAAGCTTTTTGGATAGCATAGGGAAGGGTTAACACCCCTGTAACTTTTGCTGTCTGTGCACCTGTTCAGAAGATTTCACCTCGCTTTCTGTCCCAATGACAATTGGATTTTGAAAATTTTGGGTTGTTGTGGAAACAAGCCTTGGTGATAAAGCATCAGTAGAGGTAACTTTTCCCCATAACAGCTCTTAAGGAGTGAATTTCCCTTCCTAGGGGTAGATTTCCTCTCACTTCCTGTTGTCTCCCTCCATTTGTAAGTAGGAGTCATTTGTAAGTCGGATGTTTGTAACTAGGGGACCCCCTGTACATCCGTTTTGTGCAAAGTGGGCAAAAAACAATATTTTTCTAATCTGAAAGAATGCTCCTTTCTATGGACAGTGGTTAAATACCACATTATGACCACTGGATAGAGCTGAGGAGCATGGGAAATACATACACCTTTATAACAAGCAATGTAACAATTCTGGAGAATGCTATGACAATTCGTTACATTCATTTGCTTATTTCTAGTGTTACAAAATATAACAAGATGCTGTACTGTCTGCAACCCTATCCTACATATCATATGTGTTCATACCCGTGAATCATATACTCGTATCTTATCTCCAACTGGACTTAACAAAACACCAAAAACCTTATAAATGTATATACTCACCAAAATTATTATCACCAAAAATTATGTATATGAAGTAAACGTGCCCCGTGATGTAACGTGTAGGACGGAGCCTGGGTGACATCAGACACAGACCGGAAATGGCAATCTGAGTAGTCCTGGTGGTATTGCATACGATTTTAACACATGCTGGCTTGTTTTTAGTAAATGTAAGTGCATTTTTGACGACTAAAACAGTAAATACTACACCATGAAGGCTGTTCCTATCTTTGACTTGTATGTTGTTGGAGACATATAAACAGCCTAGCAAGCAGTGTACAAGCCTTAAAAGGACCCACACCCTATTTCTCTTTGGATGTTACCCAAGTGGAAGAATGGTGTTTTTGGCAGCAGGAGGCCTCATTAAATGCACAACAAAGTGCTACATGACCTTACTTTCAATGTGGATCATACAAAGAAGGTGGGAGCATTGTGAGTACAGCGGTGCCAAAAATGGTGTGAGTGCACTTTCACCACTGGAAATTTGGGTACAATTGTTATTGTTTTAAATAGGTATCAAGTACTGTGATGAAGAAGAAAAGGGGAATCTAGAGACGTTATTTTGCACAAATGACTGTTTATCACATATACATATTATCACATACCTGGTAGCAGAGCATGATAGGATGAGGAAGGCCTCTCTTACACTTCTGACTCGGGGCCCCTAATAGTGTAGACAGAAGGCACCGGAGTGCAGAGTCGCACGAGTGTCAGGAAGTCTTGCAAGCAGCAGGGCAGATGTCCTTGCTGGACTGGTGAAGACGTCAGATGGCTTAAGCAGGTAGACTGGTAGGTAGGCAGCTGGTGCAGGTGACAGCAGACAGGATAGCAGGGTCAGGCAGGCTGGGTCATACACAGGCTTAGAGAATCGGGTACAGGACACAGGCAGGAACGTAGTCAGTAGACAAGCCGGGTCTGGAACCAGATCAGCGGAACAGGAGCCAAAAGAGCGGGCAAAAGACTGGTCACAGGATAAGCCAAGGTCGGTGCAGGCGGAGTTCAAGGGAAGGTCAAAACAAGCTGGGTAGATAACTGGAAGCAGGACACAGGTTCACAGAATGCAGGATAGCCTGAAGACAAGGCAGCACTGGATCTGGCTGGGTTTAAGTAGCCTGTTTCGCAGGTGCGCACAAACGTCGGCTGCCCGACGGCTTATGTTTGTGGGCGAGTTCGCGCATGCGCACATCTATTCGCCAATGCCCGATTCTTGCACGCACGAAAGGGAATCAGTGTTAGCTTGCGCCCAGGAGTTCTTCTGGAGGGATTATTCCGTCTTCTGGCATGTGTATCCTGACACATACAGTCATGGCCAAAAATATTGGCACCCCTGCATTTCTGTCAGATAATGCACCACTTCACCCAGAAAATAGTTGCAATTGTTTAGGCATTCTCATGTTTATTTCTTTTGTTTGTATTGGTATGACACAAAAAAGTGGAAAAGCAAAAAAGCCAAATCTGACACATTCCTGGCAAAACTCCAAAATGGACTGGACAAAATTATTGGCACCTTCTCAAAATTGTAAGAAATAATTGCATTCCAGGTTTGTGATGCTCCTGTAATTTGTAATCAAAGTCATCTGTATCCGGTAACACGTGCTGACAATCTAGAAACCACACAGCAACCAGTTAAAATGGTGAAAAATTCACTCAACTTTTCTGTTGTGTGCCTCTGTGTGCCAAACGAAGAATGCAGAAGAGAAAGAGCAGCAAAGAATTGTCAGGATTTGAGATAAAAAAATGTGGAAAAGAATCTCAAGGTAAAAAGTCTATCTCCAGAGATCCTAATGTTCCTGTGTCCACTGGGCGCACCATTGTGAAAAAGTTTACAGCCCATGGTACTGTAGCTAATCTCCCTGGACGTAAACGAAAGAGAAAAATTGTTCAAAGATTGCAACAAAGGATTGTTCGAATGGTGGATAAAGAACCTTGACCACTTTCCAGACAAATTCAAGCTGACCTTTAGTCACAGGGTACAACTGTGTCAGCTTGCACTATACGTCTCCATCTGAATGAAAAGGGAAAGTATGGTAGGAGACCCAGGAAGACCCCACTGCTACACAGAAACATAAAAAAGCCAGATTTAGAGCTTGCCAAAACTTAACTGAGGAAGATAAAATCCGTTTGGGTGTACGTGCTGTGGACAGACGAAACAAAATTTACAGCTTTTTGGTAAAGCCTGTCAGTCTTGTGTTTTCAGAAAAAAATTAGGCCTTCAAAGAAAAGAATACAGTCCCTACAGTAAAACATGGTAGAGGTTCACTGATGTTTTGGGGTTGCTTTGCTGCTGCTGTGCATGGCATTATGAAATCTGAAGACTACCAAAGAATTCTGGGGTGCAATGTAGGGCCCAGTGTCAGAAAGTTGGGTCTCTGTCAGAAGTCATGAGTCTTACAGCAGGACAATGACCCAAAGCACGCGTCAAAAATTACCCAGAAATGGTTTAAGACAAAGTGCTGGAGAGTACTGAACTGGCCAGCAATGAGTCCAGATCTAAATCTCATAGAGCACCCGTGGAGAGATCTAAAAACAGCAGTTGGGAGAAGGAACCCTTCCAATCTGAGAGGCCTGGAGCAGTTGGTTAAAGAAGAGTGGTCCAAAATTCCAGTAAAGAGGTGTAAGAAACTCATTGATGTTTACAGGAAGTGATTGATTTCAGTTTTTTTTTCCAGGGCGTGTTCTACCAACTATTAAATTGAGGGTGCCAATAATTTTGTCCAGTCCATTTTTGGAGTTTTGCATGTCATATTTTGCTTTTTGTTTCGTACGTTTTTGTGTCATACCAATACAAACAAAAGAAATAAACATGAGAATGCTCAAACATTTGTAATTGCAACATTTTTTGGGGTGAAGTGGTGCATTATCTGACAGAAATGCAGGGGTGCCAATATATTTGGCCATGACTGTATATCATTTTTGGCAATAATAATTTTGGTGATTATAAACATTTATAAGGTTTTTGGTGTTTTGTTCATATCAGTTGGAGCTAAGTATCATGTACCTGGTAAACACTGGAACATTGTGGAGGCTTCTCTTGCACCTCCCGCATAACCCTCCTGAAGGTGGAGACAGAGGGTGTAAGGGCAAGGAGTGTCATGAGTGCCATAGTAGTTGGCTGGTGATGTCCACTCTGTAGGTGGGTAGAGCTAGTATTTGCAGTCCTTAGGACAGGATGCAGGAACAGCTTGGCACCAGAGCAGGAGACAGAAGCAGGACCAGGAGAGGAGCAGAACTTTTTTAAAGTTCTCTGAATGCCAGTCAAAGCACCTATCACTAAATAAAATGGTAAGCTTGCAGTCCTGTTTACACGTTGCGTTTTTCTTTGCTTCACTTCAAAAATTCTACCCCAAGTCTCTTACTTGGTGCTTCAAAGCATCTCCAAAGCCTCCATAGAAGTCTATGACAACACCCGCTAGCAGCACCTGCAGCTTTTGAGAGGCTTTTATTCAGTTTTGCCTTCTTTTTGTTTTAGAGGTATTGCATGTATGATATATCCCATGATGCACTGGGAAACCAACACGCGAACCAGAAAGATATCATCAGCAGTCACTTCCGGTTCATGTGTATATATTCTGGAAGTGTCTGGTACCGATGTCATATCTGGAGTGCAGCGAAGAGCAGCAGGAAAGTGACAGGGGTCCGTACCGGAGAGGAGCAACTAGGAGATGGCACACATTGGAGAGAGAGGACTGAGTGGCAGAAGATCAGCTGAGCTGGCAGACTGGAGTAGGAGAAACTAGCAATGTCACACGTGGTGCGCAGCGTGGGAGCAATATAGTGGGAGGTGAGTAGGGACCAGAGAGAGAAGAGGATCAGAAAACCACAGGATCAGCAGAGCTGGTGGTTACTACTAGGTGGGAGATCAGCAAAGCTGAAGGTTACTACTGAGCAGGGGATCAGTAGAGCTGGGGGTTCCTACTGAGAGGGGAATCAGCAGAGCTGGGGGTTACTACTGAGCGGGGGATCAGCAAAGCAGGGGAAAATACTGAGTGGGGCATCAGCAGAGCTGGGAGTATTACTGAGCAGGGGATCTGCTGAATGAGGGTAGGAATAAGCTGGGGATCTGCTGAACAGGGGTACTAATGAGCTGGGGATCTGCTGAGTGGGGGTACTACTGACCTAGGCCCCTTTAAAACAAATAGAAAATCAACACACACACACAGCATTTGCCAAGCTTCATTAAAGCTTGAAAAAAGCATCACTGAAGCTTCATCGAAGCATCACTGACGCCTCAAAAACACATCAAAAATCATATTGAAGCGGTAGGCACTTTAATGTGTGTTGAAGTCGAAGCAAATGTGCCCTTGCAAATGTAGCACAGGAGTTCATTCATTATTATTTCTAGAGTTCTGTAGAATTGTTACATTGTATTTCTTTCTACAAAGAAGTTTGTATATCCTGTGCTCCTCAGCTTCACCTAGTGGCCACAATGTGGTATTTTACTGCTGCCTATAATAAAAGAACAAAATAGATATTAGCCTCAAACAAATAATTTTTGCTCAATTCGCACAGAACAAATGTACATGGAGATTTGTTGCATGAATAGCTACTGTATGCACATTTTTTATAAATAGACCTCCTATATGTGTCAGGAAGAAAGGGAATGGTCTCCCCATATGTTGTGAGCATGTGTGAAAAAGAAAACTTTAGTTTATAGTATCTCTTTCATGCCTTTCAACCCTTTCATGCCTAAGCCTATTTCTGACATTTGTTGCTTATAAGTTAAAATCCGTATTTTTTGCTAGAAAATTACTCAGAACCCCCAAACATTATAAATATTTTTTTAACAGAGACCTTAGAGAATATAATGGCGATTGTTGCAAATATTTTATGTCACACTGTATTGGCGCAGGGGTCTTTCAAACGCAATTATTTTGGAAAAAGGACACTTTCATTGATTAAAAAAAACAAAACAGTAAAGTTAGCCCAATTTTTTTGTATAATGTAAAAGATGATGTTACACCGAGTAAATAGATACCTAACATGTCATGCTTTCGACCAGACTCGAGTCCGGACTTTTCGACCGGACTCGAGTCCGTCGGATAGATTTGAAACATGTTTCAAATCTAGGTTCGTCAAACTTTTGAGAAAACAAAGTCAGCTGGAGCCCACACACGATCGAAATGTCCGACGAAATCCGGTACGCCAGACCAAGTATGCCGTAAAGTCCAATCGTGTGTACGCGGCATAAGGAGCCCAGAAACCATAGCATCCATCATCAGTTGATCAGGGATGCATAGCCAGACTCCGGCATACAGCCTGTACCCCACTTACGGGCTGACTATTTAACGTGCTGCAGGGCTACGGAATGAACTACGAGGCCACTCTTCAGTGACCTCGCAGTCCATTCAGAACTACCAGCTATCAGCTGCAATGGCTGACAGTAGTTGTAGTTTGTGCATTTACAGGAAACTGTGAATGAATGACGCTGCCGTGTGGGCATTCAGCGGCTGCAGGAGGAAAATGGAGGACATGGGTGTCTCTATAAACTGCCATCATTCCTGTCCAGGTTACTTATTTCCTGCTACCTGGGCCCTGTGTGTGCTCCCCTGGTCCCCCCACATTACTGCCGAATGGAGAGCTGGGGAAAGGGGCTGGTAAATATTTTGTTTACTGGCTCCTGATCACTCACTGTGTCACTCACTGTACTGATCACTCACTGTGTTCATTCATAACTGAAGGCTAGTAAACTGTGTTCATGCATTCTGTGCTGCTGAGGCGGCAGATATGGAAATTGAAGGCTGTGTCCTCAACCTTCTTTCACTGTCTCAAACGGTAAAACATAGAGAAAGCCAACCACTGGCTCTAAAAAACGTTACCGGGTGATGCCTGCTGCTGCAGGCATCACTGCGCTATAACCCCTTCAAGCCCAGAATGCGTATGTGTGTACGGTCAACGTGAAGGGGTTAAAACACACTTTTTTAAAAATAATACTTCATGTAACAAAAATATTGCCATCCCTGCATTTCTGTCGATAATGCACCACTTCGCCCAGGAAAATTGTTGCAATTACAGATTTAGGCATTCTCGTGTTTATTTATTTTGTTTGTATTGGTATGACACAAAAAAGAGGAGCAACAAAAAACCAAATCTGATACATTCCACACAAAGCTACAAAAATGGACTGGACACAATTATTGCCACCTTTTCGAAATTGTAAGAAACAATTGCATTCCAAGTTTGTGATGCTCCTGTAATTTGTAACAAAACTCACGTGCATCAATTAACAGGTGCTGACAATATACAAATCACACCGGCAACCAGTTAAAAGGGTGAAAAATTGACTCAGCCTTTCTGTTGTGGGTCTCTGTGTGCCACACGGCGCATGGAGAAGAGAAAGAGCATCAAAGAATTGTCTGAGGATTTGAGAACAAAAATTGGGGAAAAGCATGGACAAACTCAAGGTTACAAGTCCATCTCCATAGATCCTAATGTTCCTGTGTCCACTGTGTTCAACATTGTCAAGAAGTTTACAGCCTATGGCACTGTAACTAATCTAGCTGGACGTGGATGAAAGAGAAGAATTGATCAAAGAGTTTTGGGAGAATGTGCCGTGGACAGACAAAACAAAATTACAGCTTTTTGGTAAAGCCCATCATTTTCAGAAAATAAATGAGGCCTTTAACAGCTTCAGCTCCGAAAGGTTTTACCCACTTCCTGACCAGGCCATTTTTTTAAGGCTCTGCGTTATCTTAACTGACAATTACGCAGTCGTGCAATGCTGTACCCAAATAAAATTGATGTCCTTTTTTTTTCCACAAGCTTCTTTTGGTGGTATTTGATCACCTCTGTGGTTCTTATTTTTTGTGCTATAAACAAAAAAAGGCAGACCAATTTTGAAAAAAAGAAAAACAACATTTTTTACTTTCTGCTATAAAACATTTCCAATAAAAAAAATTAAAAAAATCAAATTTCTTCATTAATTTAGGCCAATACTGTATGTATTCTACAACATATTGTTGGTAAAAAAAAAAAATCCCAATAAGTGCATATTGATTGATTTGCGCAAAAGTTATAGAGTCTACAAACTATGGGATTTGGGGACTTTTAAAAAAATATTTTTTACTAGTAATGGCGGTGATCAGTGCTTTTTAGCAGGACTGCAACATTGCAGCGGACAAATCTGACACTAAGTGACACTTTTTGTGGACCAGTGACACCAATACAGTGATCGGTGATAAAAAAAATGCACTGTCACTGTATAAATGACACTGGCAGGAAGGGGTTAACATCAGGGGCAATCAAAGGGTTAAATGTGTTCCCTATGAGTGGTTTCTAACTGTGGGGAGTGTGCTTTGACTAAAGGAAAACAGAGATCTGTGTTTCTGCTTAGCAGAAACACAAGATCTCCATTTTCCTCTCTGGCAGAATGGCGGTCTGCCTTGTTTACATAGGCAGACCGCCATCCTGCCTCTGCTGTGAAGGACCGTGGGTGGCCTGCAGTGCCGGACTCGCTGATTGGCTCCCGCTGTGTCCAATCACGGCGGGAGCGGGGCCCCAGAGTACGTGATTTTGCTCTTAAGGGCCGCCTTGTCGCAGTATATGTACGTGGGACGATCCTTAAGTGGTCTTAAGGACCACCAAAGAATTCTGGGGTGCAATGTAGGGCCCAGTTTCAGAAAGTTGGGTCTCTGTCAGAGGTCATGGGTCTTACAGCTGGACAATGACCCAAAGCACAAGTCAAAAAGCATCCAGAAATGGTTTAAGACAAAGTGCTGGAGGGTACTGAACTGGCCAGCAATGAGTCCAGATCTAAATCTCATAGAGCACCTGTGAAGAGATCACAAAACAGTTGGGAAATGGAACCTTTCCAATCTGAGAGACCTGGAGCAGTTGGTCCAAAATTCCAGTAGAGAAGTGTAAGAAACTCATTGATGATTACAGGAAGAAATTGATTTCAGTTATTTTTTCCAAAGGGTGTGCTACCAAATATTAAATTGAGGGTGCCATCAATTGCAGCCACTGTGCCCATCAAATGCAGCCATTTGTGCCCCATCATGTGCAGCCACTTGTGCCCCATCAAATGCAGCCACTTGTGCCCTTCAAATGCAGCCACTTGTTCCCATCAAATGCAGTCACTTGCGCCCCATTAAATGCAGCCACTTGCACCCCATCATATGCAGCCACTTGTGCTCATCATATGCATCCACTTGTGCACATCATATGCAGCTACTGGTGTCCATCAAATGCCGCCACTTGTGCCCATCATATGCAGCCACTTGTGCCCAACAAATGCTGCCCCTGTGACCCCCCGCCTGCCCCCTGTGTCCCCAGCACTTACCCCATCTTGGTGGCACGTCAGAAAGTGGGTGATGGCGGCGAGCTGTGGGATGGCTCCTGTGTCCTCCATGCTGCCCTCCATGTGTCTCATTCTGCTAGGCTTCCAATAGGGGCACATGTGCCTTCAGACAATCAGGTGACGGGTATTAGACCCATGCTCCCTGATTGGCAGAGAGGCGGTTCAGTGTTAGAAAAGCAACTATTCAATTGCTTTTCTAACACATCTGGTTTGACTGCTAACGCAATGCTCTGTGCTCACAGTCCACCTTTTTGAAGCCTATTAGATCCCATGGCTCTAATCAAGTGATTAAAAAAAACACCCCCACCGCTGGAATTCAGGCGCCCGGTGTCCGAAAAGGGGCTGGACGCCTGAATAGGGGGTGGCAGCAGCGGCCATGGATAGATTCATGCAATGCATGAATCTATCTATTATTCATAGAGGGGGGTTGCATGACAGAGGGGGCGGCGCCCGTGTGCCCTTAATGGACGCACCACCACTGCTGGTTTCCACCTCCTATGCAGAAAAATACAAGCAGGTGCTCTGGACTGATGAGTCAACATTTGAAATATTTGGCTGTAGCAGGAGACAGTTTGTTCAGTGAAGGGCTGGAGAGCGGTACAATAATGAATGTCTGCAGGCAACAGTGAAGCATGGTTGAGTGCAGGTTTGGGGCTGCATTCCTGCAAATGGAGTTGGAGATTTGGTCAGGATGAGGATAGTTCTTAATGTCAATTGCTGCATGTTTGGGGTCATTGTCCTGCTGCAGAATAAATTTCGAACCAATCACACGCCTCTCTGATGGTATGACATGATGGATCTTCAAAGCAGGAAACTGCCTCCCCTCTTTGTTCCAGTTCCTTGCGGGACTGGCAGTTTACTCCTTCTGGCTCACCAAGGCAGATCAGTCTGTGAGAACTACACATCCCACAATCCTTGCAGTCCACTTCTTCTGTGCCGTCCTGTTGGGTAGAGGGCAAGCTCAGCACTGGCTGTACATAGCTATACAATAAGAGTCCCCCCCTGTAGATATGTCTGTGCAAATATCTCCTCTGTTGCCAGACACAGAATGCTTTTCCTGTCATTGCTGCAGACTAGGCTACACAGTAAAGAAGAGAAATATTTAGTTAGTAGTTGAATAGTTGGAGTCCATTGGGCTCCTACAGCACATATGAGTTTATTTGCAGGAGATGTTTAAAGGATAAGTTCGTCTTTTGGAAAAAAATGATAAATGCACATCTTTTTGCAGGAAAAAAAAATGTACATTTATTATTTTTTCTCTAACGCCGCGTACACACAACCGGACTTTACGGCATACTTTGCCCGGCTGACTTTTCGATGGACTTTACAACAGACTTTACGAATGAACGGACTTGCCTACACACGATCAACCAAAGTCCGACGGATTAGTACGTGATGACGTACGACCGGACTAAAACAAGAAAGTTTATAGCCAGTAGCCAATAGCTGCCCTAGCGTCGGTTTTTGTCCGTCGGACTAGCATACAGACGAGCGGACTTTTCGACCGGACTCGAGTCCGTCGGATAGATTTGAAACATGTTTCAAATCTAGGTTCGTCAAACTTTTGAGAAAACAAAGTCAGCTGGAGCCCACACACGATCGAAATGTCCGACGAAATCCGGTACGCCAGACCAAGTATGCCGTAAAGTCCGATCGTGTGTACGCGGCATAAGGAGCCCAGAAACCATAGCACCCATCATCAGTTGATCAGGGATGCATAGCCAGACTCCGGCATGCAGCCTGTACCCCCTTACGGGCTGACTATTTAACGTGCTGCAGGGCTACGGAATGAACTACGAGGCCACTCTTCAGTGACCTCGCAGTCCATTCAGAACTACCAGCTATCAGCTGCAATGGCTGACAGTAGTTGTAGTTTGTGCATTTACAGGAAACTGTGAATGAATGACGCTGCCGTGTGGGCATTCAGCGGCTGCAGGAGGAAAATGGAGGGCATGGGTGTCTCTATAAACTGCCATCATTCCTGTCCAGGTTACTTATTTCCTGCTACCTGGGCCCTGTGTGTGCTCCCCTGGTCCCCCCACATTACTGCCGGATGGAGAGCTGGGGAAGGGGCTGGTAAATATTTTGTTTACTGGCTCCTGATCACTCACTGTGTCACTCACTGTACTGATCACTCACTGTGTTCATTCATAACTGAAGTCTAGTAAACTGTGTTCATGCATTCTGTGCTGCTGAGGCGGCAGATATGGAAATTGAAGGCTGTGTCCTCAACCTTCTTTCACTGTCTCAAACGGTAAAACATCAAAGGTCTGTTTAGGCCCCTGATATTTCACCAAAGACCCCCAAAAAGCTGCTAAACATTCGGGAAACAAATAATAAAAAATAAAAGTAATAATAATAAATAAAATAAGAAAAATAAATAAACCGTCGACATTGTCCACTGCCCTACTGACATCGCCAACTGCTATTCTGACGGACCCCAACTTTTGCCCTACTGACACCATCCAATGCTCTACAGAATGACACCAAAGTTTGCATAAATAAATAAAAGATGGTCATAGTAGGCACTGATACATCATGCTGCCATCACATCTAAGAATTATTAAGTTATATTTTTATTTTCCTAGTCAAGATTAGGGACAGTGTTAGAATGTAGGATGAAATGATAGGTATTGTACTTTGAAATATCGTATCATTTGTTGCTCATGATAAGCTTGGTGTTATTTCCACTGCCTGTGAAACATTGTGCAATCTTATGACTTTCATCAAATAAAAATAATAGGACTCCATTGTTCCATAATTGAACAGTGTCTAGACCATAAAATGAAAAGTTATATACGGTAATACTATATAATACTGTATGTTTCACAATGTATATTGAGAGAGAGATATAAAACTCTCAGACTGGACCAAGTAACTATGTACAGTATAAAAAAGCCATACCTGAAATTCTTCTCTAACCACTTAACCTCCTGAAAATTTACCCCCCTTCATGACCAGGTCATTTTTTGCAATGCAGCATTGCGTTAATTTAACGGACAATTCCACAGTCATGCAAAGCTGTACCCAAAATAAATTTATGTCCTTTTTTCCCACAAATAGAGATTTCTTTTTGGTGGTATTTATTTGTTTATTTTTTGCGCTATAAGCAAAAACGCAAATTTTGAACAAATATTTTTTTACTTTGCGTTATAAATATATCCAATAAAAGAAAGTAAAAAAACAAATTTCTTTATAAATTTAGACCAAAATTAATTATACTAAATATTTTTAGTAAAAATAAATCCCAATAAGCATATATTGATTGGTTTGCGCAAAAGTTATAGTGTCTACAAACTATGGTATCTATACTGGAATTTTTTTTTTTTTTATATACTAGTAATGGCAGCGAACAGTGACTGTGATATTGCAGCGGACAATCGGAGACTGAAGCCCCATACACACTATCAGATTTTCTGCAGATTTTTGTCTTCAGATTTACCAAAACCAAGTAGTACAAGGGCTTTCCTGATTGCATTCAAATTGAAACTCCTAAGGTTTGACCTCATATTATATGGTTTTGGTAAATCTGAAGACAAAAATCAGCAGAAAATCTGAAAAGTGTGTATGGGGTGTTACACTTTTCCGGAACCAGTGACACTAATAGAGTGATCAGTGCTAAAAATATGCACTGTCACTGTACTAATGACACTGGATGGGCAGAGATTAAACATCTAAGGCGCTCAAAGGGGTGAATGTGTGCCTAGCCAGTGTCTGTGTACTGTATGTGCTGCTTTTATTAGGGGAAGAGATTGATTTTATTCCAACAAAATCCATCACTCCCCCCCCCCCCGGCAGAACGGACATCTGCCTTGTTTACATACTGTAGACAGATCTCTGCTCTGAGTTTCTGTCTGACGATTGGCGGATGCCAGTGGATATCCAGTGCCCGTCACCCGCAGATCAGCTTCTGCTGTGAATAAACACAGCAGAAGTGGCCCGCCGGCAGAGTTCGTGGAAGTGCAGAAATACGTATACATATACGTGATCCTGCACAGGAGAGCCGCCCTGTACCACTAAATCTGCTATGGGGCAGTCAGTAAGTAGTTAAATTTGCAGGCATTTTTTTGCAGGTTTTACTACCTAATGAGCCATTGACCCAGAGCAGGAATATATTCATAAGTAAGGGCCCTTTCACACTGGGGCAGGGGCGGCGTCGGCGGTAAAACACCACTATTATAAGCGGCGTTTTACCGTCGGTATTCAGCCGCTAGCGGGGCGGTTTTACCCCCCGCTAGCGGCCGAGAAAGGGTTAAAAACCACCGCAAAGCGACTCTGCTGAGGCGCTTTGACGGAAGTATAGCCACGCTGACCCATTAATTTCAATGGCCAGGAGCGGTGAAGGAGCGGTATATACTCTGCTTCTTCACCGCTCCATAGATGCTGCTTGCAGGACTTTTTTTCCCGTCCTGCTAGCGCACCGCTCCAGTGTGAAAGCCCTCGGGGCTTTCACACTGGAGACAAAGCAGTGGCACTTTCGGGTCGGTTTGCAGGCGCTATTATTAGCGCAATAGCGCCTGCAAACCACCCCAGTATGAAAGGGCCCTAAAGTTCAGAAAGCAGTATAGAAGACACCATTCTTCTCAGTACCTATGATTTAGATCCTAACAAGCCCTTTTGTCGGGCTCCATCAACCAGTCATAAATTCTACAGAGAAAGAGTGGCATCCAATCATAAGGACGATTATCGGCAGACCAGATGGGAAACTATGTCTACCAGCTGCTGCCACCCCACCCTGTACATCTGTAGATCTGATGGGGAACATTTTACATCAAATTCTATTTCCCAGTATAATTCTTAGAAACCGAGTGTCCTGTTTGCGCTAATATCATAATCATGTGACCTGAACCAACACTCCTACTAAATTCCAATTCACTTCTGTATATAATATTTCTAAGGGCTTAGGATATCTCATATATCAGGATATCTTGGTTTAGATGTCCAGTAGCACAGCAGCTGTAATATATTTAAGTATAGTGTTTTGGGTATGTATTATTTTTAGCATGGACTGTTTTATAAATGTTTATAGATTTGCTGTTTATACTGTTTGCTGTCTTATGCATTTATTCCGTATATATTGTATGCTTTACTAGCTGCTGCTCATGTATTAGACACTGTGGCAGAAAATTGCCACAACTTTTTAAACAAAAGCCATAACACCAAAGTGTCCCCTTATACATATTGTCTACAGATCTCACATCTAAGGCCTTATACTGTACAATCTGAAATCAGTTAAAAGCTACCACTCCTCCCTCATGTTTCCTAGCACACACTTACTTTAAGGGCCAGTTTATACCACAATTTCTGTGTTGCAGAATGCATTTTTGATGCATTTTTTTATGTGTTCTGGTATGGTTTTTTTCCCCTTTTTTCCCCTTCTTCTCAATTCAGGACATGTCATTTCCAGTGCGTTTTGATGTGTTTTGCTGCATTCTAGATGTGGTCCATACAAAAAAAAAGCAGCGCATTCTACTTTTGTTGACTGCGCTGGAACACACTGCACTTGTGTGAACTAGGTCTATTGGAATACATGGAAAACACTGATAATGCATTTTTGATGCAGATTAAAAATGCAATGGATTACATTTGGTGTAAATCAGCCTTAAAGTAATATTAAATCTTCAACCTTTTTTGCAGCATTGCCAGCAGTTTACCTCTTTTGTTGCCAGGCTCTGCGCTCCACTTTTAAACCCAGGTGGCCAGACCATTTTTGCAATTTTTCCATTGCTTTTTTTTCCATTGCTTTTTTTTCCCTTACATATCTTGGATCTAGTTGTACAATTTCTACTGATAATTCTGAAACGTTGTTTGTGAGTATCTAGACTCACTTTAAAATTATAAAACTGTATAGTAAACAGTAACTTAAATAAAGAGAAGTAAAGAAGGAGAAAAGGTAGGAAGGAAGAAATGAAGAAAGTGTGTGGGTAATGAGTAGTCTAGCTCCATGCATATAGAGATGACTTAGGATAAGAGGACCTCAATCCTCCTATAACTTCTGTGATGTCATCTCCGTCTTGTGTTTTAGAGAATATGGGCTACAGGGAAAACAGTCCTTCAACCATTCTGCATCTTAGTAAAGTCCTCCGTGTATTTAAACATGAACCAAGCTCTCCACAAGTTATGAAATTTGTCTGTCCTTTCTGTGAATATGGCTACCGTTTCCTCCTTTCTGTATATTGAGTCCACCTCTGAGAGCCATTCTGCTAGCGTGGGTGATTGTGTTGTTTTCCAGTGTCTAGGTATGATGGTTTTTGCTGCGTTCAGCATATGTCGCACTACTGACTTTTTGTATCTACTTAACGAGTAGTTTGAGATGTGTAACAGGCAACATTCAGGTGAAAGAACTATGCCAGTTTCTGTTATTGCTTGTATCCTTGCGCAAACGTTGTCCCAGAAAGCACGTATTAGTGGGCAGTACCACCATATGTGCAGCATATCTCCTTTTGCAGAGCCACATCTCCAACAGTTCTCGGAAATCTCCAGGAACCATGAGTGCAGCCTGGCCGGAGTGAAGTACCAATTTGTCAGGATTTTGTATGATGTTTCCTGGTTGCTTGTGCTAATTGAGCATTTGTGAGCCAGAATACAAGCATTGTTCCATTGTGTTTCAGTGAAAGATTTTTGAAGTGCGGTTTCCCACTCTTTTTTATGTTTACTCTGTTGTTTGTCCTGACTAGGCCGTAACCAGCCATAGATTAAAGAGGTGGCTTTGTGTACTTGCTCCCCTGCTATTCAAACTTGTTCAAAACTTGTTTGTTCTCTCAAAAATTTTTCCTTATTCGTGGGGCAGAAAATATAGTCATGTAGCTGTCTGTATTGCCAGTGGGTAAAGTGTTTGGCCTTTAGTTCCGTCTGTAGTTTGGTAAAAGTTTTTAGTCTGCCATTCTCTAGGCAGTGTGCAACTGTCATTGGGGTTTTGTCGTCCTTATGAGGGAAAGACTTTGTCGTGTGTCCTAGGGCAAACTCTCTATTCTTAATCAATGGGGTTAGAGGGCCTGGGGAGGACGCGAGTTTGTAAAGCTGTGAGACTACCTGAAAGACCTTTAATGTTGGTCCTATCGGCGGGTGTTTCTCTACATCAGTTGTACGTGCTTCTTTGTTCATCCATGGCAAAAATCTTAGTGGTGTTTCTGTGTTGAGGCTTTCTAGATTGACCCACGCCTTGGAATGAGCGTGACAGTTCCAGTCCAGAATGCGGGTCAAATGTGTCGCATAATAGTAGAGTTTAAAATGAGGTAAATTAATACCTCCCTCAGCTTTCGTCCTCATCAGCGTTTGCATACTGATACGCGGTTTCTTCCCTGGCCAGATGAAATCTCTAAGAATTGCCTGTAATGAGGAAAAGAACTGTTTAGGTACTGAGATAGGCAGTGTGTGGAACAGGTATAGAGCCCTGGGGAGGACCGTCATTTTTATCGCCGCTGCTCTCCCAAACCACGACAATGGTTTAGTGTTCCACTGTTGAAGGTCCTGTTGCAGATTATTTAGGAATGGGAGGAAATTCTGCATATAGATGTCGTTTAGGTCAGGGGTGAGCCATATCCCCAGGTATTTAAGTTTGGAATTTACCCATTTGAAGGGGCAGTTTGACTTGGTTGCTGATAATTGTTGTGGAGTTAAAGAGATGTTAAGAGCTTCAGATTTTTCGTAGTTAATTTTAAAGTTGGATATGTATCCAAATAAACGGAGTTCTTTTATTATATTGGGAAGCGACGTGTGTGGTTGTGTGATCACAAACAACAGGTCGTCTGCATATGCCGTAATTTTATGGCAAGTCTTATCTACATACAGACCTTTTATAGATGCATTTCCTTTTATTGTGCGTATATAGGGTTCTAGGGTTAGAATAAATAAGATTGGGGACAAGGGGCACCCCTGCCTTGTGCCATTATGGATTTGTACTGGTTCTGAGAGGGATCCATTAATTTTTAGTCTTGCCGTCGGATTTTGATATAGCGGTTTCTTTCTATATTATCTTTCAGAGTTATCGCTTCTACTCTCAAGGGAGCTGCCGCAGGTGCATATCGTCATTTTTTGAACTTTTTATTTATCATCATTTGGGTCTCTCCTCCTCCATGTGTATGTGTTATCCTCCCTAATTTTTCATACACACATCATATCAAGGTTGCATACTGTTTTTTTTGGACATTATTATGCATACATAATGTTTATTGCTCTCCATGTCTGGTTGGTAATTTGCGCCATTTCTCCTATTTATTTTTGAATAAAAAGAAGGTGCTACTGATTTTTAAGGCCAACAATATTTGCACAAATGTTGATCAAAACAATATTTTCGCTAAAAATACACTAAAATCAATATTAGCAGATACAAAAACAGCAAATTTTACTAAATCCCTGTTAAATTCCTACTAATTATAAAGGCTTAATCCGTATTGAGTTAATAAATAACAAATATTTGTAAATTTGAAATTGTGCCTTTTTGTGAAATGGTGAAAATTGAACGTACGTAAAACTATAAATAACCAAACTTCTTTAAAAAATCTGGAGGTTTTCATTTTTCACTTACAGGTTTCAGAGTTTGTAAAAGGACCCCCCCCCCAACTATACATTTTCTGAAAGCACATGACTAGCAGAATAAAAAGAAGGTGCTGCTGATTTTTAAGGCCCAATATTTGCGCAAATGTTTATCAAATTAATATTTTCACAAAAAATGCACTAAATTATCATTATTTTCAGATACGAACTCAGCAAATTTTACAAAATTCCTGCTAAATATCAAAGCGTAACCTGTCCTCAGTTAATAAATAACAAATTTTTGTAAATTATAAATTGTGCCTCTTTGCAAAATGGTGAAAATCAAAAGTACGCCAAAATGTAAATAACAAAATCTGTAGGTTTTTATTTCTCCCTTGCAGCGTTCAAAATTTATAAAAGACCCTCTAAACCATGTATTTTCTGAAAGCACATGACCAGTAGAATAAAAAGAAAGTGCTACTGATTTTTTTAGACCCCACAATAGTTGCGCAAATGTTTATCAGATATCAGGGTATGGTCGGGGGTAGAGTTAGGCCATCATCCCAAATAATTACATAGTTACATAGTAGGTGAGGTTAAAAAAGACACAAGTCCATCTAGTCCAACCTATGTGTGTGATTATATGTCAGTATTACATTGTATATCCCTGTATGTTGCGGTCATTCAGGTGCTTATCTAATAGTTTTTTGAAACTATCGATGCCCCCCGCTGAGACCACCGCCTGTGGAAGGGAATTCCACATCCTTGCCACTCTTATGCCCCGTACACACGGTCAGATTTTCCGATGGAAAATGTCCGATCGGAGCGTGTTGTCGGAAATTCTGACCGTGTGTGGGCTCCATCGGACATTTTCCATCGGATTTTCCGACACACAAAGTTGGAGAGCAGGAGATAAAATTTTCCGACAACAAAATCCGTTGTCGGAAATTCCGATCGTGTGTACACAAATCCGACGGACAAAGTGCCACGCATGCTCAGAATAAATAAAGAGATGAAAGCTATTGGCCACTGCCCCGTTTATAGTCCCGACGTACGTGTTTTACGTCACCGCGTTTAGAACGATCGGATTTTCCGACAACTTTGTGCGACCGTGTGTAGACAAAACAAGTTTGAGCCAACATCCGTCGGAAAAAATCCTAGGATTTTGTTGTCGGAATGTCCGAACAAAGTCCGACCGTGTGTACGCCCTATTACAGTAAAGAACCCTCTACGCAGTTTAAGGTTAAACTCATTTCTTCTAATTTGCCACGTAATTAATTAAACTCCCTTTCGCAAAAACGTTTTATCCCTATTGTGGGGTCACAATTTGTAAATTGAAATCATAGCGCCTCTCAAGCATCTCTTCTCTAGAGAGAGTAATCTCAGTGCTCGCAATCTTTCTTCATAACTAATATCCTGTTTGCTTTGATAGCAGCAGCTTGGCATTGCATGCTATTGCTGAGCCTATCATCTAATAGAACCCCCAGGTCCTTTTCCATCCTGGATTCCCCCAGAGGTTTACCTCCGAGTGAGTAGATTCCATTCATATTTTTGCCACCCAATTGCATTATTTTACATTTTTCTACATTAAACCTCATTTGCCATGAAGCTGCCCACCCCATTAATTTGTTTAGATCTTCTGGCAAGGTTTCCACATCCTGTGGAGAAGTTATTGCCCTGCTTAGCTTAATCGTCCGCAAATACAGAGATTGAGCTGTTTACCCCATCCTCCAGGTTGTTTATGAACAAATTAAACAGGATTGGTCCCAGCACAGAACCCTGGGGGACCCCACTTCCCACTCCTGACCATTCTGAGTACTCCCCATTTATCACCACCCTTTGAACTCACCCTTGTAGCCAGTTTTCAATCCATGTACTCACCCTATGGTCCATGCCAACGGACGTTACTTTGTATAGTAAATGTTTATGGGGAACTGTGTCAAATGCTTTTTCAAAATCCAGATACACCACGTCTACGAGCAAATGGACATAAAGAAAAAGATAACCCCCTGACGGGACTTTAAATGCCCAAAAAACATATTTAAATCCATAAATAATAATGTGAAATTGTGAAAAACCTTATAAAATCTCAAGTACAAATTTTATTTAACAATATTGTTAAAAACGAATTGTGGCTGATGTATTGTATTACTAACAGAACAGAAGATATACATGTGAACAGTGCTCTACATTTTCTGATAACTCCACGATAGATACATCGTGACTACACATTAGCAGAACTAACAACGCGTTTCAGAAGTTGATTCTTTCTTCAGGGGTGTATAACAGTAGAGCACAAGCTCTTCTATAAGCGAAGCAGACAAAAATATAAGCAGAATATTTACATATCTCATGACAAACTAATAGTTCTCTAATTTTTTGAGTAATTACACTCACTTTTAATCTGGAATGCAGTAATTTATACAGCAGCCAATAAAGTCTGCTTTTTAACTATAAAGTCCCGTCAAGGTGTTCTCTTTTCTTTATGTCACAAATGTTTATCACATCGCTGATTTTACAAAAAAAACCCCACCAAAATCCTTATTTGCACGCATAAACACAACATAACTTACAAAATTCCTGCTAAATTCATACTATGGCCCCGTAAACCTATGGAGGGTTGTGTTTACCCATACGGAGATGCACAGGTGCTCTGTGCATCCCTGTGCAGACAGTCCTATTTATGTTAATTGGGACCCAGCAGCTGCAAGGACATATCCGGCATCCGTGCGGGTGTGGCCCCAAATGTAGACAGTGTAAGTTCAGGAACATGCACCCACATGGATGTTGGGTGCACTGGCTCACGGACTGTGTCCATGCAACTTGTCAGAGAACTATCACAAACGCTCTTTCCCGTGTGCCAGCCAGATGTACGGTAAGAACGAGCGAGCCCCGGACTAGGCACGCACGTAATGCGATCATACGAACGAGAGCACGTCAGCGCGTGCACGTTCGCACTCCAACGAATCACGGCGCGAGGCGTGCTATTTAAATGATCAGCATACTAGCATCAGTGCTGGATTGTCTCAGATCGTTCCTGAACCCTTGTTGTTGCCTTGTTTACTTGACCCTGATCTTGAACCTCTGCCTTCCTCGACTACCCTCTCGGATTATCCCTACATCTCTGCCTGCCTTGCTTCCTGTACTGAACCAGGCTTGGACTTCTGACTACGGCTCTGTCTCCCGATTCTGTACCTCGCTGCCAGTCTGTTGCCAACCTCCACCAGTCCCCGACTACGAATCTGCCTGCCGATTGTGTACCTCGCTGGAAGCACGTTGCCAACTCCTGCCTGTCTTTGACCCTGCAAGTTCCTCTGCTGGACCTCTCCTGAATCTATCCAGTGATCAGCATCCCAGCTTCTTTCCGAAGACTTCTGTGTTCCAGTTCCTGCCAGCAGGCACCTGCACCCTTCCGCCGCCCTAGCAACCCTGTCTCACCCTCCAGGGGTGCTAGGACCGGGACCGTGCAAGAGGCCGCCCTCGTCATTTCAGACTCCACTGTAAGGTACGTGACACAGCTGCTGTGTCCCAGTTCATATGGATGGGACTGCCTGCAGAGGAATACACTGAACACCTTTGCATTTCCGTGCAGCCGCTGTGATCCCATTGACATCAATGGGACTGCATGCATGGTCATGCATTGAACACCTGTGCATCCCAGTGCAGCTAAACACAGCCTTTCAGTAGTATGCCGCACATAATCAAGGCCTTAGGCGCGGTTGAACTGCATTTCTACCACCTGCCAACGACTCCCCCTTGAGCTGCAATAGGCAGCTCCCAAAACATAATATTGTGCTGAACCTGTAGGTAAATAAGAGAAACAGAACCTTCACTAAGTGGAAGAGTGATGAACACCAGTATAGAAATAATAGAGATTAATAACAGTACATACATCCAATGTACAAATTGGTATTATCATCAAAGGGCCCAATAGGTGTCATGGTGAAATTGAGAACAAATACCTGGGTATATATAGTTATTACTAAAGATACCTCCAGATAAATGTTGGAGTAAAGTAAAGTTGCAAGGGCCCCTGAAGGTGACGCAGCATCTGTCTTTGTGTTGGGGACCTGGAATAAAAATCTGCTGTCATGGGGTAAACCTCTAACTGTTGTCCAGACAGCCTGGAATGGAGCTTCTCACCAGTAGGAACTGTGGTATTGCACTGGAACTATGGCCCTTACAAACTCAACTCAACTCAAGCACCGGATGGTAGGGTAACAGCTGTCTGCTTTCACTTTCAGGATAGCTAACTTGAACCCCCTCTGGTCTCTCCGGCAGTCTTTCTGACCCTAGTTGGACGCTGTGTGCTCAATCCCTAACATGTTTCGTCGTACTCACTTCATCTATCCTGAAAGTGAGAGCAGACAGCTGTTACCCTATAATCCGGTGCTTGAGCTGACTGCTTTGTAACTACTATGTTCTGAACACATGCACATAGCGCATGTGGTTTTAATGATTTTTGACCAATAAGTCGTTTTATAGAATTACGCTATTGTGCCCCGTACACACGATCTGACATTGATCAGACATTCCTACAACAAAATCCTAGGATTTTTTCCGACGGATGTTGGCTCAAACTTGTTTTGCGTACACACGGTCGCACAAAGTTGTCGGAATCTCAGATCGCCAAGAACGCGGTGACGTCAACCACGTACGACGAGACTAGAAAAGGCCATTTCAGAACCAAGCGCGGCACCCTTTGGGCTCCTTTTGCTAATCTCATGTTAGTAAAAGTTTGGTGAGAGACGATTCGCGCTTTTTCAAACTCGTGGTTTTCAGATCGTTTTCTGCTGTTCAGTTTGTGCTTGTGGGTTTGTATCTGCTCTTCCGTGCGTGCAAGCAAGCTACGCGTGACTTTGATTAGTCATTGTGTTCTTGTTCATTCGTTACTGTTTTTCAGGTCGCTCTTCACAGGCCTTGCTGTTCTTCAGTGCATTCTGTTACTTCGTTCTGAGCAGCCGACCGTTTTCTAGCCATGTTGCGTATACGTACTCCTTGTAGAGTTCGTGCTGTGCGGGGGATTGGTGTTGGGGTCCTGACCTTGACACAAGTCCAGTCCATGAACAGGGTGGGGAGGAGTTCATGGACCAAGAATTGGTTGCTTCAGCGTGACCAGTTCTGTCACATGCCTTTGCTTCGTGAGATCCGTGAGAATAATCCTGATGATTTCAGGAACTTTCTCCAGATGACGGACCCCATTTTTCACCATTTGTTGGCTTTGCTGACCCCCTATATTAGCAGGCAGAATACCTGCATGAGGCAAGCCATCACTCTGGAGCAGAGGCTCGTCACCACCCTGCGGTACTTGGCAACGGGAAGAAGCCTGCAGGACTTGAAGTTCTCGACAGGCATCTCCCCCCAGGCTCTGGGGATCATTATCCCAGAGACCTGTTCTGCCATCATCCAGGTCCTGCAGAAGGAGTATATTAAGGTAAGATTTGTATCCTTTAATATCACATTTTATTGTATTTAATGTTTGATAATATATTGTATTTCTTTCCTCATTCCCTAATTACCATGATTGTAATATGCTGTGAATGTCCCCTTTGTTCTCATGCATGCTGGATTTTTATGTAATTATTTTTGTTGTCCTTTATACATATTTGCCTTCACTTACCTCCCCAGCATGCTCTCCTGGCCCTATATTCACCTCATGTAGTCACTTATCAATGTATTTTATCAGCTCCATAGTAGTGCTTTACCCCAAACACACCTAAAATGTTTTTAAATGTGATTTGTGCTTTAAATTCAGGGAGAGTGCCGGAGGCTTTTTTTGGGGGGGTCCCCAAATCATTTGGAACCCTCCCTCCCCCCAACTGCTAAGTCAGCTGATCCCAATTCTCTATCTATCCTCAATCATCTATCTGCTGACTTTGCCAAGCCCATACACACTATACCCATCACTTTTGTGGTCAGATGTATGGATGAATTCCCCAAAGCATGTAGTGCAAGGGCCTGCCTGTATACTTTCAAATGGTACTGTTTAAAGTTTGAGTATCCTATTATTATCTTGATAGGTAATAGCAGAATGTCAAAATGTGCTCAAATGTGTACAATGTATATTTATATCTTTGTATTATGACACTTCTTTCCTGTCCAGTGGGCTGCCAATAGTGTAACTAAGGAGGGGCTGTTCCAAGTAATACCTATTATTTAGGCATTCATCTCTCAATGAAGTGGAGAGGGTTACCTGTCCAAGAGCTCCCCCCCCCTATAATGTTAGAAATGGCCCATGAGAGGGGGGGAGGGGGAATCTGATATGTGTACCTTTATACTTTGGTCTTTAAAAATTCCCATTAATAAATGTTATCTTGATGTTGGCCAAGAAGGTTTGTGTCTAATCTGCTTTCCATGTTTATGCGCAAAAAGACTAATTTTTTTTGTTTTCCTCAACAGTTTCCTTCCACGCCACAGGAATGGCAGACTGTGGCCTCCCACTTTGCCCAGCGGTGGGACTTTCCTAACTGCGGAGGGGCAATTGATGGGAAACACATCCACATCGTCCCACCACCCAACTCGGGGTCATACTATTATAATTATAAAGGGTTCAATAGTATTGTGATGTTGGCGGTGGTGTCGACTAATTACGAGTTCCTGTATGTGGACGTGGGGAAGAATGGCCGGATGTGGAATGGTAGAGTCATCGCCCAGACGGAGTTTTACAGGCATCTCCAGAATGGCAGCTTGGACTTGCCACCTCCAGAAGACAATGTGGAAGGACTCCCATTCGTCTTCATTGCGGATGAAGCATTTGCGCTGGGGGACCATCTTATGCGGCCATTCCCGATGAGGACCCTCACCCCGGACCAGAGGGTTTTTAATTACCGGCTGGCCAGAGCCAGAAGAGTGGTGGAGAACACATTTGGAATCATGGCCAGCCGGTTCCGCCTATTTCTTACACCCATACATATGGCGGAGTATAAACTGAATCATATTATCCTGGCGTGCTGTGTTCTACATAACTTTTTACGTCAACGTTCTGCCAACTATGCTGGCTCAGTTGGGCCTGAGGCCGGAATTATAAATGAAACAACCCTGACGGCGCTTAAAGGTGGCCGTCCTGGCTTGCCCTCCCTGAGTGCCCGTGATGTCTGGCTAAGATACCTTGAGTTCTTTGTGGGTAGGGGGGCCATCAATATGCAAGACAATGTGTGAAACCTTTATCAAATAAAAAAAAATAAGCAAATCTTTGGTGAAATTTACTGCTTGTGTTTGTTGTAGCTGACCCTGACAGAAATGTGGTGAGTCGTGAAAATGGCATTATTATGTAACCTTATGAAGCACTGTTGGGTGTTATTTACTAAAGGCAAAGACACTTTGCACTACAAGTGCACTTGAAACTGCACTTGTAGTGCAAAGTGGATTTGCCCTTATGAAATAACACCCATTGTCACAGAAAACAGCAATTAGAGCACCCCAAAAGTGTTGTAGCGTTGAGACAATTATCCACACATTCTTGATTAATAACAATCTTTTTAATACCTGTACAATCACATGTGCATTTTGACAAGGTTTTTAAAACAAACCAACATGTTTGTTGTATAACAATTTTTGGGGTGGCATTAGAAAAAGTAGAAATGTCCCTTTAAACATAAAACTGGCATGTGTAAAACCAACAAGAAAGACACAAATCTTGAACTTACAAAGTTCACATTTGGTAGAACTTGAAGGCAATATCAGACATGAGTATTTAGGAACTGTGTTTGTTATTGCGTTCAGATGGGGTGAAGTCACCCCAGGAAAAGTCAAATTTTGAAGATGCACACCAATTTACGAATGTCAACATGTGCTAGCTGCCATCAAGCAAGGGACGTGTTTTGGGGGAGCAACCCCTTCCTCTCAGCTACTTTATTATTGAGGAAGGGGTTGCACCCCCAAAACGCGTCCATTGATCTCCCGTGATGGCAGATACCACATGTTGACACACTGTGTGCATCTTCAAAATTTGGCTTTTCTACAATTAGCGAAAAAATTTAAAAATTGTAGCACACCATAAAAGAAAGGGCTTTGTAGGGGTTTTAAACTCTCCCCAAAACATCAATGATGTTCTTATTTTTTTTAATAACATCATTGATGTTTTTCGTGATGTTTTCCAATGCAACATTACACCCCATGATCTCCCCAATCAGGATCTGTGCACTTTCCGAGGTGAAATGATCTGGATCCACAACATCACGATCACCTAAAAAGAGAGAAACCAAAAAAAAAACAGGTATTATAAATATGGCTGAATCCATCTCTTACCTGAGCTTGTGGTCGCAGACACTCACCTGTTGTGGTGACTAGTTCCACCACGTCTTCTTCCTCCTCCTGCTCTTCTTGTGTTTGGGGTATTTCCCCTTCTTCCAGAGGTGGGGGGTCTCTGGTCTCCTCGGATGAGGGGTGTCCTCCAAGTCTTTTCTCCCCTATGTGAAACAAAAATGGTATACTTAGCACACAGATATTTGATGGCAGAACTATAAATATGAAACATTGCTTGGAAGTGGGGTACAATTGTCTATTTTGGCAGAGTTCCAAGATGTAGCATTTTTAGTGTCCTTTATCAAGCTTGAATACTTACCTGTCTTGTACAAGCTTCACAGATGGAGACCCCCCTATAGTATACACTGGAGCACCTGTGTGGGCCCCCTAATAAAAAGGGTGTTCTTGTGTCCCACACTAGTGCTCCAGCGTCCAGATGTGAAAACTGCTGCTGAGTGTCCTCTCCTTACACAGAAACTAGTTTGCATTTCATTCTATTAACAAACACATTTACACAACCAAATTAGTTTCATACAAGTAGGCCCTAAAAAATGTGGTCAAATGCAAATGGCAAAAACAATGGTGTTTTATAGGCCGAAAGAAAAATGTTTGATACGAATGAATAATGTGCCCATGAACATGAAAGTTGCCATTTTAAACTGTACAACAGTTCCTAAAAGCACATGGAGCAGCACGAACGTAATAAACATAAAAAGAATAGGAACATAGCACTACTTACTTTTTGGCAGCACTCTCTGGATCTTTCGGTACTGCTCATGCTCTCTTAATTTTAGGCCCGACCACCGCTTCCTGAGCAGATCTTTCGATCGTCGTACCCCGAAATTTCGATGCAGACTCTTGACCACTTTTGCCATGATCTTGGCCTTTCTGACATTGGGGTTGGGGTAAGGTCCATACTTCCCATCATAGTCGGCCTTCTTCAGGATGTCCACCATCTCCAACATCTCCCCAAAGGACATATTTGATGCCTTAAATCTTCTCCTTCTTGATCCAGACGTTTCCGTTTCTTGGCTTTCCTCCTCCTCGTTGCTATAATTAGCACGCACCTGCTGCGTCTTCGCCATGTGCTCTTCCCCCACTGCGCCAAACGAAAAGGGGCGGGGAATAGACTAGAAAGAACGTCAGGGGCGGGCGGAGTTACACGCATGCGCAGTGTGTATAAAGCGTAACACGCGTGCGTAGTACGTACGATCTGTGAGCGGAGGAAGGAGTATCGGAGGCGCTGATCGTGATAACGAAGTTAAGAGCCAAACTTGGGCCTATACTGCTTCTAGATTGAGGCCTATATTGTAACAAGATTAGGAGAGTTTTGCCTGACATTAGGGTTTGTCTTGTGTTGTGTCTTGCAGTGAAAATGGATATCTTGAAAGATAACGACTTTATGGAAATCTTCATTGATATGTTCAGTGAGCTGCCTTGTCTGTGGCAGATAAACCACCCACATTATAAGAACCAAACAAAGAGGAAGGCAGCACTGGATCAATTGCTGGAATTTGTGAAGACGGTGGTCCCCACGGCAGACATCACCTATTTGAAGATCCTAATTGGTGGCCTGAGGAGCACTTATCTAAGGGAGCACAAGAAGGTCCAGGATTCCCAGAGATCCGGAGCTGCAGATGACATTTATGTCCCCAGGCTGTGGTACTGTGACAGGCAGCAACATGTGGAGGAGCCCAGATTGAGCCAGGTATAGCATTCCTCTAAATATTTCTGGTTGTCCAATCAATGATGTTAACTAGATGTTAGTTTGGAGTACTAATTTATGATTGTGATTGATGATGCAAAAACTAAAACCATGTGCCTTTTTCAAACACAGGGAAGTCTCAGCCAGGAGGTGGCCGGGCCAAGAAGGCTGCCTGATATGCAGGTACCTCCCCTACACCCGCAAAGACAAAGTGGCAGGAAGAGGAGTACCCTGGAGGAGGCTGCCATAGGCCTCTTTTGGAAGGCTACAGAGGCCCTGAGGACCCCCCACACTGTGGAGGAGGACTTGCTTGCAAAAGGAGGCAGATGGAGGAGGGCCAACGACTCCAGTGTGAGTCCTTAATTTTGGAAGCTCTCAATAGGGGGTTGAGGGGCGAAATAACATCTGCTACCCACATTTGTGACCTCGCACATGGTCCTCCTCCTCTTCCAGGTCCTACTACTCCTCCTCCTCCTCCTCCAGGTCCTACTAGTCCTCCTCCTCCTCCAGGTCCTACTCCTCCTCCTGCCACATCTGCAACACCTGAGCCACAGCCAGGAAGGAAGCGTGGAAAGAAGACCAGAAAGTGATGACCCTGGGTCCAGTATGGTCTGGCAAAAGATGCTGGCTCTTGTAGTACCACAACCTGGGGACACAGATGTCATCTGCTGCTTTCTGGATCTCTGGGACTTCTGGACCAGACTGCACTCCCTTAGATACGGACTCCTCAGACCAACAATTTTGATGTTAAAGAATTGATGTCTGCCCTGGGGGTCCAAGGCTTCGCTAATTTCAGCTGTTTCTCCAGCGTTGCCTCCCGTTGTTTGGTTGTGAGCCCTTAATAAAGGATTTTTTGTTTCAATTATACTCTCCTATGTGTTTTTTACTTCAAAAAGGACAGTTTGTTTGTGATGATTCAGGTACATTTCTAAAGTACAATGTGAAATTAACAAGGGACACCAACACCAAACATATTAAATAAAATATTTATAGATTAAATAATATGATATCAATGGTGTTGTGGTAACTTGACACACAAAACACACACCAAAATATTATGTAGTAAAACTAAAAATAAAATAGAACAAAGATCAGCCTTGAAAAAAATTTTTATAGCCTGCTCTCAAACTTTGTGTGTCGGAAAATCCAATGGAAAATGTCCGATGGAGCCCACACACGGTCGGAATGTCCGACAACACGCTCCGATCGGACATTTTCCATCGGAAAATCCAACCGTGTGTTGGGGGCATTGGGCTGCAATTTGTCTTGTGAGACCACAGCATTACTTCTGGGATCTCTGATTGAGGATGATCGGGCGGTGGATACCACAGACGGAATGATTAGCGGGACGAGCCATTCACTCCCTGATGTTCAGACACAGCCTGCCCAGAATCATCCATCAGTGACAGCCACAGCTTAAGAGGAGCATTGGTGAGATCAACTAGTCAGGCTTTACACTTACCAACGGCTGGTAAGTGTTGATTTCATAGAGAGCGGGATTTGTACACAGATTATATTGCGGGTGTCTGAGAGCCAGCTTTACAGTGGAGCACCATCCCACTGATCTCCCATTTGAACTGCATATCTTATGGTTGTTCACAGCACTGCATTCATTTTCAGTTTACATTAATGAGTGGTTGATGTAGGAGCTCTGTCTGTGTTTTGTTACATGCATTCTTTGTAGGATCTTTCTTGAAGAGTTTTCTCAGCAGTTGCCCACAGACTTGTTTTATTTAATATTTAATTTTAAAATTTGCCTAGTTAAAATTGTACTGATTCCTACTGTGCCCTTAAGCACTTGGTGGTGTGGGATTCACATGGAACGTTACCTAGGGCAGTCTGCTCTTTTTGGGAAGCTATGTACAGCCCCTCCCAGCTGTCCATGATCTCCATGCATCACATATAGAATCCAGATGACATCACCACATCTAAAATGGGGCGTATAATGAAAACAAATATGTTTTATTTAAAAATGTAATTAGCATGTTAATGAGGGTGGAGGGAGGAACTAGGGAAGGCAAAATATAAGCATATTAAGCTTCAGCTTTAAATGCTGTAACTCATAATGACTTCTAGAGAGATTTTGTCGGCCTACTATCACATAGTAAAACTGCACCTAAATCACCTCTCCCTTTCACTGCCAATATAAGATTTTATTGAGTGATTCATATTCCTGTTTACTTCCTTGGAATGCATAATGGTTTCATTAGGAGTACTTGAGTGAGAACACCCTCCTCTGTGCCATAAAAAGAAATTTATATGATTAGTCATCAAAATCCTGGCAAGGTTTGCCGGCATGTGATGTACTACACTAAAATAGGATATATTAAAATTATACACACACTCATAAAAAGGGAGGACTATACAGTACCTGTGTTGATCAAGTGGTGGCTCAGCCCATCAAAATTTGCTGAAGCAGCTGTATTGACCAAGAAAAATAGCCAGTGCATTACAAATATTTTGTTTGCAAGTACTGGCATATTTGGCATAATGTGCTGTTCTCAGGTTCACAGGCAACGTGCTATACTCAAGATCCAGATAGTATTACTCTCATTGTGCTCCAAGACAGTTCTCAAAACAATTTCAGGTTAATTGTTTATATAAGGAGGACTCAATAGTCACACCTCTTGGACTTAGTGGAGTGCATTGGTGCAGGTGTGGGAGGGTTCATGACCTTAGTTCTTCAGCTGCATTTCATCCCTTCAACAATGTGAGTATTGCTTAACAACCCAAACAGTAAACTGCTTACTTAACACGAAGGCTGGCATCAGCCAACAGAGTGCAAAGGGTACCTGTGCTAAGCAGTTCAGGTTGCTTTACTGATAAACTAGGTTCCAGATGCACAAAAGCTAACAAGTGTCATTGTGTTGTCATTGTTCTGTGCAGAGGAAGACATTCCTGTTGGTGATTGAACAATAAAGAGACTTCCAGACGTGTAGGACAGATTGGCTGAATTTTTTAGGGTTTTGAAAGGAAATCATGCAAATATCAGCAGAACATACAAAGTCAAGGTACAATGTGCCCTGGTGGAAGCTAAGCCCAGAATCCTGGGACTGTAATGCATGAATGGGGGTCAGTAACATTTCTGGGAACTTCTGAAACCATATGAGCCTGAGATTCTGTGGAACAGGGGAAGATTGGCAACATGTGGGCAATGCGTTGGCAATCATGGCAATACTTGGGCAATAAACTGCAATAAGTTAAACTGGACTTTTCTTCCTCTTGTACATTGACTTTGTATGATCTAGGTAAGTTTGCATGGTTTTGAGAGGAAACTGTACACATAAGCAAAAATGGTAATACTTGGGCAATAAACTGCAAAAAGCATATCATACATAGTACATGTTAAGTCCAAGCTCTATCATTCTCTGCATATAGACTTCCTCTTTGTACATTGACTTTGTATGATCTGCATTGGCTTGCATGGCTTTTAGAGGAAACTATGCAAATGTAAGCAGATCATACCAAGTACTATGTACTAAGTGTCCTGGTGGAAACTGAACCCAGGATCCTAGGACTGCAATGCAAGAATGGTAAACAATAAACATTCCTGGGAACTTCTGGAACCATCCTGCCTGAAATTTTACAGAGCATGGGAAAAGTGGCAATATTTGGGCAATGCAATTATGGTGGTACTTGGTCAATACACTGCAATCATCCTTCAGACTCTATCCTCCTCTGCCGCAAGAACACTCTGCTCTACTTCATTGTGTGTCTGGTGTACATATTTAGACAGTGCCTGTAATCAGTGGCGTCGCTAGGGGGGGCAGGGAGTCCGCTACAGGGGTGACACCATCCCGAGGGTGACAAAAGCCCGGCTCCCTTTGGCACTTTTTTTTTCAGCCGGAACACACTTCCAGTGCCCCGGCCGTGCCTGGCATGTGTTCTCCCCCTCCTCTCTGTCTCTAACTCGTGCGCTGTTGCCCAAGCCTGTCACAATCTATTCCCCACTGGGCGGCTGCACACTACCCTCTCCTCTCCAGCTGATGCCCGGGTGCTCCGTGTACCTGAGCTGCCCGAGCTGGTGCAGGACAGGCAGGGGTATTGGCTTGTGATTTGGGGGGGTGTCCTCCACCACCTGAGGTGAGATGTTGTGGGGGGGCTTGCTGATGAGGTTGATTTTTGCTGCTGGACACAGCTATATTGTATAGAAGGGGTGGTTTGTTCTGAGGGGTGTCTGTACTAATGGAGGCTGGTGGTTTGTCCTGGGGGGGTCTGAACTAATGGAGGAGGGGTGGTTTGTCCTGAGTGGGGTCTGTACTAATGGAGGGGGGTGGTTTGCCCTGGGGGAGGTCTGTACTATTGGAGGAGGGGGTTGGTTTGTCCTGGAGGGGTCTGTACTAATGGAGGGGGGTAGTTTGTCCTGAGGGGAGTCTGTACTAATGGAGGGGGGTGGTTTGTCCTGACGGGGGTCTGTACTATTGGAGGAGGGGGGTGGTTTGTCCCGAAGGGGGTCTGTACTAATGGTGGGGAGTCTGTACTGATGGAGGGGAGTTTGTACTGAGGAGGGGGAGGTCTATACTGTGGAAGGGGGGTCTGTACTGAGGGGGAGGTCTATACTGAGGAAGGGGAGTCTGTACTGAGGGGGAGATCTATACTGATGGAGAGAGGGTCTGTAATGAGGGGGGTCTATACTGAGGGGGAGGTCTATACTGAGGGAGGGGGGTCTGTACTGATGGAGGGGGGTGGTTTGTCCTGAGTGGGGTCTGTACTAATGGAGGGGGTTAGTTTGTCCAGAGGAGGGTCTGTACTATTAGAGGAGGGGGTGGTTTGTCCTGAGGGGGGTCTATGCTGATTGATGGGGGTCTGTACTGAAAAGGGGGAGGTCTATACTGAGGGGGGTCTATACTGAGGGAGGGGGATCTGTACTGATGGAGGGGATCTGTACTGATGGAGGGGGGTCTGTACTGATGGAGGGGGTCTCTATACTGATGGAGGGGGGTCTGTACTGAGGGGGCTCTATACTGAGGGAGGAGGGTCTATACTGATGGAGGGGGTTTATACTTAGTGGGGGGTCTGCACTGACAGAGGGGGGTCTATACTTAGTGGAGGGGGTTCTGTACTGAGGGAGGACTATAATTGGTGGAGGGGGGTCTATACTGAAGAAGCGGGGTCTGTACTGAGGGGCGACTATAGTTGGTGGAGGGGGGGTGACACTATGTTTTACCACACCAGGTGACACCAACCCCAGTGACGCTACTGCCTGTAATATATCCTAGGCTCTGTCTTATCATTGCAGGCAGGCTACAGCTTGGGTGGTGTAGCTGCTTCTTTCCTTTGCCTTATTTCGTAGCATCTGCATCTTTCAGCATTGCAGTGAGAAGGTTGAGTCCCAATGTAATCACGTCGCACAACCCTCATCAGTGGATCTGCTGCTCCTGTCCTGAACTTTTCTTGTGCACATTATGCTTTATTAAAAAAACATACAAGTTCTTAAAGTAAGATAGCAACAAAATTGTGGGAAAATTCACATCTTACACAATTTGTTCTAATTGACTTCTTCAGGATAAAATATTTTTTATAAATGTTTTTCTTTATGTAAGGGCTAATTTACACTATGTGTGGTGACAGACATTTTACTGCATTGTAAAACATCTGTCACCACAAGGACACACAGGAAACAATTGTGTCCTATGTGCCCAATTCACACTGCAACACAGCCTAGTCAATGCTGCATTTTATTGCAACACATTGTACAGAATTGCATGGCACTGTACAGCAGCGCAACGCCATGAAGTGTATATTTTCTACACTTCAAATAAAGTTTGTACAAAAAAAAGGAAAGGAGCCGCATGATGCTTGAATCGTGCACCAAACTGCCCCCTACCGCACCCAGGAATGGACAGCTGCCAGAGTGGTAAAGTGCTCCGGCAGCTGTGCATTCCAGTGTGTAGTCGTAGTATTAAAAATAAAGCGTGGAAGTTCAAGAAGCAGAGGTTAACTTATCTTAGAGGACAGATAACTCCAGAGTGTTCTAGAGAAGGGTTTATTTTCTAAAGTGAAAAAGGCTCACTTTGCCAAAAATACCCAGTCATGTACAAGGCAAATAGAAAAAAACAGCACTTTTGATTGCACATGATTGGATGATGGAAGTCAGCACCTTCTCCTTCCCTTTTACTGCACAACAGACTTTTCCTGGCCAATCATAAGTAATGAAAAGGGAGACAGAGGAAATTGCTTGTAGAGCGATAGGCTGTGATGTAAGAGTTGTTACATGACAGTTACAGTGTTTATTTTCCTGTGACACCTATGACCCACCTGGACATAGGTGACGTCTGAGAAACCCAATGTGAATGCTAGGTGCTCCCCAGGATGTTTTCACAGGATCTGACATGTCACATGAGAAGAATGAATGTTACTATGATGAATAGCAAGCATAATCACCTGCTGAATATATGGGCAGTTGGTGATTTCAACCTTCAGTTTCGCCATAAAATAAACTATATGTGAGAATCCAAGCTGATCTAAAGAGAAGAAGAGGACATGAGTAAGAGATATAGGCCCAAATGTTAGCATCCTGAAGTCAAGGAAGAAGCTACATTTTAAAGCACATTAGGTAGGCTAGGCCAGGTAATTCAAAGAGGGGAGTCCTCCTTTAGAGAAGCTTCAGCTTTGCTTATAAGGGAGATGCCCCCTAATGCCCCATACACACGGTTGTATTTTCAGACCGAAAATGTTTGATGGGAGCTTGTTGTCGGAAATTCCGACCATGTGTAGGCTCCATCGGTCAGTTTCCATCGGAATTTCCATCACACAAAATTTGAGATCTGGATCTCAAATTTTCCGACAACAAGATCGGTTGTCTTAAATCCTGATCACGTGTACACAATTCCGACGCACAAAGTTCCACACATGCTCAGAATCAAGCAGAAGAGCCGCACTGGCTATTGAACTTCCTTTTTCTCGGCTCGTCGTACGTGTTGTACGTCACCGTGTTCTTGACGTTCGGAATTTCCGACAAGATTTATGTGACCGTGTGTATGCAAGACAAGTTTAAGCCAACATCCATCTGAAAAAATCCATGGATTTTTTTTGTCGGAATGTCCGATCGTGTGTATGGGGTATAAGAGTTCGGAGAGTGGTAGTATAATTATAGAAAAGGTGAAGCCCTCTGCCAGTTAATAGATGTCAAATGAGAATCCTTGAGTTCTGGACAAGGGGTACCAAACAAATAACTTGCTAAGAATAAGTAGGTAGAGATATCACATAACATTACAAAACAAAAGATCTGTCAGGTAGTAAAAAGAAAGCAAATAGCTAACTTTATACATTGGTGCACCACTATATCTACTGGGGGATAATTGAGAAGAAAAAAGCCAAATAAAAAGTCAATATAGTGAGCTCACAACTCCACACTAATGACAAAAGGCAGGCAAATCAATCTTAAAAACAGAGGTGTTTATTGTTCATAGAGTTGTACAGTATAACCAATGCATTTCAGCGCTATAACAGTGTTCCCTTCTTCAGGGCTATTCGTAAGAAGAAAATGTTCTGTATGCAAGATAACGTGATTGAAAACCCATCGTTCATATAAAAAAAAATTGAGGATGGCAGAGACACTGGTGGTTCTCATTCTTGGTGAATTTTGCACCAAACATTTACAAATGAAAACCTATGAGTGAGTGTGTGACTGTATTAAAAATATAAAATGCCTTTCGTATGTGTAACATCTTACCCTTTTCTAACCTCTAAACTGTACTCATTCTTTCAGCATCATTGTATTTACATAAGAGCTTAAAAGCCATATTTCCGACTATTTAAATGTTGAAGGCTGCCTTTCACAAACTCTCACAGTTATTCCCTTGGCAGTCAGCAATTTCTTTTTAAGAACCATTGTTCAGTCAAGTTTAGTGGTCCCCTGTGCACGCTTAAAAAATAAGTGAAATATCTGACTCAGGAACATTCAGCTGATGATACTGACAATTGTGAATTAGCTAGTGAGCCAGACAGGTGCAAAATGATTGTTGGGACAACAACTGATGATAACCAGTATGTGAGATATGTTTTCTAAATCATATTAAATACAACATTTGTACGTCTGACTGGAGTCTACATTAACATTTTCATGTATAAAAGGGCATATAAAATTGCCACACAAGCCATTACTTTTCCAATTCAATCTGAAGCTGTTGTAGTTTCTAAAACTCCCAAAAAATGTAATGCAATATGGCAACCGGAACTCATTCTGTAGACCACTGGTTTATAGAATGCCCTCAGAGATGTAATTTCCAGCCTTTGTGATTGGCTCACTAATTTGCCCAGAGGACTGCACTAAGATACAAGTTAAATTATAGGCATCCCCTGCATCATAAACCTTATTTTGATTACATACTCCCTAATGGTTACTTCTAAAGGGATACAAACACTGCAACTTTCCTCATTAGAACGCTGATTGTGCACCAGGTGGTAATATAGAAACAGCTTTCTCTTCCAAACAGAAAACTCCGGTCTACAGGAAGAAAAGCTCAGAAATTAAAGTAGCTACATTTTCCAGAATTGGGTCACTAATAAAGGAAAATTAAGTCCTGAGTATTAATTGGCTCCAGTTTCCAAGATACAGCTTCAGGTCAAAATTGCATCAAAATAATAAAAAATTACGAGGATGATGTGCGATTATGCTTCATAACTTTTCTGAAAATGTGATATAGCAATGAGAATGGTGCCACACCAATTATTATAAATGTATCTTTTTATCGATACCAAAAGTTAAAGTTTGGGTCCGCTGACATTGACGGCCCCGGATCAGTTATATCCCGCTCATCGTCTTTATCATCATCTTTGTCTAGAGTGTAGGATTCTGGTGGATCTGAAACTAGCAATTCCCCACCATGAGGTAAAGGATGCAGTGCGGATGGAATGTTTGGATATTCCACGGTCCACTTCTTTCTTGAGATCCCTTTTGCAATTGGGGGAACCATGAAAAAATAGCAGTCACTACTATGATTGGTGGGTTCCCTCCACACCATTGGGACTTCAAAAGGCATGGACTTTTTATTTTTGTTTAGCCAGTGACACAGATAAGATGTAATGTAACAATAATGAGGGGCTAAACTCTTTTCCTGATCCCCTATTTTGCTCCAAAATATAGGTGGTATTCCTTTTTTACCACTGCCATCATACTGCACTTTTGAGATGCACATGTGACCTCACCACAAATGTGGCAGAAGTTATCTGCGACGTTTACACAGTTTTGAGGCATCTTGGCTTCTAAAGAAAAATATCACGCAACTGTTCCTTGGAAATGTTAGGAAATGGCACTTTCACAAGCCACTGGATGTAAATGTAGGAAGCATAGATCTGGCCAAGACAAATGTACCTTGCAATAAAAGAACACTAAATTCCAGTTAGGTAATAATCTTTAGTCTAAAAGTGAAGATAAATTTATACACTGTTTGGTACCATTTTCCTTGTTCTATCGTACTTCGTAGAGAAGTTACGAGGCATCATGATCATGAGACACCTTCCTCTCTTGTAGGTAAATATACTCACCTGTGCATAAATCTTTATTGTGAAATATCTTGAAAACTTTAGCCAACCAGCACCTTTATCACCTGTTTTCTAAATCATCTAATCAAAATATGTAAGAATTAGCACATTTTATCTTGGAGGTCGATAATTGATAAGTGAAATAGAATGAATCTGCCGCAATGTTTGTTAAAATCTTTGTACTATACATTATTCACTCAGAGGGGA
Source organism: Lithobates clamitans (assembly GCA_037952925.1). NCBI lineage: Eukaryota > Metazoa > Chordata > Amphibia > Anura > Ranidae > Lithobates > Lithobates clamitans. The sequence continues at coordinate 4,169,666 of JBBGZY010000761.1, forward strand.
TTGTTTGTTTTTTTCTTAACAAAAGTGAATTTACACTTTGAAATGAATCTTCAGGCAAATCTAAAAGGCACAGATTAATGTACTGTGGTAACACATGCACTATCGCAATGTGGGGGTAACACACATACTGTAATATTCTTTTTCAATTGCATACCAATGTACCTGTATTGTAGTGCAACACTGGTTCCAAAAAAAAAGGGTTACGTGCAATTTTAGGCCGTTAGGGTGTGTTGGCATCTCATTCATTTTCAATGGACTGCATGTTAGCATGTATGTTAACATAACACAAAATATGTAAATGGTTCCTCAAGGTATTTTTTAAATGCAAGGTACCTGAAATTGACATGGTATCAGCCACTTGCAGTCCTCTATACAGCATAACTCAAGACAGGACCTGTAAATATAACTTAAAGGAGAAGTATGGGGTATGAAAAAAATAAACCCTCATACTTCATGCTGCCGCATCGGTCTCGAGATTCAGCCAGCTCTAAGAACTGAGCAATGACATGATCGCTGATCGCTCACTCACTGTTCTCCACTCAGCTCCCCCAGCGCTGACTAGAAATTTGGCTGAGGAGGGGGTGGGTGCAGCTGGCTGTGACCCTCAGCTGCATGCTGAACAGCAGAGCAAATGGTCAGTAAGGCAGCAAGGTTGACCCCACCAATATTGTTGGGATCCTTCCAGAGCCTGGCGCGTGGCTCTGCTCCATCAGCTGATAGTAGGCAATAGGAATGGTCCCGATGTTCAAATTGAACGTAAGTCTGACTCAAACATTGGGTGTTCGTTTGTCCACAGATGAACCGAACATATGGGGCGTTCGCAGCACATTTGAGCGCCGCGGAGTGCCCCATAATGCACTGCAAGTTTGCAGTGCATTGACGGCTGCCAATTGGCCAAAGCATGCACCTGACCTGCATGCTTTGGCCAATCACAGCGCGATCGGCTATGAGAGCCATGATTAGCCAAAGGCACGGTGTCTTTGGCCAATCATGGCTCAGTGGGTAAATCCACGCCCCACACTATATAATGCTGCTTATACGGCAGCTGTATGTAGTGTGATACGTGGAGGAGATTGAGAGAACCTGAGATAGATTAGGCAGATTAGTTAGTGGCGTGCAGGCAGTTTAATATATATATATATGTATAATGCATTGCATTGAAGTGGTTAAGGGGAACTCTATGGCAGAATTAAAAAACAGCGTGGTGCCCCCCCCTCCAATGAATACCAGGCCATTTGGGTCTGGCATAGATTTAAGGGGAACGTCACACCAAAAAAAAAAAAAAATTGACGTGCTCCCCCACCAAAATCCATACCAGACCCTTATCTGAGCAAGCAGCCTGGCAGGCTGACTGTTAAGGGCCCCCTTAACAAGGGGGCCCCCAAATCCCAGCCCCCCCCTATGTGAATGAGTATCGGGTACATTAAAAAGTAAAAACCACAACAGACAGTTTTTGACAATACCTTTATTAAAAAAAAAAAAGTGTACTGCGATGTCCATCCATCTTCAATCACGCCGCCCGAAGGACCCAAATAAAAAACAAAAACAAAGCTCCGTCTTGATGGGAGGCCTCCCGGTGACTGCTGTCTCTTGACTGTGACAGCTGTTATATAGGCAAGGGTGGGGCCACATCACATCATGTGATGTCAGAGTGGGCGGGGTCATCTGGTTACGTCAGCAGGTCGCCTGCCCTTGCCTATATAACAGCTGTCAAAGCCAAAAGACAGCAGTCGCCCGGAGGCCTCCCATGGAGGCAGAGTTTTTTCATTTTTTTTCTATTTTTCGGGTCCATTGGGCGGCATGATTGACGATGGATGTACATCGCGGGACACTTTTTTTTTCTTATTAAAGGAATTGTCAGAAACTGTCTGGTTTTTACTTTTTAACACTTTTTTGGTGAATGGGTAGGGGTACAATGTACCCGATACCCATTCACATAGGGGGGGCCTGGATCTGGGGGCTCCCTTGTTGAAGAGGGCTTCCAGATTCCGATAAGCCCCCCAACAAAAAGCACCACTGCCAAAGAAGAACAGAGAGACCAGTTGTCACCCCATGAAGTAGTGAGAGGCCGCTGGTCAAACCCTACTGCTCCCAAAAAAAGGAACAGTATTGTTTGCAAGGGACACAGTGCAGGCGCTTAATACCTAGATACCTGGATCTGGGCCCCAACTTTCTGGCTAGCTGGGAAAGGGGTTTAAAACAGACTAACATATTTGTTTACCAACCGTATATACAGTTCTCTACCATTTTATATATTTGTTTGAAGGTTGCTATATATATATATATATATATATATATATACATACACACACACACAGTATCTCACAAAAGTAAGTACACCCCTCACATTTTTGTAAATATTTTATTATATCTTTTCATGTGACAACACTGAAATGACACTTTGCTACAATGTAAAGTAGAGAGTGTACAGCTTGTATAACAGTGTAAATTTGCTGTCCTCTCAAAATAACTTAACACACAGCCATTAATGTCTAAACCGCTGGCAGCAAAAGTAAGTACACCCCTAAGTGAAAATGTCCAATTTGGGCCCAAAGTGTCAATATTTTGTGTGGCCACCATTATTTTCCAACACTGCCTCTTGGGCATGGAGTTCACCAGAGCTTCACAGATCACCACTGGAGCCTTCTTCCCCAGCTCCATGCCGACATCATGGAGCTGGTGGATGTTAGAGACCTTGCTCTCTTCCACCTTCCGTTTTGAGGATGCCCCACAGATGCTCAATAGGGTTTAGGTCTGGAGACATGCTTGGCCATTCCATCACCTTTACCCTCAGCTTCTTTAGCAAGGCAGTGGTCATCTTGGACTTGTGTTTTGGGTCGTTAACATGTTGGAATACTGCCCTGCGGCCCAGTCTCTGAAGGGAGGGGATCATGCTCTGTCTCAGTATGTTACAGTACATGTTGGCATTCATGGTTCCCTCAAAGAACTGTAGCTCCCCAGTGCCGACAGCACTCATGCAGCCTCAGACCATGACACTCCCACCAACATGCTTGACTGTAGGCAAGACAAACTTATCTTTGTACTCCTCCTCACCTGGTTGCTGCCACACATGCTTGACACCATCTGAACCAAATAAGTTTATCTTGGTCTCATCAGACCACAGGACATAGTTCCAGTAATCCATGTCCTTAGTCTGCTTTTCTTCAGCAAACTGTTTGCGGGCTTTCTTGTGTATCACCTTTAGAAGAGGCTTCCTAACTGGAACGGCAGCCAATGCAGACCAATTTGATGCAGTGTGTGGCGTATGGTATGAGCACTGACAGGCTGACCCCCCACCCCTTCAACTTCTGCAGCAATGCTGGCAACACTAATACGTCTATTTCCCAAAGACAACCTCTGGATATGATGCTGAGCATGTGCACTCAACTTCTTTGGCCGACCATGGTGAGGCCTGTTCTGAGTATAACCTGTCCTGTATGGTCTTGGCCACCATTCTGCAGCTCAGTTTTAGGCTCTTGGAAATCTTCTTATAGCCTAGGCCATTTTTATGTAGAGCGAAAATTCTTCTTTTCAGATCGTCAGAGAGTTCCTTGCCATGTTCTGCCATGTTGAACTTCCAGTGACCAGTATGAGAGAGTGAGAGCGATAACACCAAATTTAACACACCTGCTCCCCATTCATGTAAGGGCTTACCTTGGTTGGAGTTCATAATGCAGAGATGTATGCTCACCCTTGCAAATACACACAGACCACGGTAACAAGGTAAGAAGCTACTTGGGCTGTGAATCTGTGCACCGAGGTTTAACAAGAATTTGCCAGAGGATAGTCGAGGTAAAGCTGTAGTCAGGGAATCCAGAAGTCAGAATTAACGAAGAACAAAGCCAGGGTCAGAAGCCAGGGTCAGTCTTGGAACACTGTAACTTGAACACAAGAACACCGGAACACAGGAACCCAGGAACACAGGAACACAGGAACACCGGAACACAGGAACACAGGAACATTTGGTAATGATAGAGACAATGAACTGACAAACCCCTCAGAGTGAGGCAGTGTTTTATACCCAGCTGATTAGGTAAACTGCCTCAGCTGAACCAGGAGTAATGCCGCGTACACACGATCGGACTTTACGGCATACTTGGTCCGGCGAACTTGAGTCCGTCGGACAATTCGATCATGTGTGGGCTCCATCAGACTTTTTTTTCTCAAAAGTTTGAGGGACTTAGATTTCAAACATGTTTCAAATCTGTCCGACGGGCTCGAGCCCAGTTGAAAAGTCAGCTCGTCTGTATGCTAGTCCGGACAAAAACCGTCACTAGGGCAGCTATTGGCTACTGGCTATGAACTTCCTTGTTTTAGTCCGGTCGTACGTCATCATGTATGAATCCATCGGACTTTGGTTGATCGTGTGTAGGCAAGTCCGTTCATTGGGAAAGTCCGTCGTAAAGTCCGTCGAAAAGTCCGCCAGACAAAGTCTGCCGTAAAGTCCGCTCGTGTGTACGCGGCATGACAGGTACTAATCTGAGTATAGCCCCACTTGGGGCACAGTAGGGACCGTGACAATTCACACCTGAGACCAACTAACGAGTCACATGACACCGGGGAAGGAAAGTGGTTAATCGGGCCCAATTTAGACATTTTAACTTAGGGGTGTACTCACTTTTGTTGCCAGTGGTTTAGACAATCATGGCTGTGTGTTGATTTATTTTGAGGGGACGGCAAATTTACACTATTATACAAGCTCCACACTCACTACTTTACATTGTAGCAAAGTGTAATTTCTTTAGTGTTGTCACATGAAAATATGTAATAAAATATTTACAAAAATATGAGGGGTGTACTCACTTTTGTGAGATACTGCATATATATATATATATATATATATATATACACACACACACACACAAAATGTTTCCATTAGTAACAAGAGCAGTATTATGATCAAAAGTAAAATCAAGAACTCAATTAATCCCTATCTAGGCCACTTGTAATAATGTTCTGCAGTAGGGCACCCATGTCAATCCAGGTTTTTGTTACAAAATATGCAATTTAAATAAAATTAACCAAGACCTTTGAGTTTCCATTAACAATGACTGTTCACTGGTAGCATGAACTAATAAAGTAAAAATATTTCTGCCACGTCTAAGCCTGTTTCACACAGTGTGATTTTGCTTCAGATGTGACAGATTTGCTTAAAAGCTCAATTAAAGTTACAAAAATAAATGTTAAGTCAAATGGACACCATGTTAACAACCTAAATTTTTCATGTCTTACCTGCATTTCCCAATAGGCTTTAGAATTTGACCACCAAGATCACTGCATTCAGTATTCTAACTGACCTGATCAGGAACACCCTCCACCCTTTCTCAGCACTACAAGTCTGTGGACACTTGTAATGGGAACTGTGGTCATAACTCATCTATGACATCATAGAGCACTAGAGTGGGGCAGGAAATACATTTCCTCTAAAATAAAAATGTACTGTAGGGCATTTTCATGCAAAAAACTGTTTAAAAATATAACATGCACAGAGTATAATGAAAAAAAAAAGTTATGAGATTTCAAACTTTTCATCAATCAATTTGCAGGGTGCCATTGCTGGCATACTTCTAAAAATTCTGGTTGCTTGGCTGTTTTACCGATCCACTGGCTTCAGTACTCGCGTGGTCACTAACCTGGAACTAGTGTGCAGATCAGAAAAGTTAAAGTAAAGTCAGAAGACCTATTCCCCTTTAGATTGTAAGCTCTTATGAGTAGGACCCTCCTAACCCCTCTTGTATTTAATTATTTTGTAATTTTACTCTCTCCCCTACTTTGTAAAGCACTGCACAACTGTTGGTGCTAATCCGGAACAATAATAAACTGCAATCTTTTTCTAGGTTAGTGACTCAAAATATTAAAGCTAGAGGTTCAGCTTGACATCCAGATAGTACCATGTGCAGAATGAGAAGTCAGCAATGATAATCTCTATGTTTCTTTTAGTAAAATGTCTATTTTAATGTGATTCTAATGGCTCCTTTTTTACCTAAAACAAAAAAAGATGTTATACTTACCGGCTCTGTGCACTGATTTTGCACAGAGCAGCCCCAAGCCTCCTCTTATACAGTTCCCTGCCAGCGATTTTGGCTCCTCTTCTTTAGTGTCTGCCACTATAGCAAGCCGCTTGCTATGGAGGCAGATATGCAGACTCACTCCAAAGCTGGGCTGTGTGTCCATAGACACACACAGTGTGGCTCGGCCCTGCCCTCGCTAACTCCTCACTGGGTTTGATTGACGGCAACAGGACCCAATGGCTCCTGCTGCTAAGAGTCTGTTCTGTGAAATCAAGGAGAAAGCAGTGCCGCTGCAATAGGGAACAGCGCTGGATCGATACTGGACACAGATAAGTATTTAGGAAGGAGGGAAACAACATTTGGTGAAAGTTTTTTTACCTTACTGCAGGTATTGCATCAAGGTAAAAAAACCTTCTGACTTTAGAACCACTTGAAGGTTGTGGTCACATTCTTTATGAAAACTACTAAGGTATCAATGTTGATGTAGTTAAAGTAGAACTTCATTAAAGCCTTTCCATATGCTTTCTTTTATATGTGGCTTGGGAAAGACATAGGATGAGGGGTGGGTGTGATGTTACTGTGTGTATGGGGGAAGAGGGAACAGGGTTGTGTAACAAAATGTGAATTTTGCATTAAAATTGTGTGATATCGATAATGGACGTCCCTAAAGCTGCATTGTTTATCTTGTTTTAATGGCTGTTTTTTGCTAATATCACAGACAAAAAAATATGATGGCTTGTTCACCTGAATCAGCTAGATCCAGCCGTACACCATGCAGGTTTCATCATATCTGGACAACAATGAACCACTCTAATTTATTCTCTAACAATTGAATCTACAACCGCACAACTAAATCTACAGGCCCACAATTACACCTACACTCGTGCAACTGAATATAAAGCCCACCAATTGAATCTGCAGCCCCAACTAAATCTTCAGCCCCATGATTGAATTTACAGCCCCCACAACTGAATCTACATCCGCCAACTGAATATATTGCCCCACAACAGAATCTACATCCCCCAACTGAATATATTGCCCCACAGTTGAATCTACAGTCCCCTAGCTGATTCTAGAGCAGCACAATTGAATCTACAGCCCCCAACTAAATCTAAAGCCCCCCACAATTGAATCTCCATCTCTCCATCTGAAGCTACAGCCCCACAACTAAATTTACAGTGCCAAAACTGAATCTACAGCCCCACAACTGAATTTACAGCCACACAACTGAATTTACAGCGCCAAAACGGAATCTACAGCCCCACAACTGAATCCACAGCCCTACAACTGAATCTACTGCTCCCAACTGAATCTACAGCCCCAGAGCTATATTTAGAGCCCCCCAACTGAATCAACAGCCCTGCAACTGAATCTACAGGCCCACCACTGATATGCAGCCCAGGAGTCAGAGAGTGACCAACCAACCAGAGGCTTTTCACACATCTGATGACAATTTTTTTATTGTGATTCTTTACACACTGCTTATGATATTTCCAAATTTATGCTATTTAGGTCACACATTTTTTTTTTTTTTTGTATAACACAAATCTGGCATGAGATGGATGAAGGAAAAAAAAACAAAGTGAACGAAAGGTCATCTTTATTCCAGGCAAATATTAAAACCACTTTGGAACAACAAACAGCAGACATACCTTCAGCAAACATTATACCAACCATTTGTTCCCATGAACTGCCAATGGCACATTTACCCTCTATATGAATAAAGTACTGATGTGTTTATATAATTTCATACTTTACTCGTCAAGAGGCATTATAGTGGCAAAAATAAGAAATCAATAGGCAAATAATTCCACTGAAAGTGCCTCTTGCATGGGAATGTTGCTGGCAGCCTTTTCCCAGCTGCGTGAACATGTCCAGACTGCCTGGTCTGGTTTATGGACGTTCAGTATCAAGGGGAACAAAAAAACAGACTTCTTAAACAATACTGTTAAAATCATAAATGAAATATGACAACACAAAAAGAGTTTACCTTCAGAATTTCCCAAACTGAGATGAGTGAATGACTATGCTACACCTATAAACTGGGAAAGAAAAAAACCTGATCAAAATGTGTACAGTAAGTTTAAAGTGTAACTATGGACAAAATCAATAATATATGATGCAGTCTGCCAGTAGCATTATCGCAGCAGTTTCTGATTGTAACAAAGTTTTATCACTTATTCATTCTTCTAGTAGATCTGGTATAGTTTCATATCCTTTAACAGTGACAACCCTGCTTGCTCTACAACAAAATCACATTGCAGCATTGTCACCCTGTGGACAGGGTAGTCAACAGCTTCATTCTCATGTCTTTAATTAACTATGGTACGGCAAGTGTATTGCAGATGCCTGTAAGATCCCAGTGAGATGCCAGAAAATCCCAGATGTTCTGAAAAGCGTTGGTGACGCTCAATGACAGGCTGAAAGGACCTGTCCATGGCTGTAAGCGTGCAAGCAGCTGGAACTCCACCTTTACATACAGGGTTGCAGGGCATCATGCTGGTATACAGCTCAACACATACTGTTCATGTGCACGGATGTTGGTCCTAGACCTCTCTTCCACATCCTCCTGGTCATGGCACATATTAAACCTTTCACACGTGGAGTACTCACACATAGGCCCATGTTTTACACATGGTCTAGATAGAAGCTGAGTCAGTGAGAAAAGATGAAAGGTGCAGCGCTTTCAACAGAAGCGATCCAATATTAGTGTGCAGTCTGCAGCACAGGTGCCCTCAGTGTGTCTTCTCACACTAAATACAATATATAAGAGAGAAGACCCGGCAACTCCAAAGTCCTTGATGCAAAACTGTAATGGCTACATAAGAGCATTTAAAAGCAAACAACTGACGCGTTTTGGCGTGAGCCTTAAGCCTCGTACACAGGATCGGATTGTTGGCCAACAAAGCATCAGACTTTTCTCCGAAGGGCATATGACAGGAACTTGTCTTGCATACAAACGGTACACAATTGTCGGCCAACAAACACGAACGTATTTCACCTCTTGAGCGCCACACTTTGGGCACCTTCTGCTAATGTCTTGTTTGGTGAGCATTGATTCCGAGCATGCGTATTTGTACTTTGGACTTTTGTGTTACGGACTTGTGTACACACAATAGGAAAATCTGACAACAGACCATTGTCCGCTGAAAATTAACTAGCCTGCCATCCAACATGGCGGAAAGTTGGACAACAATTGCCCGATAGAGCGTACTAATGGTTGGATTTTAGGCAAATAGTCTGTCATCACACAATTCCCTGCCGAAAATCCGATCGTGTGTAAGAGGCTTTAGTCATAGCCGAAAGATGCAGCGCTCTCAACAGAAGCAATCCAGTCCTAGTGTGCGGTCTGCAGCACAGGTGCCAAGGCTCAGTGAGTCTTCTCTAAATACAATATATAAGAGGAAAGAGCTGGAAGCTCAAAAGTCCTTGATGCAAAATGTATTGGTTACATAAGAGCATTAAAAAGCAAACAGCTATTGCGTTTTCTACACCGAAATGCGTCAGTGGTTGCTTTTTAATGCTCTTATGTAGCCAATACATTTTTGCATCAAGAACTTTGGAGTTGCTGGTTCTTCTCTCTTATATAGTGTCTAAGCTCCAGACATCCAACTTACCACCCAAGACCCATGAGACACGGCAGCCCGGGTCATGTGGTGCATGACACACAAGGGGGTTTTATCTCACCGTCAGGCGGGGGACTCCTTTTCCTCTATTACCACCCATTCCAGAGCCAACAACTCTTCACTCCAGGCATTGGCTGTATTTAACACTTTACTCTATAGACCAGGGATATGCAATTAGCGGACCTCCAGCTGTTGCAGAACTACAAGTCCCATGAGGCATTGCAAGACTCTGACAGCAACAAGCATGACACCCAGAGGCTGAGGCATGATGGGAGTTGTACAGATAATAGGCTGCGCTGCTAATAAATGAGCGTGATCATAATGAATACAGCCACCTTAGTGACAATTGAACATAAACAAAATATTTCTTGACAGTTGAATGTGAACAAAATAGTAAAAAATACAGTATTGAAAAAACATAAATCACATGCAGAAATGGTGAATAAGGAATTCAGTGATCAAGACAATTGAATCAAGTCCATATAATCAAAAGATAAAATGAACTAAAAGTTCTTGTGGGTGCAGAAAATTAATGGATAGAGGGAGAAAGACACCCTTTCTTCAAGTGATGTAAAAAACTATCTCCGTAAGGAGCGTGGTGTAATAGGGAGTTCCTCCACCTCGAGTAGGTAAGCCCCTTACCAGATCCAAAGATCTCCTGTCAAAGAGATCATACACGCAAGTGGCTGTGTCCCCCAGCCACTGGGTCTCTGTCAGTACGTGTGTCACAAGCCACCTCTCCAGGGAATCAGCTTAATGATGATGTTTCCGCTCCCAATCCATGAATAAACATAAAAAAGAGTGCTCCATAGCGTAATACAGTTAAAAGTTAATTTATTAAATAAAAGAAAAGCACTTACAAATTGTGCAGTAAATGTTCGCCTCTAAAATCAATAATGCGCCGGCCGGCTTCAGCTGCTGCCCGTTCCTTCCGGGTTCAGCGTGGTGTGGTGGTGACGTCAGCACGCCGCTCCTCCCTACGCCGTTTCGACAAATCTGTCATCTTCTTGGGGAAGACGACAGATTTGTCGAAACGGCGTAGGGAGGATTTGTAAGTGCTTTTCTTTTATTTAATTTATTTTAACTTTTAGTTCATTTTATCTTTTGATTATATGGACTTGATTCAATTGTCTTGATCACTGAATTCCTTATTCACCATTTCTGCATGCGATTTATGTTTTTTCAATACTGTATTTTTTACTATTTTGTTCACATTCAACTGTCAAGAAATATTTTGTTTATGTTCAATTGTCACTAAGGTGGCTGTATTCATTATGATCACACTCATTTATTAGCAGCGCAGCCTATTATCTGTACAGTTAGTAAGGTGGGGGTTGTCTCGCATTTAAGGTTGCAGCAGCATTTTATGGTTATTCTTCATTTCTTGCTCGTTTCTGTTTGCTTTGTTCTTTCACTGAACACATGTGTGGAATATTTTCACTTAAGGGATAGCGCAGTATTTTTTTATGCACCAATAATAGATTTGCGCTTACTCTATATGATCAAAAAAAATCATATAAGCAGCTAACACCACAACTAGAATCGTTGCCAAACAAATGGATAAAATACAAAAAATGTGTAGCGCTAGAACCAGCAAAATACCTTAAAATTAATAAGTTTAAAAGGCCTAAACATAAATTATAATGTACACAAATAAATGTATCGCATATAAAGTGGTTCAAGTGGACAGACAGTGAGTTGGAACAAAATGCCCCAGGACGAAGTCTACTCAGACGAAACGCGTCGGGAGGACTCCACTGCCGTCCCTTTTATGTACAAGCGCTTTTTTACTAACTTCTTCATGTAAGTGTATTTCTTTGATTTTTAATAAATACGGTGTCTACGGTATCACACTATGTAGTCCCTTTTGTACCCTTTATGAACCTTATGTGGAGAGATCCAATAATATGTGTGGAGAAGATACGCCTTTAGAAAAGCCTCTCTCAATACCATCAGGCTGCCAAGATCTTCCCACCATTGCCAGGGTGCAATAAAAGCTGGTTTGACCCTTACAGTATACGCTGTTTTGGGTTCAAACCCTCCGGTAAGCTCCCATCTGTAACATCCAAGTGCACTGCATGTTTTGAGAGACACAGTGGTGTGATATGAGAATTGGGCTTATGTATGGATTATTCAACATAGTGATGAGACTTTTTTAAGTGACTGCAGAATATCACCCTCCAAGACTTTTTCTGCTGCATTTTGGTGAAGGCGCTCCTCACCTCACTTTTGGGAGTGACCCATTTTGTTCCAACTCACTGTCTGTCCACTTGAACCACTTTATATGCGATACATTTATTTGTGTACATTATAATTTATGTTTAGGCCTTTTAAACTTATTAATTTTAAGGTATTTTGCTGGTTCTAGCGCTACACATTTTTTGCAGTATTTTTTTATGGTATGATGGGAGTTGTACTTTTGCAACAGGTCCGCCAATTGCATATGCCTGCTATAGACCATCACACAGTTTTTTGCAGGAAAACCTCTTTTACTTGTTAGCATAGCAAACAGTCCATGAAGGTGGTAGAAACTTTCCCAAATGATGGTGAGGTAGAACACATCAGTCTCTTACATTACTGCTTCTTGTAAACAGTAGCTGAACAAGGTGATACTCACAACCAGATAACGGTCCATAACCCAAGTTCCCATTAGTTAAGGGCAAAGTCCTCCACAGCCCCTCCATCGAAGGGGAGAGCACACTAGGAATCCCTCAGCTCTTCTCTCCTTTCTGTGGAGTCTCTCCCTCTCCTGGATGCAAGCTCCTTCCACCTAATAAAGAGGCACCCACCAGACCACACCACCTAAGGGCAGGAACTATTCATAAAGGGGAACTCTACCTACCTACAAGCATGTATCTGCACATCCTGCTGTAAGGGACAGATGTGTGACTCTGGACGTGGACAGGTTGTGTCCAAGGCCAAACATCTGTCCCTAACCACAGATAACCGCTGGATGTCTCATACATGCAGATACATTTCTACAGCTCCTATCAGCCTGTCATTCAGGTGTACAGCCTCAGAGGCCTCCACTGATCAGACTTTAGGAAAGTGAAACACAATTGGAGTTGGTGAGGGGACACACTGGCTACTTTCGCTGCCATTGTGCTATTGCTGGGTGTTCAGTGCTTCCCTATACCTTTAAGGGGGGATAGGCTCCCTCTAGGCATACCTGCCCTTAATCTACCCACTCCAGCTTTGGAGAATCTAATCTCCAGCTTTGGAGACTCTCAAAATTTATAGAATTAGGATTGCGGTACACTGGGGTGCCATGACATGGCCTCTGCAGCTTACGCATGTACTGTATTTGCAAATGTGTGCAAACTAAACCCCTTATTTTAACATGAACTGTTAGACAGGACAATTTGGTTTGTTGCAGGCTGGCTGCTAAGTGAGCTGGGAATTTTTGTTTGCTGTTTTTTGACATGAGTTGTGCTTCTTGCTGCAAAGGCTAGTTAGGTTGGGGTGGTTGTCATTTGTTTAAAATACAATTTAAATTGGTCCACATCTTTTGGTGGGGGTGGGGGGGGGGTATGGTGTGTGGTTGTTTTTCAGGGGTTGGGCTTGGCCCTTAAGTTCCAGTGAAAGGAACTTTTAAAGTCTAAGCACACCAAATCATTTTGGACAGTTTCATGCTCCCAACTTTGTGGGAACAGTTTGGGGAAGACCCCTTCCTGTTCCAACATGACTGCGCACCACTGCACAGAGCAAGGTCCATAAAGACATGGATAAGCGAGTTTGGGATGGAGGAACTGGCCTGCACAGAGTCCTGACCTCAACCTGCGCTTCTGGAAGAATGGCAAAACATTCCCATAAACACACTCCTAAACCTTGTGGACAGCCTTCCCAGAAGAGTTGAAGCCGTTATAGCTGCAAAGGGTGAGCCAACCCAATATTGAACCTTACGGACTAATGTCGCGTACACTCGATCGCACATTCCATCAACAAAATCCATGTTTTTTTTCCTGACGGAAACTTGACTCAAACTTGTCTTGCATACACATGGTCACACAAATCTTGTTGGAAATTCCGATCGTCAAGAATGCGGTGACGTACAACACGTACGACCGCACTAGAAAAGGGAAGTTCAATAGCCAGTGCGCCACCCTTTAGGCTCCTTCTGCTAATCTCGTGTTAGTAGAAGTTTGGTGAGAGACGATTCGCGCTTTTCAGCCTCGTGCTCTTCCGATCCTTACTGCTCTTCAGTTTATGCTTGTGGGTTCGTATCTGGTTTTCAGTGCATGTAATCAGTTCACATTTGTTTTTAAGTGCGTATTATTATAGTACGTATTTGATTTTCAGTGCATTCTTGTCCGCTCATTTCTGATTTTCAGCTCGCTCTTCTCAGGCCTTTCTGATTTTCAGTGCGTTTGTTCTGAGCAGCCGACCGTTTTGAAGCCATGTTGCGGGTACGTACCCATCGTAGAGTTCATGCTGTGCAGGGGCTTGGTGTTGGGGTTTTTACTTAACACAAGCCCAGTCCATGAACAGGGGGGGAGGAGTTCATGGACGAAGAATTGGTTACTCCAGCGTGACCAATTCTCTCATATGCCTTTGTTGCGGGAGATCCGTGAGAATAATCCTGATGATTTCAGGTATTACCTCCGGATGAAAGACCCCGTTTTTCACCATTTATTGGATTTGCTGTCCCCTTATATTAGCAGGCAGGACACCTGCATGCCGCAAGCCATCACTCCGGAGCAGAGGCTAGTCGCCACATTGCGGTACTTGGCGATGGGGAGAAGTCTGCAGGACATCAAGTTCTCGACAGGCATCTCCCCCCAGGTGCTGCCATAAACTTCTTTTAATACAAATAGGCCTGAACAAATGTAGTTAACCTGGATCTGCCAAAAACATCATATTAGTGGGCGAACGAACGATGTTTACTATGAACGATTACTGTGCCCACGAACCTGAAAGTTGCCATTTTAAACTGTACAACAGTAAAGAAAAGCACATGAAGCAGCATGCAAGTAATAATACTAATAGGAACACACGACAACTACTTACTTTTTTGAAGAACTCTCTTGATCTTTCTGTACTGATCCTGCTCCCTCAATTTCAGGTCTGACCAGTGTTTCCTCAATTGATTCTTGGATCGCCATACCCTAAAATTCCTGTGCAGACTTCTCACAACTTTAGCCATGATTTTGGCCTTTCTCACATTTGGGTTTGGGTAAGGTCCATGCTCCGGAAACCGGCATCCAATTTGCAATAGTGTGAACCCAGCCTAAAAAAAGTACCTCTCTATCTATTTACTATCTATTTAGTTATTGTTGATTAAAAGCAGGGCCACTGGAGGGGAATCGGCGCGGAGGCAGAACCATGCCCTGTGCAGCTCTCTGCAGCAGCTGGAAGCCTGTTTCTACCCCTCCTGCCAGATTTCAGTTGCTAGAGGTTGAGAAACACAAGGAATTGTTCTGTAATTAAGAACAAAATATCCATACAATAGACAAAGATTTGGGGGGCCATAGAACAGAACAAAATATTACAGCGCACACATGCAAAAAATGACATTTAACTCCTGCAAGGCTATTTAAAACACCTGAACATTTTCAAAAAATATGGGGATTTGGTCACACTATATGGCTATATGGTGCTTAAACCCACTTACTGCGACAAAGTACCCAATTATCAGTGGGTCCTACGCTATCCATAGAATGGAAGATCCTGCTTCTCTGAACCATGGGAGAAATACAGTCCTCTATATGGGAGAACTAAAGGACTCCTCCTATGACGCAGGTGGACACTAATAAGAGGCAATAATGAGGGAGTGGGGTTCTGCTGCCCAAAGGGATTTGGTCAGAATCCATACAATAGACAAACAAAGATTTGGGGGGCCATAGAACAGAACAAAATATTACAGCGCACACATGCAAAAAATGACATTTAAGTTCTGCAAGGCTATTTAAAACACCTGGAGCTAAATGTCATTTTTTACATGTGTGTGCTGTAATATTTTGTTCTGTTTTATGCTCTTATGGCTGCACCATCTTTGATGCATCTTTTAGGGTGTTTCCCCCAAATCTTTGTTTGTCTATTGTATGGATTCTGACCAAATCCCTTTGGCCCCTTTCACACTGGGGCAGTGGGTGCATCGGCGGTAAAACGCCGCTATTTTTCAAGGTGCTTTACCACCAATTTCGCAACGCTATTCGGCCGCTAGCGGAGCGCTTTTACACCCCCACTAGCGGCCGAGAAAGGATTAAAACCACCGCAAAGCGCTGCTGCAGCAACGCTATGCCAGCAGTATAGCCACGCTGCCCCGTTGATTTCAGTGGGCAGGAGCGGAGAAGGAGCGGTGTATACACCGCTCCTTCACCGCTCCAAAGATGCTGCTAGCAGGACTTTTTTTAGCATCCTGCCAGTGCACCGCTACAGTGTGAAAGCCCTTGGGGCTTTTGCATTGGAGACACAGCAGCGGCTCTTTCAGGGCGCTTTGCAGGTGCTATGTTTAGCGCTGTAGCACCTGCAAAGCGCCCCAGTGTGAAAGGGGTCAGGAGCACCCCACTCCCCCATCATCACCCTTACATCAGTGTAAATTCCCCATTACATTGGTGGTCAGTTTAGAATCCCCCACTACCTACATGCAAAAGATTTCCAGCTTTGCTCTACATGATTCAGAATTTTCCATAGTGTCATGCTTCCTAACTAGTTGTATTGCCCAAGATTTTTACTACCTTCAAAAATCTACAGACCATCAGCAACACAACAGATGTTACAGTACTCAGCAGAATGGTCAATGACAAATGCTGTTTTCTAAATATCTTATTCCATATGTGTCTGCAGTGTAAATGGTTTTTATCACTGTATTTTCTGCAAGAGTTGTTGGATTGACACACTTTAGATTAGATTGTACAAACTCTAGCCATACACATGAGCATTTCTCTTGTTTAATCCCAAAAGAGGGAAATCACTGAACTCCCCCATCCACACAAAACAGATGAAGGAATCTCCTCTGGTGGCTATTGTATTTGGACAGTGGCAGCAGTGGTGTCTGAATACCCAGACAGTGACTGCATCTGATTAGCTACAGTCACTGTTTGGCTGATAATTTTCCACTCAGCTCCTTTGATTTTGAAGATTTGTTGAGCTGTTCGTCTGATTTGGCAGGAATTTTGTAAGTTATGTTATGTTTGTGTCCGCTATTAGTGATTTTAGTGCATTTTTTTGTGAAAATAATGTTTTGATATTTAGGGGGGCTGTCAGATAGGCTGTACGGGGTCCCATGATTTCTAACAGCAACCCTGATTGAGAAAGTTAGATTCACTCTAAAGACTCTGCAACCACATTTAAAAATAAAACATTGATCTTCAACAAAACAAAGTCACTCCTATGTTCACAGCATTGTGGGCTGAAAGGTGTCAGCCATGTTTGGTTTTCTTTTTGCTGAATTAATCCAACTTTCCCAGGCTCCTCATCTTCACAACAAAGACATTAATCATTCCATATTCCCAAGATGAGATCTAGGAGGGCTAACTTCTCTCCTTGCGAAAACACAGGAATTGTGCTCAATACAGAAGACAGCTCTGAATTTTATGGCATGTTCAGTAGGTATTTCCTCCCCATATCAAACATACAAAAAACAAAGTGAGTTCAACTATTTAACAGACCACAATAGAGCAAGTAAGTGAAGTTCATGGTAAGAGTTTACATACAGTTTAGTTAGACTCTGACCAATAGCCTCAGGGTTGAAACAGTTAACATTACTTTGCCCCTGGTTGGCTGAAATGAAAGCTGTACATTAGTCCTGTAGTCTTTTAGCACTACTACTGTTCTAAGACATTTGGTTGATAATGTTAATATACTCAGAACGTGCTAAATGTGCTACTTTTATTGAAAGTTATGTTTTTTTTCCCTGTTAAGTAACTTTTAAGGAACAACCTTGCAGATGCAGTGTAACTTCCATTAGCAAAATTAATCTCGCCCTGTGACTTTTATGAGGTGAATTAAATTTTTTTAATTTTTGTGAGAGTGTATTTGGCTATGACCTTAAGAGGGAACAATCTTATAAAATAGTCATGATGCAATACATTTATCTAATGATCTGCTGTGTGGGAGGCAAAGATGAACTTAAAAGGGAACCCTAGTTTGGAGAAATTTCAACATAATCAATGAATGTGAGAAAGTGAATGCGTGTGTGTGTTTCTTCTCATTAAGAAAATATAAATACTTTGTTATCTATAGTCTAGGCACAGGTGCCCTTTAAAATGACTGTCAGCTTACAAGGGCCGCTGAATTTAACTGGTTCTTTCCCAAATATTACAGAGGCTGCCAGTCACCCAAGCAACAGTCCATTCACTCTGACTCCAGTAAACAGTCTATGGGTTATCTTTTTAAGATGTATTGCTTGAAGAACTTTAAACAGGAGAGGGATTGGGGCATGGGATACTTCAAAACGATTGGCAAATAAAAGTTAGTGGACACTCTTCTCCCAAAGTTAATGTGAATACTGAGCAATCTATTTCCTCATAGCTGAAGACCAATATGGGCAAAACACAATGGCATCTGGTTAACTTGTTCCAATATTTACTTGTTGGCACCCGGTGCTATCTTCAGGACACTATACAGTCACAGGGATCACTTTTAGGATCTCTACTCACAAGTCACCAGGACAGCTACCTCCTTCCAGCTTCCTCTGGACACTACTGAATTTATTCCCTCTTGAGAAGAGGAGAATAAGGGAGGATGAGATCAACATGTACAAATACATAAGTGGTCCATATAGTGAACTTGGTGTTGAGTTATTCACTTTAAGGTAGTCATTAGGGATGAGCCGAACACCCCCCCCCCCCCGGTTCGGTTCGCAGCAGAACATGTGAACAGGCAAACACTGTTAAAGCCTATGGGACACAAACGTGAAAAATCAAATGTGCTCTTTTTAAAGGCTTATATGCAAGTTATTGCCATAAAAAGTGTTTGGGGACCTGGGTCCTGCCCCAGGGGACATGTATCAATGCAAAAAAAAAGTTTTAAAAAACGGGCTGTTTTTTTGGGAGCAGTGATTTTAATAATGCTTAAAGTGAAGCAATAAAAATGAAATGTTCCTTTAAATATTGTGCCGGGGGGGTGTCCTTAGTATGCATATAAAGTAGTGCATCTTTCCCATGTTTATAAAATATTTATAATATTTCTAAAGGAAAAAATGTCATCAAAAACTGCTTGCGGCTGTAATGTATTGTCGGATCCCAGCAATATAAATAAAAATACAAACAATAGAAAAAAAATGACGTGGATGTCACCCCCAAAATCCATACCAGGCCTTTCAGGTCTGGTATGGATATTAAGGGGAACCCCGCACCCAAATTTGAAAAAAAATGGTGTGGGGGTCCCCCAGGTCCCCAGGCACTTTATGCTCTGAACAGCAGTATATATACTATATGGCCTGCCCTATATACTCTGCAGAAAATTGGGCCTTAGGTGTTGGTGGTACAGGGAACACTGTAAGCCCTCACAGTTACTCTTGTTGGGCGCAGGAACGGGCCCTGCTGTGAAATATTAGATCAAAAATAGTAATTACGCGCTCCTGTTAAACAGGGGCAGAAAAATTGGGACTTGGGCGGTAGTGGTGGTGCCACAACACTGTAACCCCTCACAGATACTCTTGTTGGGCACAGGAATGGGCCCAGCTGTGAAATATTATATCAAAAATTGTAATTACATGCCCCTGTTAAACAGGGACAGAAAAATTGGGCCTTAGGTGGTGGTGGTGCCCTAAACCAAAAATATTGTTGGAAGCTAGCATCATCAAGATTGAGGAGGAATAGGATAGTCAGCATAGGCAGTATTTAAAGGATCCCTCATCCATAGCAAATTCAATCAGTTACATCAGCATCAGGTGCTTAATAGCTGCTGATCCGAGACTGATTCATTTTTATGAATGTGAGCCTATCAACGGAGTCTGTGGGCAGGTGCACTCTTTGATCCATTACAAACCCTCCAGCAGCACTGAATGTGCGTTCAGAAAGCACGCTGGATGCCAGACAGGCCAGTAGCTCAATTGGATATTGAGCAAGTTCTGGCCAGTGGTCCATTCTCAATACCCAGTAACCCACTGAATGCTCTTTCGGAAATGTCTCCGAGCCTGCTCTTGCCCCTAGATATTCATGCACCATGTAATGCAGATGCTGGCGATGGTTACTTGAACTGATCAGATCTTGGTGCTGAGGACTGAAAAATTGTTTAAAGGCATCGGTCAGCTGGCCACCTTCTCCACTGCTCTTCTTCTGACTGAATGAAGCCTCAGCATCACGTTGCCCAGCACCAGGAAATTGTAACCTCCCAAGGTCTGGAAATGCATTGCATAAACCTTTCTATAAGGCCTCCTGAAGATGTTTCATCCTCTGCTCCCTCTGCGAAGGCAGTATGAGTTCTGCAACCTTACCCTTGTAACGTGGATCAAGAAAGGTTGCCAGCCAGTAATGATCCCTCTCCTTGATACCACGAATCCCAGGGTCCTTTTGCTGGCTTTGCAGAATCAGGGAGGTCATGCAGCATAAGTTATATGAGGCATTTAAATTATGAGTCCTCTGGGTCACTAAGGATCACATGATCCGTAACTACCTCCTCCTAGCCACGTAAAACTCCTTGGGTTTCTGGGGACTGAAAACCATCCCTTGAAGACTGCTGCTGAGTGTTATCCTCTACATCCATGCTGACACAATCCTCCTCCTCCTCCTCTTCTTCCTGTGTGTTTGGGGGGCCTGCAGAAATGCTATCTGGATAAAGGGAGCCTTGAGAGGTAGGGAAGTCCTCCTCTTCCTCCCGTTGTTTTGCCTCAAGTGCCCATTCCATGACTCCACAAAGCGCATGCTCCAACAGGAAGACTAGAGGGACAGTGGGACACTGATGCATGCATTCTCGCTGCTCACCATTCTTGTGGCCTCCTCAAATGGTGACAGGACAGTGCAAGCATCCTTGATCAGTAACCACTGGCATGGCGAAAAGAAGCCAAGCTCCCCTGACCCTGTCCTGGTGCCATACTCGCACAGGTACTCATTGATGGCCCCCTGCTGTGTGTGCAGCCGCTGCAGCATTGCCAAGGTTGAGTTATACCTGGTGGGCATGTCAAAATAAGGCGGTTGGTGGGCAGGTTGCATTCCCTTTTAATGTCAGCCAGCCAAGCACTGGCATTGTATGACCGGCAGAAATTACCACAGATTTTTCTGCCCTGCCTCAGGAGATTCTGTAAGCCTGGGTACATGCTCAAGAACTGCTACACCACCAAATTCAGGACATGTGCGAAACATGGAACATGTGTCAAGTGTCCCTGTCGGAGGGCGGAGAGAAGGTTGATGCCATTGTTGCATACAACCATTCCTGGCTGAAGCTGGCGTGGCGTCAACCACCTCTGAGCCTGCCCCTGCAGAGCTGACAGAATCTCTTCTCCAATGTGGCTCCTGTCTTCTAGACAGACCAACTCAAGCACCGCATGGCATCTTTTATCCTGACTGCTTGTGTAGCCCCTTGAACACTTACGGAGCACCGCTGGTTCAGAGGACAAATCTGCAGAAGAGGCCATAGAGGAAGAAGCGGAGGGGGTTGAAGGAGAGAGCTATGGCAGAATCACCACTAGCATTTTGGAGGCGTGGTGGCAGAACAAGCTCCAACAACACTGAACCCTGTCCTGCATCCTTTCCAGCTTCCAGCAGAGTTACCCAGTGCGCTGTGAAGGAAAAGTAACATCCCTGCCCATGCCCGCTAGACTATGAGTCAGCAGTAATATGTACCTTACTGCTGACCGCCCTGTCCAACGAGGCCAAAACATTGCCTTCCGCATGACAGTAGAGAGCCAGAATGGCCTTCTGTGAAAAGAAATGGCATTTTCTAACCTGCCACTGAGGTACAGCACATTCCACAAATTCACGAAAGGGGCAGCATCTACCAGCTGAAAAGGCAGAAGTTGCAGTGCTAGCAATTTGGCCAAGCTAGCATTTAGACGCTGAGCATGTGGATGGCTGGGACCAAAATTCTTTTTACGATTCAGCAACTAGGGCAGGAAAATTTGCCTGCTAAAATCAGATGGTGGTGTACTGCTAGCAGATTGGCTGCAAGTACTTGGGACACCTATTGCTATACCTTCATTCCTCTCAGTGCAGGTTTTTGAGAGGACTGGAGGTATAGTAGGGTTGGAGATCCCAGATAAGGCACAAGGAAAAGTCCGCCTCTTTCTTTGATGTGGGTCTTTCAAGTGCTGTTACCAATGGACTGCATGGCAGGTCGTCATATGTCTGGTCAAGCATTTGGTGCCCAAGCAGCTGCTGCTCTGGCCACGCTTGATCCGCTTTAGACATAGGTGGCAAACAGCAATGGTCCGATCTGCTGCACATGTATCGAAAAAGGCCTACACCAAGGAACTTTTAAAAGTCAGTGGGGAGTCAGCAGCGTCCTGCACGTGCGGAGCTCTGCGGTGTGAGGCAATAGGGTGGCTGCCCTTAAGCTGCCCCCTAGAGGACATCCTGACTCGTTGGAGTTGTGCATCCTCCTCCTCTCTTCTCTCAGGCACCTAAGTACAGTCAGTGACCTCATCATCCCCTCCTCATCACTGGAGTTAACTTGGCAGTATGCTGCAGCTGGGGGAACATGACTGCCATTTTCTTGTCCTTCTTGGGCACCCCTCTCTCTAGGCTTACGTTACTCCCTTCCTCAACCTGGGAACCAACATTGGAGCCTTCAAATCGCTGCACATCCTCTAGCTGCATGTACTCGACACTGTGGTTGAATAATTCTGGGGACTCCTTCATGCATGATGGTGGGGCTGTGGAAGGAGTGACTGTGGATAAGGAGCCGGTGTAATAGGCCACTTTGGCAGCTGCGTTGAAAGGCAAACTACTCTGAGCCTGGGTGACAGAGGATGAGGAGGAGGAGGCAGCTTTGCTATCCACTCCACCAACTCTTCTGCATGTTCTGACTAAATAACATAGCCAGCAGCAGGAAAAAAGGCCACCTGCAGAGGATGCACCATGTCCACGACCACCACTGTTGACTGTAGACACAGAGGCTGCTTGCCCTCTTTTAGTGGCATGTGAGCATCTACCTCTCATAGGTGGCCTTCCGGACATGATGTATTTTTTGTTTTGCAACACCACACTACACTGTATTAGATACTGTGTACACCACCTGAAGTGTATTAGAAACTGTACACAATGTATTAGATACTGTGTACACCGCCTGTGCTGTATTAGCAAATGTATAATGGCTGCACTATATTGTATACTGTGTACACCACCAGAAGTGTAGTAGAAACTGTACACACTGTATTAGAAACTGTGTACACTGCCTGCACTGTATTAGCAAATGTACAATGGCTGCACTGTATTGTATACTGTGTACACCACCAAAAGTGTAGTAGAAACTGTACACACTGTATTAGATACTGTGTACACTACCAGGAAATTAGTAGAAACTGTACTATGGTTGCACTGTATTGTGTACTGTGCACACTGCTAGAAGTGTAGAAGAAACTGTACACACTGTATTAGATACTGTGTACACCGCCTGCACTGTATTAGAAACTGTACTACAGCTGCACTGTATTGTGTACTGTGTACACCACCAGAAGTGTTGTAGAAACTGTACACACTGTATTAGATACTGTGTACACTACCAGGAAATTAGTAGAAACTGTACTACGGCTGCACTGTATTGTGTACTGTGCACACCACTAGAAGTGTAGTAGAAACTGTACACACTGTATTAGATACTGTGTACACTGCCTGCATTGTGTTAGAAACTGTACTACAGCTGCACTGTATTATGTACTGTGTACACCACCAGAAGAGTAGTAGAAACTGTACACACTGTATTAGATACTGTGTACACCACCAGAAAAGTAGTACAAACTATACTACGGCTGCACTGTATTGTGTACTGTGTAGTAGAAACTGTACACACTGTATTAGATACTGTGTACACCGCCTGCACTGTATTAGAAACAGTACTACGGCTGCACTGTATTGTGTACATCACCAGAAGTGTAGTAGAAACTTTACACACTGTATTAGATACTGTGTACACCACCAGAAAAGTAATACGGCTGCACTGTATCCACAGGGAGGAGAGCCCAGTACCACCCAAAACGCTCAATCACCACACAACTCACAAAGACTGGCCAGGTGGAAAATGTGCCTAGGATGCTTGTAAAGAAATACCTGTGTGTCGCATTAAATCGGTAACAGGAATGCTGCCTATAAAAATTGAAAAATAAAGAGAAATATAGCATGTACACAACTAGGCTTAATATAAGTACATAAAGACAACATCTTATAAGTATCACTGGTAATCAAAACTTGACATAAAGTACCCTACAAACTCCTAATGGATCAAACCAAACAATCCCTGTGCAACTTCTCCCAACCATCCAAGAATGGCTTGGTGACGAACAATGCCTTTTCCAGCATGATAGAGCACCTTTCCATAAGGCAAAAGTGATAACTAAGTAGCTTGGGGAACAAAACATCAAAAATTTTGGATCCATTACCAGGAAACTCCCCAGACCTTAATCCTCAAGAGGCGAGTGAACAAAAAAAAAAAACAAACACAAATTCTGACAAACTCCAAGCATTGATTATGCAAGAATGGGCTGCCTTCATTCTGGATGTGGCCCAGACGTTAATTAACAGCATGCCAGGGTGAATTTCAGAGGTCTTGAAAAAGAAGGGTCAACACTGCAAATATTGACTCTTTTCATAAACTTAATGTAATTGTCAATAAAAGCCTTAGACATTTATGAAATGCTTGTATTTATACTTCAGTATACCATAGTAACATTTGACAAAAAGATCTAAAAACACGGAAGCAGCAGACTTTGTGAAAATTAATATTTGTGTCATTCTCAAAACTTATTATTGTTCCAGTCTACAGCCTCTGCTAATGTCTTCAGCATTTGACATTTCTGTGAGTGTTGGGTCCCCCAAAATGTGCCATAGTTAAGAAGAAATATACAACAGTAAATACTTCTAAGTGGTAAAGAAGGTAGAGGAACTGTCGTTTAATTGCCATTTGCCAACAGAATAATGTGCTGAAACATCTTAGGCCCATTTAAGAAAAACTAAACTGTGAATATGGCACATATGGAAATGTTGGTGGTTCTAGAGAGCAAATATTTTTCTATTAATTTTGAAAGAGTCATCATCCTGTATTATTCTGAGATCATTTTGCCATTCTCTCCACCTAAAAGTATGGGGTTACATTTCAGCATCTCAGGAAAATCAATAAAATATTTTTGAGTAGCTAAAAAAATCAATACAATACTTTGAAAAAGTAATAAAAATCAAGACAAGAATTTTGACTGGTATGTTTAGGGCTTTTAAGGCAAAATTATCTTCAGTTGCACTTGTGCACGCGTGCATGCGCACACACACACACAGTTAATTCTTCTCATTAGATGAAGTAGAAACAGTCAGCATGTTTAATGGGAGACAATGGTTCATTTGTAGAAATGTGATCTCTTGTCAATAACTCCTAACATAACCGTCATAACAGATGAACTGAGAGTTCAGTAAGAGGAGGAGACAGCAAGTGAAATGAGAAACTCCTAAAGGACTTCACTGTGCAGCCTCATGCAATTTTAAGATTTTTTTTTTTTACCTTCCATTGTCAAGCTGGATTTCTTCTATCCTTACTGAGTGCCGCAGTGTCTCTGTTATCTTTTTTCTCATTACATGACAGATACAAAATGAAAAGTAAAGCAACACAAATGATGCTTTGTCTGGGAGCACTGCAAACTTTAAAAAGAATAAAAACACAATCAGTCATGCAGTCATGCTGCTGAAAGAAGCCAGCAAAGTGCCTTATTTCACAATGAACATCCCGAAGGATTCCAAGTTTAAAAAATAAAAAAATAAAAATAAAAAAAAATAATCCTTTATAAAGAATACAGAGAGAAAAATAATTGTTAGGAAAAAAATGAACATTTTTGGTTAGTGTAGGCTTTACGTTTCTGGACTGACAATGCTGTTTAATGCTGCATTGAGCACAGATACTTGGGACTGTGTGTTTTATAAAAGGCAGGTAATTGTTATAAAGCATGATGAAGTACTTCTCCATTTTCGGCTCTGTAACAGGAACTCTTAATAAACAGGACTTTGCAGTATGATCAATAAATAATATTTTATTTCAACTGAACTCCAGGCAGATATAAAAGACACACAATTTAATGGAACTCTTAGCCTTAATAAATCTTAAACAAATAATAATAAATCCTACGACATGAAAGCAGACAGACACTTTGTAATAGTGAACCTGATCTACTAATGGGACAAGTAAGCATTAATAAATTCCTGATGTTACAATAAACAATCAGAGTATTATTAAAAAAAATAATTCAGTCCCTTTTATCATTATCAGTCCTTGAGCTCCATTCTAAGGATGGTGCCTTGCCTGAGAAGAGGAATCTGGGAAAATTATATCAGCCTGCTGCAAGCAAAAGAGAGCGTTTCTTCAATCTCCCTTCCCCCAATGATCTCTCAGGCTATACATTATACCTTTGTAGCAATACATAATGCGAAAGGCAGCAGCAGAGAAGTGATCTGTGTAAGACAACATGGGGTTGATTTACTAGCAGAACATAGGCTGTTCACTTTGCAAGGGAAGCTGCACTTTGCAAGTGAACTTGCTCCAGAGCTTAGTGAATGTAGTGAAGCTCTGCTGACTTCCAACATCCAATCACGTGCAAGCAAAATAGGCTGTTCTTTTATTTTCTGGCACACGATTGGATTTTCTTTGCAAAGTGAACCTTCAGCACATTCACTAAGCTCTAGAGATAATTCTCCTGCAAAATGTTTTCTTTGCACAGTGAGTCTATTTAACTTTAACAAATCAACTCTCATGTGTCAAACAGACCAGAACTATACAGATTTACAGTATAAGAATGTATCCCTGAGGATGGATTTTTAGTTCAGGAAGTAGATGCCGACTATGGTGGATATATAATACATGGTGCCAGCTTTTTGGAGAGAAATGCAGATGTAAGCATTATTTGGGGGATTATTATTATACAGAATTTATATAGCACCAACAGTTTGCACCACACTTTACAACAATTAATTAATTATTTATCCCTGTGAGAGGTAGTTACATAGTTACATAGTTGGTAAGGTTGAATAAAGACAACAGTCCATCCAGTTCAACCTGTGTAGGTGTGTGTGTGTAGAAAACTCATTTCCCATATCCCCGTATATTGTTTTGGCTAAGATGCCCGTCCAAGAGTCTCTTAAAACTATCCATATTGCCTGCTGACACCACCGATTGTGGAAGAGAGTTCCACATCCTAACTGCTCTTAAAATCCACAGCAACACATAAATGTGAAAAAGCTTCAGTCTTAGAACAGTGTCTTCCAACCAATTATGAAGCAGATATCTATATATATATATAATTAATAATTCCCAAATAAGTGTAAACACATAAATATGTGAATAGAAGGCACAAAAAAAAGTCTGCAACACCACATTTATGTGAAACATCTTCAATCTTCCGATTAGAACAGTGTCTTCCAACAAAGATTTGAAGTCCTCCACCAAACTTTATAAAAGCTGCGTTCACCAATAGTGAAATAGATAAGTGATCTGCTTACCAGATCAATTTGACTTCTTTCCTAAGAAAGATAGTCAAACTGTGCTTGTGCAGGATAGTGCCAGCTCACATGAATGGGATGGATATGATATATACCTTCTTCCTCAGTGGCAAAGGCAGGATATACAGGAAAAGCAAGAGAACATCCATAGCATAATTCCGTTTTTTATTGATAAAATCAAAGTATAAAAGGTGGCCAAATGGCCTCTTACATTTAAAAGTGCCTATCTCGACACTGGGGCTGCTGGCTTGTCAGGAGAATGCTGTGTGGAATTGCCTCCTTCCCACCTCCGTGGATGGCGTGCGTTCCACCGGCTTATACTGACAACCAGCCGGACCAGATATTGCATAGGTAAAAGAACGTGACCAGGTACTGCCTCGACGTACGTTTCATTGTTTACGTCTTCAGGATGCGTACCTGGTCACTGATGGACAAGTTTTTTTATAGTAGGATTAATTACTAGGAAGAGCTTAGTGCGTAGCCGCGCAGCCTCAGTCTCGGTTAGGGAACAATAATAGATTTATTCTTCGTTACATTGGCAAAAAAAACAGATATACTATTAACAATATTGCCCTTATCCCACACACATATAAAACTGTTAATCTGTAATTAGACAGTGAATTGTATACCTCCCTTGAAATAAATGATGTATACTGGGTAATTTCAACAAATTCCTCTAGATGGCGGGGGGGTATTCAGACCGCAAACTGCAGTATGCCACAATTCGCTGGCTGACACACACGTTGCCCAGATGAAGGGTAATAAACAATTAAAAATGAGAAGGAGAATATTATTGAGAGGGAATTGGTAATAATAATTAAATTGTTTGTAAAAAAGGGGAATATTATTAAAAAGGAAATAGTAGTGACATAAGTAAAAGGAAGAAAATATTAAATTGGACTTTACAGTAAAAGAATATCATTGTATATAAATCAACCAAATATGCGGTGTTTGGGGCAAATTCGAAAGCCGCTGGAACACTGTTAAAGTCTATGGGACATTAACATGAAAAATCAAAAGTGCTAATTTTAAAGGCTTA
Source organism: Lithobates clamitans (assembly GCA_037952925.1). NCBI lineage: Eukaryota > Metazoa > Chordata > Amphibia > Anura > Ranidae > Lithobates > Lithobates clamitans. Next base: position 4,197,912 of record JBBGZY010000761.1, read on the forward strand.
TATGCAAGTTAGTATCATAAAAAGTGTTTGGGGAGCAGGGTCCTGCCCCAGGGGACAAGGGGTACCCAATTACCATTTCACACGGGGGGGAGGCCGGGATCTGGGGGTCCCCTTGTTAAAGGGGGCTTCCAGATTCCGATAACCCCCCGCCCGGATACCCCTACAACCACCGGGCAAGGGTTGTGGGGATGAGGCCCTTGTCCCCATCAAAATAGGGACAAGGTGCTTTGGGGGGCTACCCCAAAGCACCTTCCCCATGTTGAGGGCATGTGGCCTGGTACGGTTCAGGAGGGGGGCGCTCTCTCGTCCACCCTCTTTTTCCTGTGGCCTTCCAGGTTTCGTGCTCAGATAAGGGTATGGATTTTGAGGGGGACCCCTACGCCATTTTTTTAAAATTTTGTTGCAGGGTTCCTCTTAAAATCCATACCAGACCTGAAGGGTCTGGTATGGATTTTGAGGGGGACCCCTATGCCATTTTTTTTTTATTTGGAGCAGGGTTCCCCTTAATTTCCATATCAGACCCATAGGGCCTGGTATGGATTTTAGGGGGACCCCCACGCAATTTCTTTAAAATTTTTGGTTCGGGGTTCCCCTTAATATTCATACCAGACCCAAAGGGCCTGGTAATGGACTGGGGAGGAGATCCCATGCTCTTTTTTTCCAATGATTTTTATCTATATTGCCGAGACCCGACAATTCATTACAGCCGCGATAAGTTTTAAATGACAATTTTTCCTTTAGAAATGTCATTTTGCTGTGGTACTGAACACGGGAAAAATGCACCACTTTACAGGCATACTATAGACACCACCCAGGCATGATATTTAAAGGAATATTTCATTTTTTATTGTTTCGGCCGTTTAAAAAAAAAAAATTTGCTTTGATACATGTCCCCTGGGGCAGGACCCAGGTCCCCAAACACTTTTTATGACAATAACTTGCATATAAGCCTTTAAAGTGAGCACTTTTGATTATTCATGTTCGTGTCCCATAGACTTTAACGGTGTTTGTGTGTTCTGACAAATTTTTTGCCTGTTCGGTATGTTCTTGTGCGAACCGAACCGGGGGTGTTTGGCTCATTCCTATCCAAGAGCAGCAGAGTTTGGGCAATAAAAAAAAAAACGCTTGAAGCTACTAAAATCTGCTAGAAGCTGCTAAAAGCACCTAAATGCTTGTGCTTGAACATTAATTTCAATGGACAGAATAAATTATTTTAGTAAATCAATTATTATTATTTAAATTATATTAAATTAATATTTAATACATTATTTATTCTGGCCAATGAAATTAATTAATACCCAAGAGCTGGATGCCTGAAAAAGCTTATAAAAGCTTATAAAAGCTTTAGACACTTTTACAAGCGCCAGACATTTTTTCTGCACAAACGCTGCTGGATTAAAAAAACATCTGTGTGCATGAGGCTCTAATCTCTGTTCTTGTAACATGAAAAATATATCTGATGCTAGGTATTTTTTAACCACTTGTCGACCGGCTCACGTCGATATACGTTGGCAAAGTGGCACGGGTGCGCAAAACGACCTACCTGTACATCGCTGTGTCATCCGCGGCTAGCGGGCACGCATGCAGCACGCGTCCTGCGGACTTGATGTCTGCCGGTGACCCGCGATCGTGGCATGGAGAGGCAGAACGTGGAGATGCCTATGTAAACAAGGACTTTCCCTGTTCTGCCTAGCAACATGACAGGGATCTACTGCTCTCAGTGATCGGGAGCAGTGATCTCTGTCATGTTCAAGTGAGCCCATCCCCCTACTTTTAGAAGATGCTGAGGGAACACAGTTAACCCCTTGATCGCCCGCTAGTGTTTAACTTTGGAATGAGGAGCCCATGACATGTTAACCGGCCCCTTCCCCACTCTCCACCCTGACGGCTTTCCGGGAGAGGTGTGGGGGGCGAGGGGGACTGGGAAAGAGCACAGGGGGGCAGAGAGCACAGGTAAGAGCCTTGAAAACATGGGGTGGGGCGAGAGCACAGTGGGGCTGGAGAGCACTATGGGGGGAGGAGGAGAGCATGAGGGGGGGCGGAGAGCAGAGGGGAGAGACAGAGAACACAAGAAGGAAGAGGAGAGCACAAGAGGGCCGGAGAGCATGTGTAGGGTTAGAGAGCACAGGGTGTGGGGGGTTGGAGAGCACAGGGGGAAGAAAAAATATGGGGTGGGGCAGAGAGCACAGGGAGGGCGGGAGAGCGGGGGGGCAGAGAGCACGGGGGCAGAGAGCACAGGGGGAGGCAAAGATCACTGGGGGGCTGGAGAGCACTGGGGGGGCTGGAGAGCACTGGGGGAGAAGCAGAGGGCACAGGGGGGCAGCGGAGAGCATGGGGGGAGATGAAGAGCACAGGAGGGAGGTGGAGAGCTCAGGGGGAGGTAGAGAGCACAGGGGGAGTTGGAGAGCACAGGGGGACTGGAGAGCACTGAGGGAAAGGTGGAGGGCACAGGGGGGCATCGGAGAGCATGGGGGGAGGTGGAGAGCACAGGGGGGAGGTGGAGAGCACTGGGGAAGAGGTGGAGGGCACAGGGGGCAGCAGAGAGCATGGGGGAGGTGGAGAGCGCAGGGGGGAGGTGGAGAGCACAGGGGGGTTGGAGAGCACGGGGGAAAGGTGGAGGGTACAGGTGGGCAGTGGAGAGCATGGGTAGAGATGAAGAGCACAGGGGGGAGGCAGACAGCACTGGAGGGGCTGAGAGCATTGGGGGGCTAAAGGGCACAGGGAGGGGCTAGAGGGCACAGGGAGGGGGGGGCTGGAGAGCACGGGGGGGCTAGAGAGCACTGGGGGGGGGCAGCAGGATAAGAGGAGCGATGGGTTGGCTGCATATAGAAGAATCATTCTCTCCATCTTCCTCCCGCAGTCTCTGAAAGCCTACGAGAGAGGAGCTGAAGCAGGCATTCAAAGACTGCGGGAGGAAGATGGAGAGAATGATTCTTCTATATGCAGCCACCCCCACCGCTCCTATCCAGGTTACAGGGGGCCGCACTCACGTTCTCTCTGATCCGGCTCCATGGTGTCTGCAGCAGATGTCTCCTCTAGCTTCCCCTTCGTGGTCACGCCCCTGGCACAGACGGCTGAACTACACTGGCAGCCGGGGAAAAACCGAAGGTGTCTCCTCTAGCTCCTCCCCCTTCATGTTTCCGTCCCCCTGGTACCGATGGCTGAGCTGAACTGGCAGCCGGGCGGCCGTGGAGAGACCGGGTGAGTGGCATGGGCTCAAAGAGCAGCCCAGCTGTCTGGGACCCCGCAAGGACATGCGGCCCGGCACCCCCGGCCCACCAGGCAAGTGGCCGGTTTGCCCTATGGCCAATCCTGGCCTGTCAGCATTTACTGAATAGCCATATGAATCAACAACTGTGTGGGCAGAGCCAAGCTTTTCGTTCCAAAAAAGATAACACAAATAATGTTTAGCTAATTTTTGATTGCATTACAATGCTAAGGGAACACCTTTAATTATAATGTTGGAGTAGATATTTTTTTTGTTGAAGGTAGCATCCATTAAAGTGCTAATATATTCTGATTTTCTCCATTTGTAGTAACGTAGGAACAAAGCAGAATCTATAATTGCAAAAATACAAATTGATTTGCTAAAATATTATCATTTAAGGCCTTTTTTATTTTGGGGGTCTAATAGCAAAAACTGATTATAAACAGTATCTCACAAAAGTGACTACACCCCTCACGTTTTTGTAAATATTTTATTATATCTTTTCATGTGACAACACTGAAGAAATTACACTTTGCTACAATGTAAAGTAGTGAGTGTACAGCTTGTATAACAGTGTCAATTTGTTGTCCCCTCAAAATAACTCAACACACAGCCATTAATGTCTAAACCACTGGCAAAAAAAGTGAGTAAACCCTTAAGTGAAAATGTCCAAATTACGCCTAATTAGCCATTTTCCCTCACCGGTGTCATGTGACTCCTTAAGGTTACAAGGTCACAGGTGTGAATGGGGAGCAGGTATGTTAAATTTGGTGTTATCGCTCTCACTCTCTCATACTGGTCAGTGGAAGTTCAACATCGCACCTCATGGCAAAGAACTCTCTGAGGATCTGAAAAAAAGAATTGTTGCTCTACATAAAGATGGCTTAGGCTATAACAAGATTCCAAGACCCTGAAACTGAGCTGCAGCATGGTGGCCAAGACCATACAGCGGTTTAACAGGACAGGTTCCACTCTGAATGTGGGGATGTTTTTCAGAAGTCGAGACTGGGAAACTGGTCAGAGTTGTGGGAAAGATGGATGGTGCTAAATACAGGGATATTCTTGAGCAAAACCTGTATCACTCTGTGTGTGATTTGAGGCTAGGACGGAGGTTCACCGTCCAGCAGGACCATGACCCCAAATACACTGCTAAAGCAACACTTGAGTGGTTTAAGGGGAAACATGTAAATGTGTTGGAATGGCCTAGTCAAAGCCCAGACCTCAATCCAATAGAAAATCTGTGGCCAGATTTAAAGATTGCTGTTCACAAGTGTAAACCATCCAACTTGAAGGAGCCAGTGGTAAGATGTGGCAAGCTCATAGAGACTTACCCAAAGCGACTTGGAGCTGTGATAACCGCAAAAGGTGGCTCTACAAAGTATTGATTTAAGGGGGAGTGAATAGTTAAGCACATTGACTTTTTCTGTTATTTTGTCCTATTTGTTGTTTGCTTCACAATAAAAAAAAAAAAATCAAAGTTGTGGACACGTTCTGTAAATTAAATGATGCAAATCCTCAAAAAATCCATGTTAATTCCAGGTTGTGGGGCAACAAAACACGAAAAATAAGGGTGGTGAATACTTTTGCAAGGCACTGTAGAGTTAAATTTAACTGAGATGATAGGTCCAGTACCTGTGGAAATAATCTCCCTGTTTGTTTTTTGCTCACAACCATATTTTGGACATCTGTTTTATCTACCTTTATTTTGTGGAAGTTAAATCTTATTTTGTCCTTTTGACAACAGTTTTTTTTTCAATTTTTAATTGTTATACCACATGGCATGGAAGCATTTCTATGTGTTATTTGTACACATCTCAATAAACATGTATTTAAAAAAATTTAAAAAATAACAATACAATCAGTATAAAAGCAAATGTCTATGATCTCAGGTGATGAGCGCCTGTAGTGTTACATTTTTAATCATGAGCTAGAGTAAGAACAAAGGATCAAACTGCATTATGTGAAATGGCTATGTGGGGTCAGGTGTGGACTGGAATAGCATTGCTCTCCACTTACTTTTCAAATTTGTCTAGGAAATGAAATCTATTTCTTTTTTTATGAAATGCATCCAAAAACAAACACATACTGTATGAGTCACTTTTAGTTTACCTTTTTATTCCCAATGTTAGTCTGGTGGATAAAAAATAGGGCCCGGGGAGTCACAGGACGTTGCTTTGCTGTTGACTCTACTCCTTATTTCCTTGTGGTGCTTTGTTACTGGTTACTAAAACAGAAGTGATCTGCCCTGTCTAATGACCTTTGACTAATCAGCCTGCTAATTAGAAGCGGCCCTACAAGCAGCAACCTTCTAGTGGTAAGATTTCCCAAACAGGTTGGCAAGAGCACTGAAGGTCACAGAGCAACCGCAGACTCCAGGTCTCCAGGAAAAAAAAGGTCTATTCTATCTTTAAACATTAAATTAAAAGATACTATATGAATGTAGTGTCTTGTTAAAGTTTTTTTTTCTTTAAAGCAGAACTTAACACATTTTTGGAAGTTCCTCTCCCGTGCCCAACCACCTTTACATAGTTTTTAAAAAATATTAAAAAATTAAATTTTTTAACTTTTTGTTTTTTTTTTATTTTTAAATCTTAGCCTAGGCAGAATAATGTCATGCGCAGACATGCCATGGGGGGGGGGGGTCTTCCAGAGTAGACCTGGTAGAGACTCACAGAATGTCTGTACATACACATGATCTACAGTAAAGACAACACTGGATTTCATTGTCTACTAAGTTTGAACCCTGAACCCAAATAAATTGTTTTGTCTTTTTTTCCCTCAAATAGAGCTTTCTTTTGGTGGTATTTGATCACCTCTGCGGTTTTTATTTTTTGTGCTATAAACAAAAAAGACTGACACTTTTGAAAAAAAAAAAAACTATATTTTTTACTTACTGCTATAAAACATACCTAATAAAAAAAAGTAAAAAAAAAATCACATTTCTTCATCAATTAAGGCCAATATGTATTCTGCTACATATTTTTGGTAAAACTAATTAAAAAATAAGCATATATTGATTGATTTGTGTAAAAGTTATAGCGTCTACAAACTTTGGGATATTTTTCTTTTTTTTTTTTGTTAATTTTATTTTTTTACTAGTAATGGCGGTGATCAGCGACTTATAGCGGGACTGTGATATTGGGGTTGACATATTAGACACCTAACTGACACTTTTGACACTTTTTATGTGACACCAATACAGTGATCAGTGCTATATGTACTGTCACTGTACTAATGACACTGGCTGGGAAGGGCTTAACATCAGGGGCGATCGAAGGGTTAAATGTGTTCCTAAGGAGTACTTGATAACGTGGGGGGGTGCTTTGACTGGGGGAGGGTAAAGATCCATGTTCCTGCTTAGCAGAAACACAGGATCAGTATATTCCCCTCTCACAGAACGGCGGTCTGCCTTCTTTACTTCGGCAGACCGGCTGTTCTGTCTGTGTCCCGAACGATCGGCGAGTCCCGACGGACCCGCTGATTGGCTCCCGCTGTGTTCAATCACAGCGGAAGCGGATTGCCGGCAACGGAGAGTGCCCCTGACCTGGAAGTGTCAGATATGTGCATGGTGCAGTCCACAAGCAGTTAATGCCTTCTCTGCATAAAGTTAAAAAAAAGCCTTTTAATAGTATCCCCTCACCCTCCCCCCCAAATACTCACCTGAGCCCCATCTCCCATCACTGTGCATGTCTGCAGCAGCTCTTTTCCCCTCTTCCCTGTCTCACAGGCTTGTCTGAGAGCAGCGGGAGCCATTGACTTCTGGTGCTGTCATTCAAAACCTGTGAGGAGAGAGCGGGGTCAAGATGGGCTGTATGTCTGAATAGAGGCAAACAGCCCCAACTTGGGTTCAAACACGTAGAAAGTGCCTCATTAAGAAAAGGCTTCCTATGTGGGCACTCGGCAGGGAAGAGGAGTCAGGAGCACCAGCGATGGACCCCACAACAGGAGGTTCATGGCTGCTCTGTGCAAAACCATTGCACAGAGTATGACATGTTTATTATTTTAATGAAAAAATGTAAAAGCTTCACAGTCACTTTAAAGTGGTTGTATTGCTTGCTTGTTGATTTTTACCTATAGGTAAGCCTATAATAAGCATATAATATTGACCCTGCATGCAGCCGCTGACATCAGCGGTGCATGCGCTCTGCAGACCCGGCATATCCTGTCGGAACTTGCCAGAGCGAAGGGCTCCCGCATGCATGCACGGGAGTGACATCATCGTGGCTCCAGACACTCACAGCGCCGGAGCCAGTGATCCTGGAAGAAACAGAGGGAACATGTCAGCTCCCTCAGCATTTACCGGGAGCTTTGTTCTAAGGTAAGTATTTTATAATGTGCTAGTATGCAATGCATACTAGCACATTATGCTATTGTCTTGCAGGTTGTTTTTTTTCAGCGGTTTACTACCACTTTAAGGTTAGCAGATGATTCCTATTTTAGTGCAACACAAGAAAGCTTCATATAGTCTAAAAAATGCAAGATAGGAAGATATAGATAGATATACTTCTTTAAACTGTGACCTTTCAAGGCTCACCTTCCTTTCGTTATCTCAGTCTATGTGCCAAGCTACACTTCTTGTACATCTTGGCAATCGCCCAACAGAAAATGCAACCACTTAAGTGATAATGTCTTTGATGTTTCAAGGCTGGCTTAGAACCAAGTCTTCACTCTATTAACTCTACAACTTGTCTTGAAAAAATGGAAGGTGTACAGAGGTCCAAGTATTTAGAACACAGGTATTAATTATATGGTATTGGTCTGAATGTACATTATACAGTTACAGTTCCATTGACTACACTCCAATAAGGCTAATGTTAAACCTGATTTATAGATGTGGGTTTCTACGGTGTGCATCCTCTTGTGCACATTGCATATATATTTAATTCAAAGTGAAACCATGCCTCACAATAAGATTGTCTTTATAAGTTCCGAAATGGGTAGCATTTGTCAAATAGGTCATGGTCTGCCCAGATATGAGGCAATTGGGACAGAGTTTGGATGGTATGGAGGAAAAAAGCTGCAGCCAAGCATTTTTGTTCATGGTTATAATAAGAGAACAATTGTAAATGTGGCTAGGGGTGCAAGACTGGAATCCAGAACCCCTAAAAAATACTACCTTTAACACATCCAATATGACCTTTCCACAAATCTTGATTTATATGATAACATTTTTTTTTATTTATCTAGCTTGTACTTGTATCTTACACATGTTTGTCATACCTTTTGCTTATATTCATGACTCACTAAAATCAAAACTCTATTAGATGTCTCTCTGCAAACAAAACATTGGTTACTCAACCCTCCTGTTGCTCTTATTGCTGAGTTCATCAATGCGTGCATAGGAAAAGGTTATTTTTCAATGTTTTCTTTACACGGAAAGTTTTATTATAATTTTATTGACAGGGTTGCTTTAACAACTTGTTGTATTATGAGAAAGCAAATTGTCATCTCACACTAAATTTTTCACAAAGTACATTTAGGAGTTTTGAAATCAAAAGGTAAATTGGTGGTGGGAATGTTTTATTTATATTGGGGACCACAACATAAACTACTTGTCGATATGAAGATATACAAACACATGTAATAGCAGGCTGTTTCAAACTTTCTAGACGTCGCTTTGCTAAAAAAAAATTCCATCACCTCCACTATTATAGAAATCAGCAGCACTCATTTATATCTTTATGGACCTTGCTTTGTTCACTGGTGCGCAGTCATGTTGGAACAGGAAGTTGCCATCCCCAAACTGTTCCCACAAAGCTGGGAACATGAAATTGTCCAAAATATCTTGGTATGCTGACGCCTCCATTTACTGGAACTAAGTCGCCAGGCCCAACCCCTGAAAAACAATCCCACCCCATAATCCCCCCTCCACCAAATGATTTGGACCAGTGCACAAAGCAATATCAGTGCCTGACCTCACAAATTCACTTCTGGAAGAATTGTCAAACATTTTCATTGACACACTCCTAAACCTTGTGGACAGCCTTCCCAGAAGAAAGCAAAGGGTGTGCCAAAGCAATATTGAACCCTACGGACAAAGACTGGGATGTGATTAAAGTTCATGTGTGTGTAAAGGCAGACGACCCAATACTTTTGGTAATATAGTGTATGTTGTTTCTATTGTCTCTGATCTTGCAGTATGCAGGATTACTTTGTTTGCTGAGGACCACAATAGCAGAGCACATAACATGCTCAGATTAGTCCTCCTGTCACATGCAAGGTTTTAGTTTAGAATGAAAAACCATGGAGAACACGAGCAATCAGTGTACTGAAGGGAAAAATATTAAATAGCTTGTTTATTACTGAATTTTGTATTTTTCCTGAAGATTTCCTTTAGTACTTCATTTTCATTGTTGTTATTGGCATTGGACAGACAGTGAGGCCCTGTGCTGGGTACTAGCTCTTGTAAGTTCCTGTCTTTTTTAGAGGTGTCAAACTTAGATATAAGCAGGAAGGGCGTACAATTTGGAGATTCAATAACAAGCACATAGAAAAAAAATATTTTCAGTGAGAATTGCAATTTTTAGGGTTAAATATGCATTCAAGTTCCTAAAAGGATATGGGTGACATATGTTAGCTAAGTTAAACAACAATAATTACTTGGAGGAAAGCGTTATCAATGAATGTCCTTGATTTAAGGTTGTGTTTCTTCCAAGTTAATTCTACTGGCACATAACACAATACAACGGAAAAGTTGACTGCTAAATGTTGGCTGCTAAAATGGAATTGTAAACAAATGTGAAAGGGCCCCCCAAAACTTTTGACCTGATTATTACTTTTTAAACTTTAAAGCAGACAACAAAAACTGAGATCTTCTGCTTGAATACGGAAAATCCTATTTGCCTTTAGTAAATCCACCTTATACTTTCCTAAAGTACTGCCTATAATAAACAGTTACCATTTTTAAACACTATTTTCACCTTCTTTCATCCTTTGCTGCATCTCAGGAGGCATGAGATTTGAGATTTGTGGTCCCAGAGAATTTATGTGTAAACGTGCCAAGGATAATTTTTTTTTGAATCATAATGAATTGCTTGGACTTTGAAATATGGTCAACAGACTTCGAATTGGAAACCATTGCAGGGAAAGCTGCATAGGGGAGGTTAGGATCAGTTTGAAAAGAACTGCATAGGGGAGGTTAGGGTCAGTTAGAAAATTGTCTGCTAATTCTTATTATGATTATTATTACTATTGGGGTCTTTTTTTGTCTTTTGCTTTATTTTGTGGTTGATCAGTAGTCACTTTCAGCTGATCTAATATTCAGTAACCCTAGGTTACTCCCTAGTCCAAAGTCTATATTTCTGTCACATAGACCAACATAAGAAGAAATTTAAGAAAGTTAAAAAAGAGAGAGAAGGGGGAAAGAGGAGAAAAAATGTGGGTAGAGTACAGAGGGGAAGGTAGGGGTAGGCAGCAAGGGAGCACTGGGATTGGTGGGGCAGGGGCCACAAGATGTCTCAGGTAGAACCCATAAACCAGGTCCAAGGGTCCCATCCCATTCATAAATAAAGGAGCATATTATTCATTTTTTTTGTCCTTAAGAGATCCCATGATTTTAATCCCACTAATACAGAAGTGGAGCATATTGTTTCCGTTAATACATGTAGGGTCAGTCTTTTAGTGTTCTTATGCATAATGTGTGGTAGAAGACCAAACAAAAATATGGGCAGATCAAACTTAACAGTTATTTTTAGGAGAGTTTGTAAAAGGGCCTTAACTTTTAACCAAAAGGGGCGTATCCCTGGACAGGTCCAATATATATGGAATAACGTTCCTGGGTGTTGTCAGCAAAAGAAGAAAAGGTTAGGTTAGGTGAAATCAATTGCACAAAGTGTTTAAGTTGAAGGTAAGTTGTATCTGTCTTTGAAAGTAGCAAAAGGTAGGACCATTTTGGTGTGGACATCCAGGATATTGCCACGATGGACCAAAGATTTAAATTTCCATGGTAGAACCATGTGGTATGCGAGGTCGTCAGGTAAAGTTAGATTATAAAGAAAAGGAGGTCAGTGGAGATGTGGAAGAAACTAGATGGAATTTAGACTTGCAAGTGCTTCAAATCCCGCTAGTAATGCTCATAGTGTATAGAAGGTCCAAGTCTTCTAATGTAGCAGAACACTCTAATCTCTAGGAACTTCAGTGTTTTGAGGCTAGCCATAGTTTTTCAATCTCTGTCTAATTGTTATATGAATAGAGGGTAGACCAAAACATCACTGGTCTGAGTAGGGTTGTGTAATAATATTTAACAATGTTGGGGTTGGGAAAAACTAGCCCCCCCCCCCCCCCCCTCGAGATTTAAGGGCAAATAGTACAGCTTTCACTACTCTGTGGAGTTTCCTATCTCCCCATGTAAACCAGAGTAGATCTTGCTGAAATCTCCTGAAATGTGTCATGGAAATTTTTAATAAGCAGTGTTTGAAAGTAGTAAAGCAATTAAGGTATGATTGGCATTTTAACTGAGGCTATCTTTCCCACCCATGGAATGTGGTGCAGTGACCACTGATGCAAAAGCTGTTCACAAGAAAACAAGTTCACAAAAAAAGGGGTAGTTAGCTTCATATAGGGCAGTGATGGCAAACCTTGACACCCCAGATGTTTTGGAACTACATTTACTCAACTACACTGCAGAGTGCATGATCATTATGGAAAATATAGTTCCAAAATATTTATCGGCGTATAACACGCATTTTTTCCCCTTAAAATCAGGGGAAAATCGCGGGTGCGTGTTATACGCCGATCCCCTGCGATCCTGACCTGTCAGATCTAAAAAATCTCCGACCGCGATTTGAAAATGGCACCGCCGGCGCCGAAATACACAGTGCCGGTCCTCGGCTCTTCTCGGCCACTTTCGGCTTCACTTGAGCGCCACCCGAACCTAGCCGAGTGTACTTGGCTAGGTTCGGATAGCTCCGCTCACCGTCACGCCCATCCCGAGTGGAGCCGAAAGTGAACGAGAGCCGCCGAGAAGAGCCGAGGACCAGCTCTGTGTATTTCGGCGCCGGCGGCGCCATTTTCAAATCGCGGTCGGCGATTTTGAAGCTCAACGAGCTGCAAGGCTGCACTGGGGCAAGGCTGGACTGGGGCAAGGCTGGACTGGGGCAAGGCTGCACTGGGGCAAGGCTGCAATGGACACTGGGGAAGGCTGCACTGACAAGGCTGCACTGACAAGGCTGCACTGACAAGGCTGCACTGACAAGGCTGCACTGACATGGCTGCACTGACATGGCTGCACTGGCAAGGCTGCACTGGGGCAAGGCTGCACTGAGAAGGCTGCAATGATGGGCATTTCAATGTAAGTTTTTTTCCCTTCAACTTCCCTCCTAAAAGTTTTTTTTTCCTTAACCTCCCTGGCGGTATGATTATTTCGGATTTTAGGTGCTGAAAGCGGTACCATTATTTTGCATGGAAATTTGGCGTTTTATATTGTAGGTCTGTAAATCTTAACAATAACACACTTAAATCTGTCCAAACCAGAGTCTAGTAGATATCCCGGGTATGATAAAGTTTGAAACACAAAAACATAAATTATAATATAATAAATAAAAATAAATAATAAAAAAAAATTTAAAAAAATAGTAATAAAATAAATTTCCCCACAATTCCCCACAATTCACTATCGCTCAATTCTGCAAGTGTTCTAATTTACTATCGCTGTTTTCTAGCTGGTCTAAAGCCACTTTTGACGTAAAGGGACACTTTTTGGTTGCTATGGACAATCTACAGTTTCCAGGCAGAAAGAACAGTGTATATCATGTAAAACTGCATGCAGGGCATGGGCCAAAGCACTGGGGACAAAAGGGATGTGAAATCATTTCATACAGTACTGTAATCTGTAAGATTACAGTACTGTATGTGTTATGATTTTTACTTTTTTTTTAATTTGCCGCCAGGCTCTGCCCCCGTGCGTCGCGCCGCTCGCAGGGAACGGAGCCTGGCACGGAGAGGCTTCGGAGGAGGACAGAGCCCTCGGACACTGCAGGGGACATCGCAGGATCCCGGGGACAAGGTAAGTAACGCCGCCCCAGGATCCTGCAATGCGATCCCGAGTGTGGCTCGGGGTTACCGCTAATGGTACTGAATTTTAACCCCGAGCCACTCTCGGGAAAACCGCCAGGGAGGCTACAATTCCCTCCTAAATTGGGGTGCGTGTTATACGCTGGTGCGTGTTATACGCCGATAAATATGGGGTGCCAAGGTTCGCCATCACTGATATAGGGTGTGGTGAGGCTGTTAGATTGATGCCAAGATAAGGAATTATGTTAGAGTTCCAAGAGAAACTATATGCAGCATGGAGAGTTTCTAGAGTTTGGTGGTTGAGGTTAATGGGTAGTAACTAATATAAATGGACTCTAGTTCTTATTGAATGAAGAATTAAAGAGAGCGGACAGAGGGAGAAGAACCAGAGAGGGCTAGAAGACATCAGCGGAGAGAGGAGAAAACCCAGAGAGGGGAGAAGAGCCAGCAGAGGCGAAAGATGTCAGCGGAGGAGGCAGAAGAGCCAGAGAGGGGAGAAGAGATCGGAAGAGACAATGGAGCTGCCTTAATAAATTACTTTAAAAATATGTGTAATGTGTTTTATTTTTTACACTTTTTTTAGGTGAATGGGTAGGGGTACAATGTACCCCATACTCATTCACATAGGGTGGGGGGGCGGAATCTGGGGGCCTCTTATTAAAGGGGTCTTCCAGATTCCAATAAGCCCTCCGCCCACAGACCCCGACAACCAATGGCCAGGGTTGTAGGGAAGAGGCCCTTGTCCTTATCAACATGGGGACAAGGTTCTTTGGGGTAGGGGGGCGCAGGGCCCCCCTGCCCCAAAGCACCCATCCCTCCATGTTGAGGGCATTTGGCCTGGTACAGTTCAGGAGGGGGGCGCTCACTCGTCCCCACCCCCTTTCCTGGCCTGCCGGGCTGTGTGCTCGGATAAGGGTCTAGTATGGATTTTGGGGGGGACCCCAACGCCATTTTTTCCCACGTGGGGTTCGCCTGAATATTCATATCAGACTGAAGGGCCCAGTATGCTCCCCAAGGGTAGAACCTATGCCATTTTTTTTTTACATTGTGCGTGGAGTTCCCTCTAAATATTCATACCAGACACAGTGCCTGATATTGTCGGGGATCAAAGTCAGATCCCTGTTCAATGAAGTCAGACGCATGTTGGACTTCAAGTAGCAGGCAAAGTCAGATCCAAAGTGGTATGACTGTCATGTTGTACCAGTGTGAACCCGGCCTTAGAGTGTATTGACCACAGGCTTAATGAATGTGACAACCTGTTAGGTGTCGTCATCTTTGTCCTTGGTTGCTTGAACAAGGCAGCATTCTTGCAGTCATGTTTGTCCGTATCTTCTATTTAGAAGAGTCTGAAGAGGACTGCTCTGTAACCCTTTTCACAGAGTGAGTGGAAACACTCCTTTAGAGTGTATGACCCACATACAGGACTTGCCTGCATAGGCATGAATGTCACAGGCTCCAATTTAGGCGGTGCATGATGCCTGCCATTCCAGATGGACTCAATGGCAAGAGCCCATAGTTCGCTTCCCATACACCTGAAAGAAAAAATAATACCTGAACGGTGCCCCTTACATTCTTTGCAATGACTGGCTACTAGGATGAGGTGACACTCATGGCTTTGCAGCAAACCGACAGCAGGAAATACTGTACAAGGAGGTAACAGTACGCAGGTTCACTCTGCAGACAACAAACAGCTTTTTCTTCAGAGTAGAAACAGGTATTTCTCTGCGACAAAGTTTGTTAAAATCCCTGCAAAGTACATTGATCATCCAGAGAGGATTATTTTTTTTTTCTCAACAAAAGTGGAGATCTCTGGAACACAATATCCAATGAGCTATGTAATAGTCCATTTGGTAGAGGTTCTCATTCACAGGAAACATCAGTATGAATCCTGAGTAATCACTCATTATCATCTAAATAACATGGTGGTCACACCTGCTATGACCCCCCCATTTGGTCATTAGTATTCAGCAGGGAAATTTGAAGACCTGAAGAGTGCTCAGTGCTGAGAAATAAAAATCTCAACCACTGCGATCTGCACTTGTATAGGCAGCTGTACTGAGTGTTCGTCATTTGATTAGGGCAAACTGTGTCCTGGAACATCGACTAAACATGTAGACAAGGTTAAGTGTCATTGATTGGCAGTGTTTACTAAGTGGAGTCAGAAAGTCTCAATAGGCTGCATGAGGAACATAAACATAGATTTAGGCTTCAAGGTTACAACTATTGTCAATAGGTGAAAACACAAATTTCCAAGGAAAGGATGCATGCTACCAAAAGATTTAATAAAATTTTTTTTTTTTTATTTGCTATAGGTAAATGCACTTGGTGTTCATTATTACTAAACCCTCATTTTTTATTTACAGTAAAATAACAAACATGTCATACTTACCTGCTCTGTGCAGTGGTCCTCCTCTTCTAGGGTCCCACGCCGGTACCTCTCTCCTGCTTGGTGCCACCACACTTTGTGCCTTTACAACCACATTTAAAAATTTGCACTTAATATTAATGTCCTGTGTGTTGCTGCAAAAATGCTGCAGGAGATAATCAGTGCTAATAAGTAATAAAAGGGTGCATATGTCTGTCTTCAATTCTTTAAAGGTTCAGCAAATCCCATTCCGAATGCCTCAAACCAAACCTAGAGGCAAATCAAATTGAATTCTATATGTGCAAATCTTGACTCCATTCACACTTGTACGACTTCAAAGTAGCTTGACATTGGAGTGCAGCTTTAATGCAACTTTGACGCAACTTTGGATGGATATGACTTGGATGTGACTTTGGCTTTGACCAAAGATAATGGACAACTGTTGCACAACTGTTGCATGTAAAATATTCAGCTATGACTTTCATGCAACATTTTGAGGGTTAACATTGAAGTCTATGACCCTCAAGTTGCATGAAAGTCAGACCAAAGCAATGCATTAACTACTTTGAAGTCGCTGCAACTTTAAGTTGCACATACTGTGTATGCATGGACACCATTCACACTTGTATGACTTGTCATCCAACTTCGAACATCAAAGTTGGATGACAAGTCGTAACCCATGTTTTCCAATGATAACCATTTATATATGTGCAACTTAAAGTTGCAGCAACTTCAAGCACTATTTTGGTCCAAGTCACACCCATCCAAAGCTGTGTCAAAGTTGCACCAAAGTTGCATCAAGGTTGCATCAAAGTTGCACGCCAAAGTCGAGACACTTTGGAGTCATACATGTGTGAATGTAGCCTTAATGTTGGCCCTCTTGTAGAGCTAATAGGGCAAACTACTATTTTAAAAAGCCTGAGAAGCAGAAATCTGCCTTGGGGGACAGATATATGAATGCAAAAGAAAAAATACTGTACAACAGAGAGAGGGTCTTTTCTTGTGGCTTCACGGACAACATTGAAAATACACAAATTCTGTAAATAACATGCTTGAGGGATGTAGATAGGAAGCTGTACTCAGCAATGCTACACACTGGCAGTACATATTTGGCTGTGAAATTATTTTTTTCTTTTACAATTTGCTTGTCTTACTTACAGCAGCACCCTAATCTGATTATTTCAGTTTGATAAAAAGGCCTTTTCTGGTAGTTTTTGCAATGACTTTTTCATCAAATGGTAATAGGCCCACTTTAACTGGTAGATAGAAATTGCCCAGTAGTTCTGTGTTTGTCCTTGTTCTTACGGGCACAAAACTGTTCAGCCTTTCAAAGGATGTAGCAGTATGCTCCAAACAAAAGGCAGCTTTAAGAATAGATGGTCAGTAACAAGTAACTCCACTTTGAGCACCCCAATGATCCTATCAGCATAAAATTTAAAAGCCCACAAAAGGAATGAGAATCCCAAAATACCACTCCTGAAGCAAAAGCCCACAAAGAGAAGCATAGTACCAAAAAAAGCAATTTAACCTAAAATGAAGGCATTATCAACATAAAATAAAAAACAATGTACCCTTGAAAAAAATGTATCCCCCACCACCGCCACCACCAAAATACCAACCCTTGAAACTAAATTCAATTTTTTTTTAATTCAGTACATTTTTTTAATTATCATTTTTAAATAAACATACACCACAAACAAGAAACATCGATATCCAGAGGCATATTACTGTAGTATCGTTAATTTTACAATGTCATACCGATTATCAAACTTAAATAACTTTATGTAGACTTAGTAAGCACCATTCATATTTACTCCACTTAAAAAACACCTCTTGTTAATTTTATAAACATTTATACACCATCCCACCCTTCCTCCCTCCCTACCCCCACCCCCTCAACCCTCCCTGTGTTACAATGTAAACAATCATATCCGTGCACCGTGTTTATTTATATTCTAAATGAATATATTGTGTTTATTTTATTTTACTCTACTTTCTCTCTCTGCACTCCCCCCTCCCCGTCCTCTATACTCTCCCCTCATCTTCGTATTCACCTACCCTTTAGTCTACCATCTCTGCAGACCTAGTACCCACCTCTATGGTGGGCAACCCATTTTTTCTCTAACCATGGCTTCCACAACTTTAAAAATCTGTCGAAGTTCCTCCATCTAGTAAATATCACTTTTTCCCTCCATACAGTGGCATCCATCGCCTTAACCCATTCTTTAAATGTCAGGGGTCTCTGATTGCCAATTCTGGGCTATCATCTTTTGTGCTTGGAAAAGGCACCTTATTACTGCCATTTTAATATTTACAGGTGCAGTAATTTCCTCTATTATCCCAACAGACATACCGTGCCATCCAGCTCCAGCTTGATCCCAAAAGTACTATTAATGTCTTCCAGTATCCCTATCCAGTACCTAAATAGCATATGGATCAGATCACCTGTTTCTTGACACCTTGGGCATTTAGCATCTGCTCTATAGCCGAACTGAAAAAGCTTCTAAAAACTCTATGTAGCAAAAATAACTGCAACATTTTCTGTGAAAGGGAGACTGACACCTGGGGACTCCGTTCCAATATCCTCCTCCACTGCTCTTCTGTTATTATTTCCTTCAAATCCTCTATCTGTTTTTATTTTTGGCCAGTCTTTCCCCAGTGATAGTTTTGCTACATATCTGTTCATATATCAAACCCTTGGAAGATCCTGTTTTGACTATTTTTTGGATAAGAGGGGCTATACACTATTCCACTAAGTTTAAAAAATGAGCATTCAATGTGTATCTAATTTGAATTCCCC
The DNA here is from genome assembly GCA_037952925.1 of Lithobates clamitans. Taxonomy (NCBI): domain Eukaryota; kingdom Metazoa; phylum Chordata; class Amphibia; order Anura; family Ranidae; genus Lithobates; species Lithobates clamitans. Next base: position 4,216,296 of record JBBGZY010000761.1, read on the forward strand.
CCATTTAACTGAACAAGACTTCCAATACCTCACACTTCCCATTCATTTATATTACCCATAGGGATCAAGTCTGGGAGGTATTTGTTGTCCCAGATCGAGGTGTATTCTGTTGGCCCCCTATATCCCATTACTATTTTAACTACCTGTGATTCATTTTAATGGCAAACAAGATATTTGAGGGGCATACCCTAAAACATGCAATAAAGCTGGTGCAGCCATAAGATCCACTAATCATGAGGTACTTTGTCGCAGTAAGTGGGCTTAGCACCATATAGCAATATAGTGTGACCAAATCCCCATATTTTTTATAATATTTTTTGAAAATGTCTAGGTGTTTTAAACTAGCCTTGCTGGAGGTAAATGTCTTTTTTGCATGTGTGCGCTGTAATATTTTGCTCTAATTTTTATGTGGGGCTCCCCAGGAGGAGAGAGTGTGCTTCCAGGGCTTCTACCAAGCTACCATGCAGGGCTCCCTGCAACATCATTCGTTCACTTTTATTCCCCTCCCCCGATGTACCACATCCCCTCAGATGCTGCAACTGGGCGGCTAAAAAATAACTGCGGGGGTGTGGGACTGCCGCTCCTCCCTCTTTTGTTGATAACTGCAATATCTGTACACCTATACGAGGCTGACAAAGCAAAAAAAGAAAAGGCGAAATGCCAAAAGGAAATCTCAACTACTCCTAAATACCAATGCCTGTAGTCCCTCCAGGAAATGTAATGGCCGCACCTTGGCCTGAACCTTTCAATGGGGATTTTTTAAAACAGACAGTCACACCGTCAAAGTTCGGTATCTCGGATTATGAAAAAAAATCAGAGACACAGGGACTTAGTTGTCCTCTGAGTTATATGTAATCATATAGAACAATTCGTGGAAACCACAAAGACACTCTTCCATGAGGACAAGTCGGTGATGAAGGTATAAATTTTTATTAACAACTATCCAAAAGATTGAAAATACTAAATTTTTAATATATAGATATCACTAAACAACCCTATTTCCCAATAAACATTAAAAAGACCTAATGTCTGAAGAAGGTATAGGTGGCCACCAATTTTTAAATAAAGCCCATGCAACACTCATTCTCACATACACACACACTGGGAGATCTTGATTGCTCATAATTGTGGATGTGCACATCAGGTGATCAAAAAGGTTAATCCAAAAAAAAAAAAAAAGGCTGATATAGATAATGTTAATGAGCAGTCTCGATCACGGATGGTATATTAACAGTTTATGGTAATCTTATAGATAATATAAAGTGCGAGTGTGATGAGGTAATTCCTTATTGCTTCCGTGAAGCTAGTTTATGACATTTGCAGCTTCAGTTTCACCATATAACAGAAGTCTGTTCAAAGGTAACCAGAAATTAAAATGGCACAGCAGATGTTATACAGCATCTAAGCGAGATTTAAGAAATTAATCCAACTTTACCATCAGCTGGAGTGGTTCATCAAGCAGCCCATCGTGTCAGATATCAGAAGATCCAGTATACAGAGGGCAGTATTCAAAAGAGGCCTCACCGGTCTATAGGTAGCTGTCACTGGAGCTGAAGTGCGGTGTCCAGCTTACTGATCTCTGTGCAGCCTCCCACTTTCACAATGCTTGTGTTCATCAGCTGTTTTTGTAGAGATTATCCTCGCTGTTATTACATATAGAGCACCTGCTGTTGAAGCTGCTGTCATCAGGCTCTCAAGCTAGATCACGGTCAGTAGGGAATGAAGAGACATGCAGAGCGGTTTGATGAATATAACTGTGTGGCCATCCATAAATCCTCCTCAGAGATACCAGTTAGTGCTGCTTACATGTTTCGCTAATTCAATAGCTTCCTCAGAGCTCAAAAAAAATTTTTGTTTTTTTGTCTTACAAAAATGTCCTTGGACAGACAATATACCTCACCACCAGCCCCTGAAGAAGAGGTCTCAACACTCATAAAACCTCGAAACGCGTCAGGCTTCACTGTACAGCCTTTTCTTGCTGAAACAGATTTTGTTTGGTTAAGTGTATCTTTGAACATTGTCATGTATAACTGTTGTTCCATCATCATCTAAAAAATGTTGGCATCCATTTTTTCCTTTTTTACCATTTGCTATGTCTTTTTAAACCATGAACCCAATGGACATTAAAGTACCTAAACCCAACACTTTATCTTGACCTAGGCCGACAAGGCCCAGTCCTAGGCCAAGGTCGGCACTCTGCAGGGGGCAGCAAAAAATCCACCTCCCCGCACGAAAAAAACAGCCTCCTTCTGGCTCCCGCAAGAAAAGAGGCCCTGCCTCTTTTCATGCACTAGTCTTATGGGGTAGACTGGGTCAGGGGCAGGGTCCAGGAGGCAAATCGGTCTGGCACCCAATAAAGCGGTCGCACTGCTGCTGGTATGATAATACCGCCAGCTGGTGACTGGCCTGACGTTTGGACAGACCGCCAACTGCACTTAAAACTACTGGCGGCGGCCAATACTAGTAAGTGTGGCACTGGCGGGTCTTAGCAGCCTAATGCTCCACCTACCCTACTCCGTGGCATCCTTGGGAGGAAGTTACGATATGTAATGTAACTTCCTTGGAGGGCTCTCTGTGTCAATAGCGAGGAGAATAGAGGAGGGAAGCCCCCAGGTATGGCAGGTGGAATTAATACAAAGCCTCTTCTATCGCAAAAAAAAACAAAAAAAACAATGTCTCAGTATCTTGTCTTAAAAGTAACAGTTTGGTGATAGCAAAGAATCCGCATCTTGCAGTGACCGTGTGAATGTTACATAAAAATTGTAAGCTCTTCTGAGCAGGGCCCTCTTAAACCTATTGTATTGTATTGTATTATAACTGTATTGTCTCCCTTTTATATTGTAAAGCGCTGCATAAACTGTTGGCGCTATATAAATCCTGAATAATAATAATAATAAAAACATTGAACTTAACTGCTAATTTGTCCCAAAGATTTTTCTGAAAATCCCAGCTCCCAGATAATGTGCATATTGCTTTGTTTGGTGCATGTCCCTGCAGTGGGAATTTTTGTATTGTTTTGTGGATTGCACTGCCCAGGTACACCTTTTCTTTTGCTAGTTCCAAATCTATCATAACAGCTGCCATTTTTGTTTTTGTTGGATTGAGGCAGATACACATGGGGTTCTTCAACTGCCTTGAATGAATCTGGATTTCTGGTGTGTGGCAATTCCTGTAGGATGGGTTCACACATTTGCAAATTGGATGTGTTTTTAGCAGTATCCAATTCACATAACGTGAATGTGACCATCTTTCATTGGAGCCGGTTCACACATGTTTTCGGGGCGGCCACGGTGTGGTTTTTAAAAGAGTCTTGTGTGTTTTTGGCTGGGTTAACACATATGAGGCTGTGGTTTGCAGTCTGGAGTCCGGTGTGTTTCTGCTCACCGGTTCAAGTGCGATTCAGGTGCAAATTTTTACCTGAATCCGCACCTGAAGCAGACTCCATCATGCTTACAAAACAAATTTATCATACTTTACATCACTCTATGTCTCTTTTCCACAAACAGTGGGACAATTACTTGGTATGATTGTAGAATGTTATTTTCATAACTGGTTGTCTGTTTTAGTTGATGCTGTGTTATTTCTCCATTCCTGGCCTTTGTAATCTGATGTTGGCATAAGCTTTTTGGTATCTTTTGTATTTTGAACTGTACTGTCTTATTCACCATTTTTTTCCTCTATATGTAAATATTCAATTAATGGCTTCTAGTCTCTTAGGTACCTAGTTTGTTTTATGTATTCTCAATCATTGGGTGTTCTTGACGCCATCCCTTTTTTGTATGTTGTTTACTCTCAAGAAAAGTTTTTAACCACTTCAGCCCCGGGCCATTTGGCTGGCCAAAGACCAGAGCACTTTTTGCGATTCGGCACTGCGTCGCTTTAACTGACAATTGCGCGATTGTGCGACATTGCTCCCAAACAAAATTGACGTCCTTTTTTTCCCACAAATAGAGCTTTCTTTTGGTGGTATTTGATCACCTCTGCGGTTTTTATTTTTTGCGCTATAAACAAAAAAATAGCGTCAATTTTGGGAAAAAAATGCATTATTTTTTACTTTTTGCTATAATAAATATCCCCAAAAAATATATAAAATTATTTTTTTTCTCTCAGTTTAGGCTGATACAAATTCTTCTACATATTTTTGGTAAAAAGAAAATCGCAATAAGCATTTATTGATTGGTTTTGATTGATTGGTTTTGGTTTGTAGACAGCGTCTACAAAATCGGGGATAGTTTTATGGCATTTTTATTGATAATTTTTTTTTATTAGTAATGGCGGCAATCAGCAATTTTTATTGTGACTGTGACATTATGGCAGACTTGTCGGACAATTTTGGCGTGATTTTGGGACTATTCACATTTATACAGGGATCAGTGTGTTTCAAAATGCATTGGTTACTGTGTAAATGTGACTGCCAGTGAAGGGGTTAACCACCAGGTGGCACTGTAGGGGTTAAGCGTGTCCTAGGGAGTCATTCTAACTGTGTGGGGGGAGGGGCTGTGTGTGACACTACACTGATCACCGCTCCCGATTACAGGGAGCTGTGATCAGTGAGAGTGTCATTAGGCAGAACAGGGGAATGCTTGTTTACATCAGCACCTCCCTGTTCTTCCTCACCGTGAGACGTTTGCTAGATCTCTAGCACATTAAGTCCGAGGTACCCACGATCACGGTCAAGGAGCTCCCAGCGGGCGCGCGTGCCCGCAAGCCGCCTCTTAAAGGGCAACGTACAGGTACGTTATTCTGCCTGTACGTGCCCTTCTGCCGCAGTATATGTGCGTGAGGTGGTCAGGAAGTGGTTAAACAAAAAAAAGAAGAGATCCAGGAGATCATCAAGAATCTCCCAGGCAGTAAATCTCCAGGCCCAGATGGTGTGACTTATCTTTATTGCAAAACGTGTAAAGACATTCCCACCCCACATATGAACCCCCTATCAATGGTTTCCTAGGAGGCCAACCCTTCCTACCTCCATGACTCACATATAACTGTGATCCCCAGGAAAGGGAAGGATGCTTCCAACTGTGCTAACTACTAGTCTATAGCCTTACTGAATTTAGAACTTAGGATATTCAAGATTTTGTCTAATCAACTACATAAGGTGCTTCCAGCACCGATTCATAAGGACTAGGTAGGCTTACCTTCCTTTCTGACAGGCGGGTAACAATACTCTAGAATCCCCTGAAGACATCTGGTGTGATGAAATGAGTTCATACACTATAGTTCCTCTACTTTCTTCATTTGGGGCCATAACGCTGTTGTAATCGATGGGGGCACTGGCAACATAATCCTAAAAGGATTGAGTGCCTGACTAAACTGCTGCCGCAATCTGATGCCTGGGTGCTGTGGAGTGATGATATCTATCCTTATGGCTGCCCAGTCATCTGGTTTCATGGTTTTTAGACAATTCGTTTAAATTAACAATTAGTTTAGTTCCGAATTCGTTTTTCGACTAAATTCGACAAATTCATAAATTTGGAAATATTCAAATTAACGAAAACCCGTTTAACAAATTTTTCCAAAATTCGAAAATTCATTAATTCGGAAATATTCAAATTAACGAAAACCCATTTAACAATTTTTTTTCGAATATTTGGAAATTCGAAAATTCTGAAATTCGAAAATCGGAAATTAGAAAATCGGAAATTAGAAAATTCGAAAATCTGAAATTTGAAAATTCGAAAATCAGGAAATTTGAAAATTAGAAAATCTGAAAATCGAAAATTCGGAAATTTGAAAATCCAGAAATGTGAAAATCTGGAAAATTGAAAATCCAAAAATAAGAATGCAAATCCGAAAATAAGAACGAAAATCTGAAAATTCGAAAGATTTAAGTAATAACTAACTAACTAATAATAACTATTACTAACTATTAAATCATAGGTATTGGAATTTCCTTTCAAATTTGGCTGTTAGTGAACGTAATGAATACGAATTTATCCGACATACGAATTATCCAAAAAAACAAATGCTGCATCTAAACGAATGGAACATAACAAATTAATAATAATAGGTAATAATAAAAACATTTTATTATTTATGAAGAAATGGGGGAACTAATGCGCATAACCAAACTGTATAGAATAGGATATATAAGGATGGGAGAAGCTGCCAACATATAAAAGTGTTCCCACACAGATAAAATAACAAATAAGTGAAGTATGTGGCACTAACTAAAGTGCAGAAATGAATCAATATGTATATAGATACTAAATAGAACCGCTCACACACCTGACAAGTAAGCGTGTAGAACAGAATAAGCAAGTGCAAGTGGAAATAAAAATAACAATACCAAATCTTCTCTACTCTTCTCTAGATCACTGTTAAAGTGCACCAATGCCACAGATTCCAAACAGCAATCTAAAATAACATCCAGTCTGTATATAAGGTGTATCAAGTGAAAAAATATATGACAATCCTAGTCTAATGATATAATGACATAAAAAACTGTGAAGCATAAAAATTTCTGAATAAATCCACTGTTCTCCTGGAGTGTAAAAGGTGAAATTCAAAAAACAAAGTCCAACAAGTGATAAACACTAATATGAATAAGTTCACATATACAGTCAGGTACATAAATATTTGGACTTCGACACAATTCTAATCTTTTTGGCTCTATACACCACCACAATAAATTTGAAATAAAACAAACAAGATGTGCTTTAACTGCAGACTTTCAGCTTTAATTTGAAGGTATTTATATCCAAATCAGGTGAACGGTGTAGGAATTACAACAGTTTGTATATGTGCCTCCCACATATAAAAAAGTAATGGGACAATTGGCTGCTCAACTGTTTCATGGCCAGGTGTGTGTTATTCCCTCATTATCCCATTTGCAAGAAGCAGATAAAAGGTCCAGAGTTTGTTTCAAGTGTGCTATTTGCATTTGGAATCTGTTGCTGTCAACTCTCAATATGAGATCCAAAGAGCTGTCACTATCAGTGAAGCAAGCCATCATTAGGCTGAAAAAACAAAACAAACCCATCAGAAAGATAGCAAAAACATTAGGTGTGGCCAAATCAACTGTTTGGAACATCCTTAAAAAGAGACAACACACCGGAGAGCTCAGCAACACCAAAAGACCAGGAAGACCACAGAAAACAACTGTGGTGGATGACCAAAGAATTCTTTCCCTGGTGAAGAAAACACCCTTCACAACAGTTGGCCAGGTCAAGAACACTCTCCAGGAGGTAGGTGTATGTGTGTCAAAGTCAACAATCAAGAGAAGACTTCACCAGAGTGAATACAGAGTGTTCATCACAAGATGTAAACCATTGGTAAGCCTCAAAAACAGGAAGGCCAGATTAGAGTTTGCCAAACAACATCTAAAAAAGACTTTACAGTTCTGGAGCAACATCCTATGGACAGATGAGACCAAGATCAACTTGTACCAGAGTGATGGGAAGAGAAGAGTATGGAGAAGGAAAGGAACTGCTCATGATCCAAAGCTTACCACTTCATCAGTGAAGCATGGTGGTGGTAGTGTCATGGCGTGGGCATGTATGGCTGCCAATGGAACTGGTTATCTTTTACTTATTGATGATGTGACTGCTGACAATGGCAGCAGGATGAATTCTGAGGTGTTTCGGGCAATATTATCTGTTCATATTCAGCAAAATGCTTCAGAACTCATTGGACGGCGCTTCACAGTGCAGACGGGCAATGACCCGAAGCATACTGAACCAAAGAGTTTTTTAAGGGAAAGAAGTGGAATGTTATGCAATGGTCAAGTCAATCACCTTACCTGAATCCGATTGAGCATGCATTTCACTTGCTGAAGACAAAACTGAAGGGAAAATGCCCCAAGAACAAGCAGGAACTGAAGACAGTTGCAGTAGAGGCCTGGCAGAGCATCACCAGGGATGAAACCCAGCGTCTGGTGATGTCTATGCGTTCCAGACTTCAGGCTGTAATTGACTGCAAAGGATTTGCAACCAAGTATTAAAAAGTGAAAGTTTGATGGATGATTGTTAATCTGTCCCATTACTTTTGTGGGAGACATATATACAAACTGTTGTAATTCCTACACCATTCACCTGATTTGGATGTAAATACCCTCAAATCAAAGCTGAAAGTCTGCAGTTAAAGCACATCTTGTTCGTTTCATTTCAAATCCATTGTGGTGGTGTATAGAGCCAAAAAGATTAGAATTGTGTTGATGTACTTTTGGGAAATACTACATGATGGAGCCACCCTCTTTTATTTCATGTCCTCACCGCATCGGTTAAGCCTGGAGTCACCCCCAAAAATCAGCTATTATTGGGACAATCGGGACAATCGTTGGAAATTGATCGTTGTGCTGGGATCTGCTGTTTTCCATACTGAAGGCTTGACTCGACCCGTAGGGGTCTCCATCTGAGGTGAGAGGCTGGGGGAATCGTGTCAATCAAAAGTTGTTTTTGCACATTTTTTTTTTTTTGCACACTGATTTTATTCATGAACTTATATATGTGAACTTATTCATATTAGTGTTTATCACTTGTTGGACTTTGTGTTTTGAATTTCACCCTTTACACTCCAGGAGAACAGTGGATTTATTCAGAATTTTTTATGTTTCACTTTTTTTATGTCATTATATCATTAGACTAGGATTGTCATATATTTTTTTTTCTTGATGCACCTTATATGTGGCATTGGTGCACTTTACCAGTGATCTAGAGAAGAGTAGAGAAGATTTATTATTTTTATTTTCACTATTCTGTTCTACAAGCTTACTTGTCAGATGTGAGTGGTTCTATTTAGTATCTATAAGCATATTGATTCATTTCTGCACTTTAGTTACCGCCACATACTTCACTTATTCGTTATTATTTACTATTATTATTTATTATTATTAATTAGTTGCGTTCCATTCCTTTAGATGCAGCATTCAGAAGCTTTGGTTAATTCGTAACTTCAGATAAATTTGTATTCATTCAATCACTATTAACCAAACATAAAAAGAAATTCCAATACAATCAAAATTTTTTTTATTTTCTGTTATACTTTTCACAGTTCACAATTATACATCTTTAATTTCATACTTTACAGTAACTACACAAGAATAACATATTAGATATTGACAAGAGACAAACTGGTAACATCGTTCTCTTACAACTAACCCTATCCCCTCCCAAAAAAAAAAAAAAAAAAGAGAAAATGCTGTCTATCTCAGCCCCAGGGCCGATCCTAGGGTCACCGGCGCCTGGGTGCAGAAATATTTTTGGTGCCCCCACATGGGCGTGGTCATGTTACCAACTCCTCCCCTTTACAAATGTTTCTATGGCAACAACTCGAACACAGAGATGCACCCCTAAGAAGTCTTTGTTACCCTAGGATCCTCCCATAATCTTTTAATAAAGAAAATACAGGAAGAGGGTACACTAATGAGACCTGGAGGGGGGTCTCTCTGATGCACACAGAGAGGGCTTCTGTTAGAGAGTCTGTTAGAAAGAGCCCCTAGACATAATACAGGAGATGATCAGAGACTGCAGACATAGTACAGGAGATGATCAGAGACTGCAGACATAATACAGGAGATGATCAGAGACTGCAGACATAGTACAGGAGATGATCAGAGACTGCAGACATAATACAGGAGATGATCAGAGACTGCAGACATAATACAGGAGGCGGTCAGAGACTGCAGACATAACACAGGAGATGATCAGAGACTGCAGACATAATACAGGAGATGATCAGAGACTGCAGATATAATACAGGAGATGGTCAGAGACTGCAGACATAGTACAGGAGATGATTAGAGACTGCAGACAGGATATAAGAGACGATCAGAGACTGCAGACATAGTACAGGAGATGATCAGAGACTGCAGACATAGTACAGGAGATGATCAGAGACTGCAGACATGGTACAGGAGATGATCAGAGACTGCAGACATAGTACAGGAGATGATCAGAGACTGCAGACATAGTACAGGAGATGATCAGAGACTGCAGACATAGTACAGGAGATGGTTATAGACTGCAGACATACTACAGGAGATGATCAGAGACTGCAGACAGGATATAAGAGATGATCAGAGACTGCAGACACAGTACAGGAGATGGTCAGAGACTGCAGACATAGTACAGGAGATGATCAGAGACTGCAGACATAGTACAGGAGATGATCAGAGACTGCAGACACAGTACAGGAGATGGTCAGAGACTGCAGACATAGTACAGGAGATGATCAGAGACTGCAGACATAGTATAGGAGATGATCAGAGACTGCAGACACAGTACAGGAGATGATCAGAGACTGCAGACATAGTACAGGAGATGGTCAGAGACTGCAGACATAATACAGGAGATGATCAGAGACTGCAGACATAGTACAGGAGATGATCAGAGACTGCAGACATAATACAGGAGATGATCAGAGACTGCAGACATATTACAGGAGATGGTCAGAGACTGCAGACATAGTACAGGAGATGATCAGAGACTGCAGACATAGTACAGGAGATGGTCAGAGACTGCAGACATAGTACAGGAGATGATCAGAGACTGCAGACATAGTACAGGAGATGATCAGAGACTGCAGACATAGTACAGGAGATGATCAGAGACTGCAGACATAGTACAGGAGATGGTCAGAGACTGCAGACATAGTACAAGAGATGGTCAGAGACTGCAGACATAGTACAGGAGATGGTCAGAGACTGCAGACATAATACAGGAGATGATCAGAGACTGCAGACATAGTACAGGAGATGATCAGAGACTGCAGACATAGTACATGAGATGATCAGAGACTGCAGACATAGTATAGGAGATGATCAGAGACTGCAGACATAGTACAGGAGATGATCAGAGACTGCAGACATAGTACAGGAGATTATCAGAGACTGCAGACATAATACAGGAGATTATCAGAGACTGCAGACATAGCACAGGAGATGATCAGAGACTGCAGACATAATACAGGAGATGATCAGAGACTGCAGACATAATACAGGAGATGATCAGAGACTGCAGACATATTACAGGAGATGGTCAGAGACTGCAGACATAGTACAGGAGATGATCAGAGACTGCAGACATAGTACAGGAGATGGTCAGAGACTGCAGACAGGATATAAGAGATGATCAGAGACTGCAGACATAGTACAGGAGATGATCAGAGACTGCAGACATAGTACAGGAGATGATCAGAGACTGTAGACATAGTACAGGAGATGGTCAGAGACTGCAGACATAGTACAGGAGATGGTCAGAGACTGCAGACATAGTACAGGAGATGAGCAGAGACTGTAGACATAGTACAGGAGATGATCAGAGACTGTAGACATAGTACAGGAGATGATCAGAGACTGTAGACATAGTACAGGAGATGGTCAGAGACTGCAGACATAGTACAGGAGATGATCAGAGACTGCAGACATATTACAGGAGATGATCAGAGACTGTAGACATAGTACAGGAGATGATCATAGACTGCAGACATAGTACAGGAGATGATCAGAGACTGTAGACATAGTACAGGAGATGATCAGAGACTGCAGACATAGTACAGGAGATGATCAGAGACTGCAGACATAGTACAGGAGATGATCAGAGACTGCAGACATAGTACAAGAGATGGTCAGAGACTGCAGACATAGTACAGGAGATGATCAGAGACTGCAGACATAGTACAGGAGATGATCAGATACTGCATTTCCTATGAACGTTAGTAGATAATGGCCGATCGGCCCTCTCACCTGACCCAGCGATACAGCAACGGTTCCTCTGATCAGGAGTCAGCTCACTCTGAATTGCCCATGGTGACTCCGCTGGATAGCACCCAGATCTGTATTCTGACAATGACTCCATTCCTTTCTCCACCAGGGATGGTGCTAGGCTGTGTGGCTTTCCCTCTGGTGGCGCAGGGCAGCGGGGTTCTCTCTCTGATGGGGTTCCCTCAGCACTGTCCTCTCCCTCTGGAGTCCTGGGTGTACTTCCCTGAAAGCTTTCCCGGACTCCTGGCTCTCTCTCTCTCCCATTCAGCTGAGCATGCTGTGTGGGCTGCAGTTTCCGTGTTACAGTGGGGCTGCCAGTCCTCGGGACTACATGTCCCACAATCCTCTTCTCTGCTCCTTTTTCTATTCTGTTTCTTCCCTGGGCATATGAAGGCGGGGGAAGATACATAGTGGGCAGCTGTGCTGGCAAGCGCTGCTCACTAGTACAGCAGCGTGCGCGAGAGGGAGAGGGAGGAGAGGGAGGGGGGAGAGGGGGGAAAGAAGAGCCCGCAGCTGCATTGGCATCACTAGGGTTGGGGTCACTCCCCCTTCCACCAACTATAGTCGCCCCTCAGTACAGACCCCCCTCCACTAAGTATAGACCCCCTCCATCAGTGAAGAACCCGCACTAAGTATAAACCCCTCCCTCAGTAGAGACCTTTCTCAGTACAGACCCCACCCCCAGGAAACCCCCCCTCCATTAGTACAGACCCCCCCAGGACAGACCCCCCTGCATTAGTACAGACCCCCCCAGGACAGACCCCCCTCCATTAGTACAGACCCCCCGGGACAGACCCCACCTCCATTAGTACAGACCCCCCTCCATTAGTACAGACCCCCCATTAGTACAGACCCCCCCAGGACAGACCCCCCCTTAATTAGTACAGACTCCCCAGGACAAACCCCCCTCCATTAGTACAGACCCCCCAGGACAGACCCCCCTCCATTAGTACAGACCCCCCAGGACAGACCCCTCCTTCATTAGTACAGACCCCCCTCTATTAGTACAGACCCCCCATTAGTACAGACCCCCCAGGACAGACCCCCCTCAATTAGTACAGACTCCCCAGGACAAACTACCCTCCATTAGTATAGACCCCCCAGGACAGGACCCCCCTCCATTAGTATAGACCCCCCAGGACAGACCCCCCTCCATTAGTACAGACCCCCCTCCATTAGTACAGACCCCCCATTAGTACAGACCCCCCAAGACAGACCCCCCTCAATTAGTATAGACCCCCCAGGACAGACCCCCCTCCATTAGTACAGACCCCCCAGGACAGACCCCGCCTCCATTACTACAGACCCCCCAGGACAGACTCCCCTCCATTAGTATAGACCCCCCAGGACAGACCCCCTTCCATTAGTATAGACCCCCCCAGGACAGACCCCCCTCCATTAGTACAGACCCCCCAGGACAGACCCCTCTCCATTACTACAGACCCCCCAGGACAGACCCCCCTCCATTAGTATAGACCCCCCCTCAGGACAGACCCCCCTCCATTAGTACAGCCCCCCCAGGACAGACCCCCCTCCATTAGTACAGACCCCCCAGGACAGACCCCCCTCCATTAGTACAGACCCCCCAGGACAGACCCCCTCCATTAGTATAGACCCTCCCAGGACAGACCCCCCTCCATTAGTACAGACCCCCCCTCCATTAGTACAGACCCCCCCTCTATTACTACAGACCCCCCAGGACAGACCCCCTCTCCATTACTACAGACCCCCCAGGACAGACCCCCCTCCATTACTACAGACCCCCCCAGGACAGACCCCCCCTCCATTACTACAGACCCCCCCAGGACAGACCCCCCTCCATTACTACAGACCCCCCAGGACAGACCCCCCCCCTCCATTACTACAGACCCCCAGGACAGACCCCCCTCCATTACTACAGACCCCCAGGACAGACCCCCCTCCATTACTACAGACCCCCCCTCCATTACTACAGACCCCCCAGGACAGACCCTCCCTCCATTAGTACAGACCCCCCTCTATTAGTAATGACCCCCCAGGGCAGACCCCCCTTCTCCATTAGTACAGACCCCCCCCCCTCCATTAGGGTACAGTACATAAAAACACCCGGGCGGCAGCTGGAGAGGAGAGTGTGCAGCCGCGCCGCCCGGGTGGAGAACAGAACACTACACAGCAGGCAGCAGGAGTGAGAGAGACAGAGAGGAGGAGAATGTGTCAGCACGGACCTCCCCCCGCGCGCGACATCACTCACTGCACGGCTGGTCTCTCTCCACACAGAGACCAGCCGCTCTGCCTCCCTTCTCATCTCCGGCTTGAGCAGTTAATACAGCGGCGCCTTTCTTCTTAGAACACCGGCGGAGAGGCGCCGCTGGACACAAACAAGAGGAGGAGGAGGAGGGAGGGGAGCACTCTGGCGCTTCAGCGCCCCCACCTCTGTGGCGCTCGGGTGCACTGCACCCCGTGCACCCCGTCTAGGACCGGCCCTGCTCAGCCCCAAACCCGATATGTATTCGACAACCTACTATATCTTGTGACTGATGAAATTCCCAATGATTGTGCGTATCAATCTGTATATCCAATTTCTCATTGACACTCCCAACGCCTACAAACCAACTCGTTAAGCAGACCCAAACAACACGTAAAACACACAAAACAAAACAAAACAAAAAAAAAAAAAAACACAACCTCGCCCACACACACCCTGTGATTGTTATTAGTTATTCCATAATTGTATATATTGGCCATTCATGGCCCAGTTCCTCACAAAAAAAAAAACAACCTTTCTTTCCCTTTTCTTTTCCCTTCTTCCAAAGTGACCCAATTAAGCCTAAAATGAAAAAATAAAAAATCTCCTACCTCCATGTGTTACCAAACCCCCTATAATGTAAGAGGCCACTAACGGCCATATTAGACAAAAAAAAAATAGTTTATTAGTTAGTTAGTTTATTATTATTTCAGATTTTCAGATTTTCATTCCTATTTTCAGATTTTCGTTCTTTCGGATTTTCAGATTTTCTCTCTGATTTTCGGATTTTCAAATTTTCCCAATTTTCGAATTCTTGAATTTCCGAGTTTTCAAATTTTCAAATTTATTCAAAATAACAAATTTTGACCATAACGAATGAAGCAAAAAACTAAAAAAAAAAAAAACAACTAATAAATATAAAACAAACACATTTTTTAGCAGTGCACGTCTAATGGTTTTACTCACAAGCCATTTGACTACAAAATTAGGAAGTCAAACTATCTGGTAAGGAGGTGGTGTCTCCATGTCTCTTTTCCACAAACAGTGGGATATTTACTTGGCATGATTGTAGAAGCTGAGGTGCAGAACAGCCAATCCAGGGGAAGCAGAAGGAGTTAGAGGGAAAGATGCGAAGGCGGGAGACACTGCCACTTCGTACATGAGTCTAATAGTGTAGGCTGTCAATCACAGGAGAGGGGACGTGGCGACATCTGTTTTTTATGGGTGACAGATCTTTCACTGAGGGAGAAAGAGGAGTAATGCAGAAGCGTGCCTGCTCATTTCCTTGCCAGACTGGGGACAGAATAATTGTCGTGCTTTGCAGATTAAGGTAGTGTGTACATTTTAATTTTGAATTTTTGGGTTTACAACCACTTTAAAGTGATTGTAAAGGGAAAATAAAAATAAAAAATAAATAACAAACATGTCTATACTTACCTGCTCTGTGCAATGGAATTGCACAGAACAGCAGCAAACCTCCTCTATTTGGGTACCCCACCGTCACTCCTGGCCCCTTTTTTCTGTCCAGTGCCCCCATGGGAAGCCCCTTTGAATGGGGGCACTCATGCGTGCTCACACCCGATTCGGGCCACGCCCCCCCACTCCCTCGTTACTGGCTTTACTAGACGGCACTGGGAGCCAATGGCTTCAAGGAATGCATTAAGGTAAAAAATGTTTAGGCTTTACAATCAATTTAAGGATATTATCTTGGGTACAAGGACTATAGCTTCAAAGGCTAAAGTGATCCATGTCTCATTGTCTTACTTGTCCAGTGGTGCCAACTACTGCAGTATCATGCAAATACCATATATATTTTTCTCTTTTTTGAGGGTGCCAAGGTCATTAAAAACCCTGCACCCTTAGAGAACTCTAGATTATATGAGGTGTGTCCAGAAAGTAATGAGAATTATATTTTAAAAATTATTTTATTGGAAAAATTTACAATTGAATATTGTCTCCTTCAAAGTATGCACCTTGTGAGTGTACACATTGCCCCCCCCAGTGATTTTGATAGTGATTCTGATAGTGAACTGTCAGTCAAAAATGGAACTGAATGTTGATGCAGTGAGATCTGTTCTCAACCGTGACTGATGGCTAACTATCAGAATGATTGCAGAGTAAAGGGGAAAAACCAAGTCAATTGTTCATGAAATCGTGACTGAGGATTTGAACATGAGAAAGGACACCATTTTGGTAGTGTGGATAACGCCCAAAAAGCCACTACACAGGCTCTGAACTCCACCCCACTTAATGACTTCCAGGGATGCTATGAAGAATGGAAAAATCGCTGAGAGCATTGTGCACACTCACAAGGTACATACTTTGAAGGAGACAATGTTCAATTGTAAAAATTTTTAATAAAATAATTTTTAAAAATACCATTCTTATTACTTTCTGAACACACCTCGTACATTAAATAGTATTTAATTCCTCACTACATTCCTGGTTCTTGGGCCACTTTATGATTCAGTTGAACATGAAGACAGGGTATGACTGGACAAATGAGGGCATGAAATTTGTAATTGTAATTTTAATTAGAACCACTGGCTCATATACATAATGTCACATCCCTTTCAATTTGAAATCATATAACCCAAATTTAATTTACCTTGAGGAACTGTGTTGTACTATCCTAACCTTGCTAAACACAATGAACACAGCAAGACTTATATTCAAGATTCTAGTCACAGTTTTCAGTGTTGTTTCTTACACATTGTTGGCAAACCTAGGTGTAATTTATCATGTTGTGTTCTTATAAAGTAGCATACTAATTAATCAAGCAGGACAAGCAATTTGCATACTAGGAAAAACAGCCAGGGACATCCATACGGATATGAAATCTTCTAGCTTCAGGTGAAATGTCACATTGTTGTGGTATTAGGTTTTGAAATTTCTCTATGTGCCATTTAAACATTACAGCCTGGATCCTATTATTTTTTTTTTCTTGTTAAAAAAATCAAAATGCTCTGCAACTGCAAAACAAGATGCTGAATAACTAGAATAACCTGGAGTAGAATAACTACTAATAATATCTATAACCTAAAATTAGAGCATAGCCAAAACATTTTAAGAAGTACAGTCAGACATACAATTTTAACATAAACTTACTCAGTGGACACATCCTGGATGCTGGATGACTTGTAATCCCAGGCCAGGGAAAAAAAAAAGAACTGCTCTAAAGTAAAACAATGTTAAAAAGATTTTTTTTTTCAAAGTTTGTGTAGCATAGTCTGTTTTAGTTTTCTTTATCTACAAGACTAACTGTTTTGTTATATATACAGTGGGGCACAAAAGTATTTAGTCAGCTGCCAATTGTGCAATTTCTCCCACTTAAAAAGATGAGAGAGGCCTGTAATTGTCATCATAGGTATACCTCAACTATGAGAGACAAAATGTGGAAACAAATCCAGACAATCACATTGTCTGATTTTTGAGAGAATTTATTTGCAAATTATGGTGGGAAATAAGTATTTGGTCATCTACAAACAAGCAAGATTTCTGGCTCTCACAGACCTGTATCTTCTTCTTTAAGAGGCTCCTCTGTCCTCCACTCATTACCTGTATTAATGGCACCTGTTTGAACTTGTTATCAGTATAAATGACACCTGTCCACAATCTCAAACAGTCACACTCCAAACTCCACTATGGTGAAGACCAAAGAGCTGTTGAAGGACACCAGAAACAAAATTGTAGCCCTGCACCAGGCTGGGAAGACTAAATCTGCAATAGGCTAGCAGCTTGGTGTGAATAAATCAACTGTGGGAGCAATAATTTGAAAATGGAAGACATAAAAGACCACTGATAATCTCCCTTGATCTGGGGCTCTACGCAAGATCTCATCCCGTGGGGTCAAAATGATCACAAGAACGGTGAGCAAAAATCCCAGAACCACACGGGGGGACCTAGTGAATGGCCTGCAGAGAGCTGGGACCAACCTAACAAAGGCTACCATCAGTAACACACTACGCCGCCAGGGACTCAGATCCTGCAGTTGCAGACGTGTCCCCCTGCTTAAGCCAGTACATGTCTGAGGTTTGCTAGAGAGCATTTGGATGATCCAGAAGAGGATTGGGAGAATGTCATATGGTCAGATGAAATCAAAGTAGAACTGTTTGGTATAAACACAACTCGTTGTGTTTGGAGGAGAGAGAATGCTGAGTTGCAACCAAAGAACACCATACCTACTGTGAAGTATGGGGGTGGCAACATCATGCTTTGGGCTGTTTCTCTGCAAAGGGAACAGGATGACTGATCCGTGTACATGAAACAATGAATGGGGCCATGTATCATGAGATTTTGAGTGCAAACCTTCTCCCATCAGCAAGGGCATTGAAGATGAAACGTGACTGGGTCTTTCAGCATGACAATGATCCCAAACACACCGCCTGTGCAACGAAGGAGTGGCTTCATAAGAAGCATTTCAAGGTCCTGGAGTGGCCTAGCCAGTCTCCAGATCTCAACCCCATGGAAAACCTTTGGAGGGAGTTAAAAGTCTGTGTTGCCCAGCGACAGCCCCAAAACATCACTGCTCTAGAGGAGATCTGCATGGAGGAATGGGCCAACATACCAGCAATAGTGTGTGACAAATTTGTGAAGACTTACAGAAAACGTTTGACCTCATTGCCAACAAAGGATATATAACAAAGTATTGAGATGAATTTTTGATATTGACCAAATACTTATTTTCCACCATAATTTGCGAATAAATTCTTTCAAAAATCAGACAATGTGATTGTCTGGATTTGTTTCCACATTTTGTCTCTCATAGTTGAGGTATACCTATGATGACAATTACAGGCCTCTCTCATCTTTTTAGGTGGGAGAACTTGCATAATTGGTGGCTGACTAAATATTTTTTTGCCCCCTTGTATCTTGACCTTGTGCATTGTCAGCAAAGCCTTGAGACTAGTAGTAATGCTAATGCAAATAAAAGTACTGTAGTTGGGTAACCTTTATGTTATATAAACAGAAGTAGTTCACATTCAAATTGTTCTGTTGCTGTTTGCCATTAAATTACCCTGTATACAGTACATGTCTGGTATAAATATAATCAATTTAAATTTCTGCTTTGTGAGACTGATTTTAGGCCTTTATAAGAGCAAGTTTCATTTTTGTGCTTTCACTTTAGCTAACCCATGGTGATTTCATAATCCTTTGTCATGTAGTAAAAGTTTATTTTATAAAGCAAACATTGTATATTTAAAAAACAAAACAACAGTTTATAAACTTGAAAAAATGTACTGAAGCTTCCCTTAAATGATTGCATCTATATTATCTAATTGGCGTACAATTTGATCACACTTAGGACTTAAAGTGGAAGGCTCTGAGCTTAAAAATCAACTCAACATTGTAGTGAAAAAAAATCCTCTCTGGGTGATTTATGTACATTGCATGGATTTTAACAAACTTTGTTGCAGATTCCTACCTTTTGTTATTCTGAAGAAGAAATAGCTATTTGTTGCTCTGTGTCCATGAGCAAAATGAATGTGAATGGGAGTGATTTTAGAATTATCAATCAGCTGCTGCACGTGCAGAGTTCTAATGAGGAAAGTGGCAGGGCCTGCATCCTTTAGACGTAATTTCCCTTTGGAAGTATCTTACCAAAATGACATTTTGTTACAGGGAATGCCCAAAATCTGACTTGTATCTTAGTGCAGACTTCTGGGAAAATCAGAATCACAGAAGCAGGAAATGACAGGACGTTGTGTCTGTGTACAGAATGCCTCCAGGTTGCCATATTGCATTGCATTTTAAATTATAGCGCTGTAGATTAACCACTTGCTGCCCGCCATATAGCAATATGATGGCAGCAAAGTGGTTTAGTTATCCTGATCGGACGTCATATAACATGATCAGGATAACAAGCCGGCGGGGGCACGCAGCGCGGCGATCGGAGGAACTGTGTGTCAGTCTGACAAACTGCAACTCCGATCGCGGTATGGAGGCTCTGACGGAGCCACAGAATCACAACTGATCACCATGTGAACCAGGAAGTGTCGGAAAATGGCTTTCCTTGGTTCACACTGACAGGGAGAGCCGATCGGCGGCTCTCCCTCTCAGAGGGGGGGTCTGCGCTGATAATCAGCACATTGATTATCAGTACAGCCCCCATCAGATGTGCCCATCACCTGCCAATAAGTGCCCATCACCTGCCAGACTGTGCCTCAGAAATAACGCCTGCCAGTTCCCATAAGAGTGGCAATCAGTGCCCACAACAGTGCCAATCCATATATACAAGGGGTTCGCCCTGGGACTTTGAGTGAGGTGAATATGGTTAGTCAAGAAACAGGTCATGGAAGTAAAATAATGTAGATTTATTACAATTGTTGCGTATCTGAAACACAACAACAATAACTACAGACCGATAAAATACACATATAATGTGAACATGAGACAATCCACATACATGGTAAAACAGTGTATACCAATAAACAAACATCAGAGAAATTTGCAAGCATGAGTAGTGCCAGAAGACGTTTTCCGAGACCACGCTCGCCCTCAGGGATAAATGCTTTGCTAAATCTGTAATACAAGTAGTAAATAAAATGAATGAGTGTATGTTGCATCAAATAGGCAGGAAGGTGAGTAATCATCGGGGTCAGTATAGGGACCCCATACTCACCAATGGGCTGGACCAGGCCATCAGTCGCTGATCCCACCGACGGCGGCAGCAACAAACATCCAGCACAGGAGCTGGGAATCGGTGCAAAAGGTAACCCCAATGGGGGAACAACCAGAGTACCGACATGGCCTTGGTAGATACAAATATAAGTGTCCTTAGAAGTCACCCCTTGTCCATGATCATGAACTGTAAAGATGGTAAAAAAATATATATGTATATATCAGAAAGACCCTGCGAATAGGGTAAACTTCCTGCTGTGTTGGGTATTTATATTGCAAAAATAATATTATGATTATAATATAATGATTTTCCTGCATTGTTTCATATACATATAAATGTATAGGGACCAGCATAAAGTAGATGCTGGTATATGTCAGGAGACTAAAAGGGCAAAAATTAGGGACGTTACAGAGTAAGAAAATGTTGGGCCAATAAGGGTGCAAGTGAACATTGAGTGGAATAGAGTGAAAAAATGGGAAGTTTGGGACTTTAAATGAGGCACATATACACAATGTGCCTCCATGCCTGTTGCAAAGATAAAGAACGGGAAAATTGGGACTTTGATTGAGGTCAAGGACATCGTGGGAGTAAGTTGGTAAAAACAAAAAGCATGTTTATTGAAAATAAAAAGTGCATGAAACATATCAATTACACAACCACTTGAGGAGAGACATTGTAGTGAATATCAATCCATAATAGGTCGCACACACATAGTATGTGTATATGCAACATAGGCATCAAGGGTACATTAAATATATATCAACTTGGCACCACATAGTGGTCATAACTGATTGTAAAATACATTCAATAAATTCATATATATACACATTACAGCAGCCTAGGCGAAAGAAATGACAATTGTAAAAAAAAAAAAAAAAAGTGGAGTGAGTGGAATAGAGTGGGGGTTGGAGGAAAAGGCAAACAAATGTGCTAAAATGTCAGCTAAGCTAAACGGCAAAACAATTTACCTGGGTGTGATGTGAGACCATCCCCTCCTGGAAGTACAGCTGGTGTGTGTAAACTGCAGCAATACTGGCGGCACTCATATGTCTATTTCCCAAAGACAACCTCTGGATATGACCCTGAGCACGTGCATTCAACTTCTTTTGTCGACCATGGTGAGGCCTGTTCTGAGTGGAATCTGTCCTGTTAAACCACTGTATGGTCTTGGCCACCATGCTGCAGCTCAATTTCAGGGTCTTGGCAATCTTCTTATAGCCTAGGCCATCTTTATGTAGAACAACACTTCTTTTTTTCAGATCCTCAGAGAGTTCTTTGCCATGAGGTGCCATGTTGAACTTCCAGTGACCAGTATGAGAGAGTGAGAGCGATAACACCAAATTTAACACACCTGCTCCCCATTCACACCTGACACCTTGTAACACTAACAAGTCATATGATATGGCTAATTGGGCCCAATTTGGACATTTTCACTTAGGGGTGTACTCACTTTTGTTGCCAGCGGTTTAGACATTAATGGCTGTGTGTTGAGTTATTTTGAGGCGACAGCAAATTTACACTGTAATACAAGCTGTACACCATAGGCGTGCGCACAGGGTGTGCCGGGTGTGCCTGGGCACACCCTAATGTGTGTCTGCAGATCTGTTGTAAGATGCTGCAGGAGACTGTGTAGGGAGCTGCCTGTGAGACAGGAGCTGTCAAAACTCGGGGCTAATATCGGGGGTGGGCGGGACCAAACAACTAGCCTATCAAACACACTGATGTCAAGGGCTGGGTGGCCGCTCCGTGTATGTGGCTCCACCCCCTTTCTATCAGTTATTAAACACCAGCCAATGATTGGGCTGCTTAGAAAAGGGGGCGGAGCCATATACACAGAGCAGCCCACCCAGCCCCGATTCCTTTGGCTGGTGTTTGATAGCTGATAGAAAGAGGAGGAGCCACACACGGAACGACCTGCCCAGCCCCTATCCCGTTGGCTTGTGTTTGATAGGCTAGCTGTTCGTTCCCACCCACCCCCGACATCAGCTCCGAGTTCTGACAGCTCCTCTCTGCAAGCAGTGACATTACATTACAGTTTAAAGCACTAAGTGGCTCTTACATGCCTCCCTGACTGCTCAATGGGAAACTTCCCCTCTCCTAGATCAGTGCCAATCGGTGCCCCCTATCAATGCCCATCAGTGTCACCTATCATTGCCAACCAATGTCACCTATCAGTGCCACCTATCAGTGCCCGTCAGTGCCAATCAGTGCCCACCAGTGCCACTTGTCTGTGCCAATCAGTGCCCACCAGTGCCATCTGTCAGTGCCACTCAGGGCCCACCAGTGCCACCTGTCAGTGCCAATCAGTGCCCACCAGTGCCACATGTCAGTGCCCATCAGTGCCACCTGTCAGTGCCAATCATTGCTCATCAGTGCCACCTGTCAGTGCCAATCAGTGCCCACCAGTGCCACCTGTCAGTGCCCACCAGTGCCCATCAGTGCCACCTGTCAGTGCCAACCAATGCCACCTATCAGAGACAATCCGTGTCACCTGTCAGTGCCAATCAGTGCTGCCAGACAGTGCCAACCAATACCACCTATCAATGCCAATCAGTGCCCAACAGTGCTTCCAATCAGTGCCACCTATCAGTGCTGCCTATCAGTGCCCATCAGTGCTGTCTATCAGTGTCCATCAGTGCTGCCTATCAGTGCCCATCAGTGCCCATCAGTGCTACCAATGAGTGCCCATCAGTGCTGCCTATCAGTACCACCTCTCAGTGCCAACCAATGCCATAAATCAGTGCCCATCAATTCTGCCTATCAGTGCCCACCTGTGCTGCCAATCACTGAAGCCTATTAGTGCCAACCAATGCCACCTATCAGTGCCAATCAGTGCTGCCTATCAGTGTCAATCAGTGCCTCCAATCAGTGCTGCCTTTCAGTGCTTCCAATCAGTGCCACCTATAAGTTCCCATCAGTGTTGCCTATCAGTGTCCATCAGTGCTACCAATCAGTGTTGCCTAGCAGTGCCATCTATCAGTGACAATCAGTGCCCATCAGTGCCACCTATCAGTGCTGCATATCAGTGCTGCCTATCAGTCCCAACCAGTGCTGCCAATTAGTGCCAATCAGTGCCACCTATCAGTGCCAACATGCAGTGCCCATGAGTGCTGCCAATCAGTGTCACCTATCAGTGCCAATCAGTGCTGGCTATCAGTGCTGCATATCAGTGCCTATGAGTGCTGCCTATCAGTGCTTCCAATCAGTGCCCATCAGTGCACTGAGTACAGGGATAGGCAGTTGAACTCAGCAGCTAGGCACATTGTCTATGGGGGCTGGCCTGGTGGGGCACAACTGAAATTAATATGCCACATGCCGATCTTTAGTATAATACGTAATCACCATACTACTATTTACAATAAACTAGGTAAATTAAAAAAGTGTCAGTAAAAGGCCTGCCACTAAGCACTGTTATGTGTTCCCACTCCACAAAAAAAAGCGCAGCGCTAACTTACTAATCAATAACTTAACAATAATTGTGGAACCCTCTAATGTATGGAAATCTCAATAAACGTCAATATTACCACAATACAGGTGATATGTAACTTCACATATAATACACATCAAACGGAAAAAATAAATAAAAGAATGAAACTTAGCAGGGATTGTGGAAACCCCTCCTATAGATATTTGCAATACAGATTAACTACAAGTGTAATAATTCCAGTGATATGTGATTTCACATGTAATACACATCAAAATGAGAATAAGACATCTATTTTTTAACTTAGCAGGGATGGTGGAAACCCATTTACAGATAATTGCAATACAAATTAACTTCAAGTGCAACAACCGTTTAGTTGGGAGGTTCACACCATTATAGCACTTTGGAAATTTTATTGTTTAGATTGTTCCCCTTATTTTATATGTTTTAGTTACTATTATAATGTGAATTTGTCGCTTGATGTTAATTTTCCACCACCCTTGCTCAGTCCATGCCTTTATGGACCTTGCTTTGTGCACTGGTGTGCAGTCATGTTAGAACAGGAAGGGGCCATCCCCAAACTGTTCCCATAACGTTGGGAGCATAAGATTATGCAAAATGTCTTGGTATGCTGATGTCTTAAGAGTTCCCTTCACTGGAACTAAGGGGTCAAGCCCAACCTCTGAAAAACAACCCAACACCATAATCCCCCCTCCACCAAATGATTTGGACCAGTGCACAAAGCAAAGTCCATAAAGACATGGATGAGCGAGTTTGGGGTGGAGGAACTTGACTGGCCTTCACATTAAAGTAGAGACTGCGAGCCAGACCTTCTCATCCAACATCAGTGCCTGGCCTCACAAATGCTCTTCTGGAAGAATGGTCAAACATTCCCATACACACACTCCTAAACCTTGTGGACAGTCTTCCCAGAAGAGTTGAAGCTGTTATAGCTGCAAAGGGTGGGTCAACTCAATATTGAACCCTATGGACTAAGAGTGGGATGCCATTAAAGTTCATGTGCGTGTAAAGGCAGGCGTCCCAATACTTCTGGTAATACAGTGTATGTGTATATATATATATATATATATATATATATATATATACACACATGTGTGTTTGAGCTTTGGGGTGCACACCCTAATGCAATAGGCTGTGCACGCCTATGCTGTACATTGTAGCAAAGTATAATTTCTTCAGTGTTCATGAAAAGATAGAATAAAATATTTACAAACATGTGAGAGGTGTACTCACTTTTGTGAGATACTGTATATATATATATATATATATATATATATATATATATATATATATATATACAGTGGGGACGGAAAGTATTCAGACCCCCTTAAATTTTTCACTCTTTGTTATATTACAGCAATTTTCTAAAATCATTTAAAGCGGGGGTCCACCTATCTATCGTTTTTTTTTTTTGGAGTTCATTCACAAACTTTTTTTCTCATGATTATCTACTCACATGTTCTGTGTAATAAGTCCGCCTGTGTCTGATTTCGTTGTAAAGAATAACTTATAAAATTCACTGAAGGTGGTTTCCATCTTCATTGTGGGCATTTGAAGCCCACAAGCATGTATTTCCTGGATGCGGTGAATGCTGTGCTCCCAGCATTCACCGAGATGTTGTGATGACACTGTTGCACAATGCATGCTGGGAAGCCTGAGACTAGCTCCCAGGGGACTGTGGGAGGTCTGGGAGAGGCTAGAAACACGCCTACTCCCATGGGAGGAAAACCAGGAAGTGCTAAGAAGATTAGAAAAAAAAAGGTAATTACGGCGATTTAAATTTTCTTACACAGCATGTCAGCATCTAGGCAAGGAAGAGAATGCATAGAGATAATGTTCAAAATTTGGGTGGAACCCCGCTTTAAGTTCATTTTTTTCCTCATTAATGTATGTGCAGCACCCCATATTGACAGAAAAACACAAAATTGTTGACATTTTTGCAGATTTATTAAAAAAGATATTAAAAAAGAAAAACTGAAATATCACATGGTCCTAAGTATTCAGACCCTTTACTCAGTACTTAGTAGAAGCACCCTTTTGATCTAAAACAGCCACGAGTCTTTTTGTGAAAGATGTAACAAGTTTTTCACACCTGGATTTGGGGATCCTCTGCCATTCCTCCTTGCAGATCCTCTCCAGTGCTGTCAGGTTGGATGGTAAATGTTGGTGTACAGCCATTTTTAGGTCTCAAATACTCAATTGGGTTTAAGTCAGGGCTCTGGCTGGGCCATTCAAGAACAGTCACGGAGTTGTTGTGAAGCCACTCCTTTGTTATTTTAGCTGTGTGCTTAGGGTCATTGTCTTGTTGGAAGGTAAACCTTCGGACCAGTCTGAGGTCCTGAGCACTCTAGAGAAGGTTTTCGTCCAGGATATCCCTGTACTTGGTCGCATTCATCTTTCCCAACCAGTCGTCCTGTCCCTGCAGCTGAAAAACACCCCCACAGCATGATGCTGCCACCACCATGCTTCACTGTGGGGACTGTATTGGACAGGTGATGAGCAGTGCCTGATTTTCTCCACACATACCACTTAGAATTAAGGCCAAAAAGTTCTATCTTGGTCTCATCAGACTCTTATGAGAATCTTAATTCTCACCATCTTGGAGTCCTTCAGGTGTTTTTTTAGCAAACTCCATGCAGCTTTCATGTGTCTTGCACTGAGGACTTTATGCACTTGCACTTTATGGCAGAGAGGCTTCCGTCGGGCCACTCTGCCATAAAGCCCCGACTGGTGGAGGGCTGTAGTGATGGTTGACTTTTTACAACTTTCTCCCATCTCCCGACTGCATCTCTGGAGCTCAGCCACAGTGATCTCTGGGTTCTTCTTTACCTCTCTCACCATGGCTCTTCTCCCCCGATAGCTCAGTTTGGCCAGACGGCCAGCTCTAGGAAGGGTTCTGGTCGCCCCAAACGTCTTACATTTAAGGATTATGGAGGCCACTGTGCTCTTAGGAACCTTAAGTGCAGCAGAAATTTTTTTGTAACCTTGGCCAGATCTGTGCCTTGCCACAATTCTGTCTCTGAGCTCTTCAGGCAGTTCCTTTGACCTCATGATTCTCATTTGCTCTGACATGCACTGTGAGCTGTAAGGTCTTATATAGATAGGTGTGTGGCTTTCCTAATCAAGTCCAATCAGTATAATCAAACACAGCTGGATCAGAAGAAATGGACAGCACCTGAGTTAAATATATGAGTGTCACGGCAAAGGGTCTGAATACATAGGACCATGTGATATTTCAGTTTTTCTTTTTTAATAAATCTGTAAAAATGTCAACAATTCTGTGTTTTTCTGTCAATATGGGGTGCTTTGTCTACATTAATGAGGGAAAAAAAAAATGAACTTAAATGATTTTAGCAAATGGTTGCAATATAACAAAGAGTGTAAAATTTAAGGGGGTCTGAATACTTTCCTTCCCCACTATATATATATATATATATATATATATATATATATATAATGCATAGAATACATTAAGGTGAAAAATCATGAGGCTTTAAATCACTTTAAACATTTAAAATTAAAATAAGTGAACTTTTTTAACTTCATTAGTTTTCCACTAGATCACCCTGGCTAGCATTAGTTGTGATCTGATGGATTTGAATTAGCTGCCTGGATAAACTTGTCACTTACAGCTGCTTTTCAGGTTTATGTCAAAGTTGCAAGGAAATTGCACATTTTATGTAAATACGTTTACTATGCAGTTATCAGGAATACATCCCATATATTCCTTTGGATTCCTTAGGATATATAGGGGTTGATTTATTAAAGACAGATAGGATGTTAACTTTACTAGAGAATGTTTCCTTAGCTTAGTGAATGAGGTGAAGCAGTTCTGACTTCAATCATCTAATCATGTACAACCACACATTGTTTAGTTTTTTCTTTCCATGCTGAGGACACTGAAGCTGCTACTGCCAGCCACCCACCGTGCTGAGGACACCGGAGATGCTGCTCCCAGCCCGCCACCGCACTGAGGATACCAGAGCCGCTGCTGCCAACGGCCCCCCCACGTTGAGGACACCGGAGCCGCTGATGCCAGCCACCCGCCACGCTGAGGACCCCTGGAGCCACTGCTCCCAGCCACCCACTGTGCTAAGGACACTGTAGCCGCTGCCCGCAATCCACCGTCTGTCACTTTGATGGGGTAAGTGCCAGACAGACTGACAGATGGGGGGAGGGGGGTAGTGCCGCACCGCCGGACGCTCGGGAGAGTGGGGGTGGTTGTTTGTTTGCCACCCCCCAAAGAAAAACCCACCAGCCGCCACTGCTTTAAACCAATCCCTATGTGCCCATGAAGCTACTAGACCCAGGCTAAACCTATACCTTTTTTTAAAGTAAAAATAAGAAACAATTCCAGAACTTCAAGTGGTCAGTAGACCATCTAGCATTTTATGGAGTTCAACAAAGGGGTGTGAAATGAAGTAATTACTGTATGTGCTCTTCAGTTTTTTGTGGCTATGAATTATTTACTATGAGTACATTTAGTTCAATTGTACTGTCATGTAAAGTATTTGTATACCCAAAACCATTTTTTAGATAGGAAAGAGGGTAGATAGCCTTTTCTGTTAGTTCTGGTGGTCATTATCCTTGAGATAGAATGTGATGGGAAATCCAATTTGTCACCAGAACAAGAAGTCTTCCAATGGAGATGTTTCTTCTAATGAAAACATTCTAAATGGTGATTTCCCTCAATGGAACACAGACAGCAAAAAATAAACAGAAATAAGTTTTAACCCTTCCCTCCTTTATCCAAAACTAAAAGAAAAAAATGTTATACAAACAATTTACTTATTTATTTATTTTAGGTTTCTACAATTGTAACAATGTATGTACATGTACAGTAGGATAAATACCCAAGAGATTACTGAGTTGAAGTCCAGCCATGAGGGAGCAGAACAGACAAGATAGGCTCAGAACAGGCAAGGGCCAGGTGAATTGTCACAACACTTTCTAGTGCATTGGAACTTAGAAGATCAGCCCTATAATGGAAAGATTACCAGTTTATATCAAAGCAGTACCATACAACCATATTTGCATTCAAGTCTGAATAGGTTCATTCAGCGTTGTAATGCTCTTGCATTAATCCACTGGGTAGTTAATGGGCAGACATACATAAACTGTCTAAGGAGACTAGCTGGTTGGAGGAGTTCAGGATCCCTAGCCTACAAAATTGTAGGCTCATAATTAGAAGCTTCTGGATCACATGGTTACTGACAAATAGAGGGTTATACACAACAAAGAAGTCTGGGGTACTCAAGCAAAGATGATAACACAAAGCCCAGGATGAGTAAGCTGTGATACCTGCATTTTAACGCTAAATGTTCAATTGTAAGTAAATGTAAAGCCATTTTTTTGATAGAGTGAAGAAGTCTGTGTCATTGCTGAGGAGATCCACTCTGTTTTGTTGTCCTGGAGAATTTTTTCTAGTGGGGACACCTGTTATGTTGCAAGGGAGGGAATAAGAGGGAATCACTGTGGAAAGATCTCCTCTTACTAAAGCTGCCCATACATAGATCGAAATTCAGCTGGTTCAGTGGAGACCGGATGAATTTCAATCCATGTATGGACAATGTGGTTGTACAAAATGTGATCTACTGATTGACATCTGTACAATTATCCAATGGATTTCCCCCGCACAATCAGTGTGTAAGCAGGTCAGGTGCTTCCAAGAGGGTTCTGAAGGGTTATTTTTTTTTTTTCTTGCTGTGTTCATGCCCTCAAGTTAATTGGGTCAACCAGGTGCAAATTATTGCAATAGGGTTGATTTACTAAAGGCAAATAGACTGTGCACTTTACAAAGTGCAGTTGCTCCAGAGCTTAGTAAATGAAGTAAAGTTTCACTTTACAAAGAATACCCAAACACATGCAAGGACAATAAAAAAAAAACATTTTACGTGCACATGATTGGATGATGGAAGTCAGTAGAGCTTCTGTTCATCTACTAAGCTAAGGCAACCTCCTCCTGCAGTTCATACAACATAAATAGAGCTCACTAAATGCCCTGAGAAAGTGGTTTGGGGAAAGACTGCCAATATGGAGCTGTTACTCTGCCAAAGTGGATCACCCCTTGGGGTGGGGGAGGGGGGTTGAGCCCAGTCAGGGTTTACAGTGGGGTCTGGAACCCTTGAATCTTTATGGACGTATAGCTGCCAGTTATGGGCTTACTGGCTTTTGTTGATAATTACCAAATCCTGGACTTGAAGGGATTGCTTGTGGATTTTCTGTCTGAATGGACTCTTGCCTTGAAAGGACTCTTTATGGACTTTGCCATCCACCTAAGGTACAGTCACTTCATGGGGCACTAGAGAACTTTGTATAGGAAAGCATGTGGAAGATATCTTTGAGAACTGTTACCTGCAACTATATTATGGTATACTCCGAGCTCAGGATGTTACTGGGTTGCAGCCTCCCTTAATCAGTTCCCAAAGAAACTTACAATAAACTAACAATTCTCTTGCTGTCTGTTACCTGCAACTACTTCAGCAAAAGATCTTTGTTAATGTACTATAAATTGTCTGGTCTGTAGTCTCTAAAGGCATGCATGCATGGTGTATAAAAAAAAAAGGCTTACAACAAGAGGAATGAAGTTAGAGAAGATACAGTACAGAGGTCTAATGAGCAGAGGAAGCTAGAGTGCCATTGCTAAAGACTACCATATTTGTGTCACTTGCTAAATCAACCAGCCAGGAAATAAGTGACATGCCAAAGGTGATGTATACCCTGGTAGTACAGGGGTGTTATATTTGGTTCCTTCACTAGCAGCTAGTTCCCCACATTCTGAGACTGATCCCATGGCACAGAGTACCTAAGGGCCCAGAAAGGAGAAAAAGCATGGAGTTACAAAGTGATGGAGAAGTGTGTTTTCTGTGTCCAGTAGCAACATCCAGAACATTGTCACTGGAAGTGAGGTGACAGGACTGCTGCTTTGATGGAGACCTGTACATGTTCTGCGGTACCGGCTCAGAAATGCTGAAAACCTGGGGAGTGGTGTTCTTTAACAGAAGCAGTGTCTGAGGTGCTTAGTGTCATTAGTGTAGGAAGTATGGTCACTAATTACAACGCGTTAACTGTGTAAGTGCTACCAGCTTCTAAGTTTGGATTATCACCTTAATGTTGACTTTCACATAACAGTGGCTCCCTGCCTAGATTAGGCATTAGCGAGTGCAGTTCTACAAGAGCCGATCAGTGTATTCTGACAGCAGGGAAAGCATTTCCGCTGTCAGAATACACAGGCTCAGTAGGGAGGATTTCCCAATCCACTTCAAATGTGTGGATAGGGGAATCAGGTCAATTTTTTTTTTCCTTCAACCCACTGGTTGAAGGAAAAAAAATGACCAATGTATGGGTTGCCTTAGTGTTGCTTTTCTGGACAGTGAGAGAAGGAAAATCCACAAAAAGACACAGACATGAAAAAAGCTAAAAATAAAATGTCTTTATCTACTGTACATCTTAACTAGATATCTTATCTTAACAATATTTTCTGCTTCAAGAAAAGCAGAAAATATTGGGCTGAATGCCAATCCAGTCTCCTAGTCTTTCAGGCCCATTTTACTTATATTAGTGTTGATATACCTTGTTTCATCCACTTCACTATCTTGCAAAATCTACGTGCTTCCAAAAAAATAGGATTACTTAGTAAAGCAGAAGAACAGCATCAAATAATAGTATTCTGATGTGTTAAGTCAGTGCTTCGTGTTATTTTCCTGGAAAGATGGAGCAGCAAAATGTGCTAGGTATTTACATAATGATTTTCCTTCTTATTCATGCAAAACCTTTC
Source organism: Lithobates clamitans (assembly GCA_037952925.1). Taxonomy (NCBI): domain Eukaryota; kingdom Metazoa; phylum Chordata; class Amphibia; order Anura; family Ranidae; genus Lithobates; species Lithobates clamitans. The sequence goes on from JBBGZY010000761.1 coordinate 4,248,065, forward strand.
ATGACAAAATTCTTTTCTGCTGCCAAGTGATTTTGTATGAGCTTTCTACATGTAATTCCAATGCTCATATATTCCCAGTACAAATCTCACTCCCTTTTGTTGGCAATTGTAACCGTGAGTCATTTTAAATGGGAATTTTTTAGAAATGTCAGTTTTGCTGTAGCATGTTCTGTATATGCTACAAATGCACCACTTTAAATATCGTGTCGGGGGGGGGCCTTAATGTGTCTCTAAAGGAATTTTTCATTTTCATTGTTGCACTTTAAACATCATTAAAATCACTGCTCTTGAAAAAACTATTTTTTTATTATTATTTTGTTTTATTGATACATGTCCCCCAGGGCAATATCCAGACCACCATACCCCTTTTATGGCCAATTACTTGCATATAAGCCTTTTGATTCTTCCTGCTCGGCTCCCATAGACTTCAATATGTAGTAATTATTTTATTTCAGTTTTATATCTTACTGTATTTATTGCAATAGGTTTCCATTTCATATGTAGTGCATTCTTTATAATAATAAATAATTATAAAATAAAAACTGTTAATGCAAAAAGAATCAGATGATTATCCAAGAGTCAAAGACTATCGCACTGCTCTCATCCAAATAAAACAAATGAATCCGAATTAATACATATTCATTTATGTTATTGAGTTAAATTAATTTCCCCATTCCCACCTGACTTTGCTTGTTGGGCCATGCACATACAAATTTAACGAATGGTCTCTCAAGTTCAACCCAAATACAAAAGGAATCTTATCGATTATTTACGCTATGCTCACTAGTACGGTATAAAATTAAATGGATCCAAATCAATTTGGATCATTTGTTATGTCCTTACGTTATTTCAAATGCTTCAAACATTAACAAAAGGCCCAAACTATTGCATCATGTCATCCAAATGAAACAAATAAGTTTGTTGTTTTCATTATAATTTCTTTTGGATTAGTTGAAATTCGATACTAATGTGATTCAGAGATTCGGATATATCCAAAACTTAGAATCATACAAATTTTGTCCAAATTTTGATTTGTAATGAAACGAATCGTACATGACTAGCCATTATACTGGTGCAGGAAAGTTGCACAAGTAGAATGCACCAAATGAACAAGCAGAGAGGCCTGTTTTAGCTCTATCTGCACCACCCATGCCATTTTCTATTCCAGAGTAAAATTAATTAAGAGCGGCTTCTGCTCTATTTCCTCACCTTACAAGAGTGGTGAAGGCATACAGCCTACACTCCTCCTTTGTAATTCTCCCAATGTTTTTCAGACAAGGAGATATTACTGTTTGCTGTAAAATCTTTGTGTGTGATTACGAACTGCTAATCCCAAGATTGAATTGAAAGAACCATTTATTATTACCAGTATATATTAGCACCTTCAATTTGAAAGAATCAAAATTTAAATAAATGCATTGAATGAATCATTTATTATTACCAGTATGTATTAACACCTTAATATTGAAAGTATCAAAATTCAAATAAATAAATTGAAAGAATCATTTATTATTACCAGTATATATTAGCACCTTAAATTTAAAAGAATCTAAATTAAAATAAATACATTGAAAGAATCATTTATTATTACCAGTATGTATTAGCACCTTCAAGTTGAAAGAATCTAAAGTAAAATAAATACATTGAATGAATCATTTATTATTACCAGTATGTATTAGCACCTTCAATTTGAAAGAATTGAGATTAAAATAAATACATTGAATGAATCATTTATTATTACCAGTAGGTATTAGCACCTTAAAATTGAAAGAATATAAATTAAAATAAATACATTGAAAGAATCATTTATTATAACCAGTATGTATTAGCACCTTAAAATTGAAAGTATCAAAAAAAAAAAAAAAAAAAAAAAGAAAGAATCATTTATATTAACAGTATATATTAGCACCTTAAATTTGAATGTATCTAAATTAAAATAAATACATTGAAAGAATTATTTATTATTACTAGTATATAAAAGCACCTTTAATTTGAAAGAATTGAGATTAAAATAAATACATTGAATGAATAATTTATTATTACTAGTATGTATTAGCACCTTAAACAATGCCAACCAATTATTTTTGTATTAAGTGTGGTCAAGTCTAGTAATAGATCATTGGATGTTGTAGGCAGCTGCACATTGCAGCATACTATGCACAATCATACCGTAAAATGAAACACAAGCCATGGATTTTCAAGAGCCAATGAAAGACATCACATTCCTCCTTTACAAATACAGCAATCAATGGGTCTACTTAATTGAACTGTCGGCAGTAAGAACTCTATAGGTCAATGATGGCAACCAATTACTTTCTCGCTTTTATTCTCCCACTGCAGTGTTGGAGAATGAAATCTGATACATTTTGAAATAGCATTAGCAATGCAGACAGTTCTTGTTTTAGGCTGCTTGATAAACAAATCCCATTCTGAGAACCTGGCAATGACGAATTACTGTTCAACTATTTACTTACTGTAACACAAAATTGAATAGTTGTAGGAATGCAACTTATTAAAAAGAGCTCAAAAGCAGGTCAGTGATAACCCCTGAGGTATGGACCTTTTAATTAAATACATTCCTTCACACACCCAGTCCATCATCATTTGCTTCAGGAGGCCAAATGCGTTGTGTTTTGGGAGTCCCAATGTAAATATGTGAAGAATAGAGACCTCCCTTTTCTATAGAAACTGGACTTTGTTCAGTCTGTACTTAATTAACTGCTTCAGCCCCGGAAGATTTTACCCCCTTCCTGACCAGAGCACTTTTTGCACTTCAGCACTGCGTCGCTTTAACAGAAAATTGCGCGGTCATGCGACGTTGTACCCAAACAAAATTCTTCCCCACAAATAGAGCTTTCTTTTCGTGGTATTTGATCATCTCTGCGGTTTTTATTTTTTGCGCTATAAACAAAAAAAATGCTACAACTTTGAAAAAAACAATATTTTTTACTTTTTTCTATAATAAATATCCCCCAAATATATATACATATATATATATATATATATATATATATATATATATATATATATATATATATATATATATATATATATATATAAAATTCCTCAGATTAGGCCAATATGTATTCTTCTACATATTTTTGGTAAAAAAAAAAAAAAAAAATCTCAATAAGCGTATATTGATTGGTTTGCGCAAAAGTTATAACAGCTACAAAATAGGGGATAGTTTTATGGCATTTTTATTATCATTTTTTTTTTACTAGTAATGGCAGCGATCTGAGATTTTTATCGGGACTGCGACATTATGGAGGACACATCGGACAATTGTGACACATTATTGGTACCATTGGCATTTATACAACGATCAGTGTTATAAAAATGCATTGATTACTGTAAAAATGTCACTGGCAGGGAAGGGGTTAACACTAGGGGGCGATCAAGGGGTTAATTGTGTTCCCTGGGAGGTGATTCTAACAGAAGGGGGAGGGGACTGTGTAGGGGAGTTGACAGATCGCTGTTCATACTCTGTATGAACAGACGATCAGTCTCTTCTCCCCTCAGAGAACCGGAAACTGTGTGTTTACACACACAGATCCCGGGTTCTCCGTGTGTCAGCCGCGATCACTTGCATCGGCTCCGGGGGCAAGCAGCGGGCGTGCGCACCCCTAGTGGCCACAGGGCGAAGCAACGTAACATAAAGCCGCTTCGCCCAGCCGTGCCATTTTGCCGCAGTACAACTGCGGCAGCTGGTCGGCAAGTGGTTAAGTACATAAGCTATTAGACATGTGCATGACAAAAAAATTTGTTTTGTTTTGTTTAGATTTGTTAATCTAGTTATTTAGTTTTGTTAAATTCAGTTGATTCATTCAATTCGTATTCGGAATTCATATTCAGAATTCGTTTTATGTCTTTTTAGAATTTTCTTCGAATTTACTGATTTCTTTTTATTCGAATAGTTCGAATCGATAAATTTTGAATCGGCCAAGTCGAAAACTTTCAATTTTTTTCTTTTTTGAATCGAATGTGACAAAGTGAACAAACAAAGAAAAATCTTCATGAAATGATTAAAATGACTATTTAAATCCCCTTTGGCTTAACTTACATAGTTACATAGTAGGTGAGGTTTAACCAGTTGCTTACAGGGCACTTAAACCCCCCTCCTATCCAGACCAATTTTCATCTTTCAGCGCTGACACACTTTGAATGACAATTGCGCAGTCATACAACACTGTACCCAAGTGAAATTTTTATCATTTTTTCCCCATAAATAGAGCTTTCTTTTGGTGGTATTTGATCACCTCTGCGGTTTTTATTTTTTGTTAAAAAAATTTAAAAAGACCGAATTTAAAAAAAAAAAAAAAAATTCTTTTATATTTTGTTATAAAATTTTAAAAAGAGTAATTTTTCTCCTTCATTGATGTACGCTGATGAGGCAGCACTGATGGGCACTGATTTGTGGCAATAATGAGCACTGATCTGGTACATTGATAGGCAACACTGCTAGGTGGCACTGATTGGCACCACTGGTGGGCATTGATGGTGGCACTTGTGGGCATTGATAGGTGGCACTTGTAGGCATTGATAGGTGGCACTCATGGGCATTGATACATGGCACTGGTGGGCACTGTGAGGTGGCAATGTCAGGTGGCACTGGCAGGGGGTACTGGTGGCACAATTGAGGCATTATTGCCTCCTCCTCTTCGGGACCGATGTCCCTTGCTAATGTCAGCGCAAGGAGAAAAAAAAACGATCACAGAGCTTTTGTTTTGATCATGTGATCAGCTGTCATTGGCTGACAGCTGATCACATGGTAAGGGGCCGGGACTGGCCCCTTACTTGGATCGGTGATCACCCGAGTCTCAGAGACTCGGTGATCACAGCGCGCTCCACGCCGTCATATGACGGCCTCCCGGGAATTCAGGTCCGTGCTGTAGCGGTCATTTGGCTATAGTGTGGATATCAAGTGGTTAAAAAAGACACATCAAGTCCAACTAAAACAGCATTATTTCGAAATGGTACTCTAATAACACACACAGTCTTTGATTTCAGAAACATGTTTATAGTTCAAATTCGACTGGAATTCTATGTAAATTTTTTTTTGAATTTCAATTTGAATTTCGGAAATTCGAACGAATTTAGATTCGTTATTCGGAGCATTTGGTAAATTCGGTGTGATTATACTGTGATTCGGGTATTCAGATATATCCGAATCTCCAAATAATGAAAAATTTGTCCGAATGTATATAAAGCCAAGGGGTGCTTGAGAGTGCTGGAGGGTCTGTTGATGCTCGCTGCTGGGGGATCTATTGTCATTGGGGCGATCTGTTATATTATTGTTTATGTTGCTAAGGGGGTTCAATTGTTGATTGGACATATCTATTGGTGAGGGAGGGGTCCAGTGTTGCTGGCTGCTGGGAAATCTATTGTTTCTGGTGGGGGTTTATTGTTGCTGTAGGGTATTTTGTTGTGGAAGGATCGATAGTTGCTGGGAGGGATTTATTGTTGCTCAGGGGGTCTATTGTTGTTGGGAATGGTCTATTGTTGCTGGGGGGGGTCTATTGTTGCTGGCTGCAGGCAACCTATTTTACTGCCATTTTTATTAGCAAATTCCATACAAACTACTTAGCAATTATTATACTGTAGAGGCTAGGGAGAGGAGACAAGGGGTGCCTCGGAAGGGGGAGTGCCTGCACCTATTCTCTGAGAAAAAAAGCCCTGGTGTGGATGTACTAAAGGTAAATAAGCTGTTCACTTTGAAGGTGAAGTTTCCCTTAGTTTAGTGAATGAGCTAAGCTTTGGTGACTTCCATCATCCAATCATGTGCAAGTGTTTTGGATTCAGAATAAAAGTTCTGAAATTATTATATCTATCCCTTTATCAAATTAAAGCATGCATGCCATGAAGTGATCACACTCTGACGCTTAGTTCAGAATGAAAAGCTTCTAATAATTTTAAAACTTAATCTTAAACTTCTAATAATCTTTATTTCCGCTTTCCACATTTTTATACATTTTCGCCAGACAAAAACAAAACACTTGAAAAACACTATATTGTGACATTGTCTGAGTTTTTTAGCAATTACAACAAATTTAGCAATAATTTCAACATATTTAACAATTAATCAAAGCTATTATTATATGTTGACGTCAAGTCTGGTCTTGGTGCAACTTCTGGGAGATGGATGTAGAAGCTATAGGAAGCTACAGTCTTTTAATAACTTGTTGTGGTTTGGCTTCAGACTAGAAAAAGAGGAACTAGCAAAATATCTGGAAAGTCTTAAGGTTCTTAACTTTCAAAACCTCTGATGCAATATTCAATTGAAATAGACATTTTAATATACCTCACCTGGTAACACCTTATTCACATCCATTACAGTTCCCCCCCCCCCCCCCCCTTGAAAACGCCTATTTAAAAAATCTGTCCCTCACACTGGAAAAACCTACCTCCTGGCTCGTTCCCCTTGCAACTTTTTTTCAACTGTATATAGGGGAAAGCAATGACAAATTCATTACCCTACTCGATACAGCTGGAAGGGGCAATCAGGTGCTGTCTGTCCCTGTAACCTTATGGTGTTGCATCCTGAGGGGAGGTGACTGTAACGGAGTGCATTTCATAATTTTCATCTGGTATTTCCTGATTCACAAAAGCAAAAAAACATTGGTTAATAACTTTCCCTACACACTTTTTAAGACAGGGGAGAATACATCAAACTATGACAGCCAAGGTCACCAAAATTATCAGGATGGTTATTACTATCTGTGTTAGTAATCCCTGCCACCCTCCCCTAACCCAGGTGAAGTATTGATCCCAAGGGTTGGTGAGCCCTGAATTTTTTTTTTTTAATTCTTCGGACAAATCCTCAAGTTTCCTGATGGCCAAAGTCACCTTACCGTTTGGGCCAGTGTTGTCTGGGATGTAGGTACAACATGTACCTGTCGTAGGCACCATTTTACACACACCCCCCTTTTCAGCTAGGACCATATCTAAGGTCATGCGGTTTTTGGAAAGTCATGTGTGACACAGCTTCTAGTTATTTGGCTAAACCTTGGAGTGCATCTCTGGTGTAATTGACAAACCTTTGTTGGTTATAGTAGATGTAATTTATCCAATCTACATATTTATTTACAGTGATGATGGGGATCAAAGATTCAAATCCTGCTGCTATTTGGTCTTTTGCTTTGAACTCATCTGGGACCCCTCTAGGGACCCCTATGTTGTCTATGTATACATGAGGGTCAAAGCTTCCTGCTGGGGCACTCCTACGCCTCCTGTTAAGCCTGGGTATGTAGTTTAAGTCTGGTTCTATTTGTGGAGTGGCCTCTGGAAAAATATGCAGAGGCATTATGGCCTTGGCCACTGCGCATTCTCCTGTCCACTGCTCTGTCAATCTGCTTCTGATTTTCATGTCCCCGCAAATCCAGTATATGTCTCCTAAGGACTGGACTTGATTTTGTACTAGATCTACAGAGGTTTCACTATAAGATCCATGGAAAATAGGAAGTTTGGGACTTTGAGTGAGGCCATAGACATGGTGGAAATAGATAAAGTAAAAGTACACATTTATTGTCATAAGAGTCATAAAACATGTCAATAACAGAAACCACATGGGTGAGACAACATTATAAAAATGTAATTTCATGTTTGTTCACATACACTATTAAAAGTGTGCGTGCAATACAGGCAACTAGGGTACATCTGGGACTGGTAGCCAAGTGCCCTGCAGTGGTCTGGATTGATCAGTCAATGCATTCCAATGAGTTCATAATGGTACATAAAGTATATAACAACACTTGCAAAAGAGACAATGAGACCACAGTAAAGTACAAAATCAAGTTAGAACAGAAAAAAAAAGTCAAAATGATCGAAGTGTAAGGAAACATCCCAAAATGCCCAGAGTGGATGATTGAGTAGGGGCTGGTATGTGCACCCCAAACAGAGTCTGACGCGTTTCGTGTATATTACACTCATCAGGGGCGGGTTCTAGTAGTGTATCTACAAAATATGATAAAGTCCCACAACCCTCCCCATTGTTCACTATAGGATCCATAGTAACCCCTAGTGAAATTCCCAAAGGGTTTCCCCATTCCCTGATACTGTCCATAGCATGTGTAATTGCCAGGATATATGGTGATACCTTCTCCTGGCTTGGGTGTTTTGGTGACTATGGGATATTCCTCCTTCCAATGTTCACACAGGGAGTGGTTAGTGGCTGTGTTGGTAAACAGGCTAAGGAAACATATCTCATGTTCGGGGGGTATGTTTAGGGGTACTGTTCCCAGATGAGGCCTAGCCCCTCCACATACATAACAATTGGTTTTGCTATGTTTCTCTGCATTGTACCTCATCCACTCTAGCCACAAGTTGACATCTGAGAACCCAGTTTCTGCAGCCATCGTGTCCTTAAAGGTAGGATCTGCTATGGCCACCATGTCCCCTAACTTCTGTATATGGGGCCTCAGGGGGTTTGAGCTAGATGTGGGTTGGGGAACTAACCACTCAGGATTATTGAACATATCTTTCAGTTGGAAAGGGTTTCTAAAACCGGGATGCCCACCTTCCCACCATAGGCCCAAAACATAGGTCCCACTGTCTTCTGGGCTACCATTCTCAATGGTCAGCCTGAACTCTTTGGTGTAAGGCTGATCTGTGTGTTTGTTGATTGTCATTCTATCTAAGAATGACTTCCCATTTTTGTCTTTCCTATTTTGGGCGTTTTCAGGTTTGTACCCCAAGTTTGTACCCACTGTATCACTATGAAAAGGATATACAGAATCATTTGGTTCCCTTGGCCTTTTCCTCGGGTACAAGGACTTTATTGCAGTGGGAGGTGTGTATCCACGTGTTCTTCCCGGCCACCTTGACTGATGTGGCACTTGTTAGGAGAACCTGGAGTGGACCATCATATCTGGGTTCAAGGGTGTGTTTTCTCACGAACTTCTTTACCAGGACCCAGTCGCCGGGAACTAACTTGTGTGATCCTGTATCTCGCTCAGGATCTGGAATGGAGGAGAACACTTCCAAATGGATATAGATTAATTCTCGAGATAAAGCAGTCACATAATCAGTTAATACATCAGACTGGAGTTGCAACTATTGTAGGAAATAACAACCTAGTCTGGGGGCTGAACCAAATATTATCCCATAGGGTGACAGACCATGGTTTCCCCTTGGAGTGTACCTGACACTGAATGAGGCTATGAGCAGGCTATCTGGCCAACTCATCCCTGTTTCCTGAGACATTTTAGCCTCCTAGATTTTATTGTGCCATTTAATCTTTCCACCTTCCCACTGCTCTGAGAATGGTATGGGGTGTGGAAAGATAATGTGACTCCTAAAGCTGCCCATATCTTTTTGGTTACTGAGGCCGTGAAAGCCGGCCCCTGGTCACTATCTATAACCTCTGGGACACCATACCTGCACACTATTTCCATTAAACGTCTTTTAGCCGTGGTTTTTGCTGTCAATCAATGCATATTCATATCGGCCATTCTTTGGCATCTGGATGTGATGTGGTCGGTCTGTATCCTTTGAAAGGGATACTGGGCCTTTGCTAGATGCTTCAAAGGTACCTTTTTAGTTCTTCCTGGGTTACATTTAGCACAGTGCATGACTTGCAAAAGTTATTGGTGAGTGGTGTAATCCTCGGGGCTAAGTAGTATTTATTGATCAGAGCATTCATCAAGTTTTTTGACAGATGAGAGGCACCGTGGGCCCACTGTATCACTGCAGGAAACATTGATCGTAGCAGACACGGCCTCTTGTCTAATTCCATGATCCCTTCAGTTTCTGTGGCTCCTTTCTTGATTCACACTTCTTTTTCTTCTTTATCGGTTGCTTCTTGCTGCTCCTTGAGATGGGTTCCGCACACAGGAGGGTTTTGTAGAATCATGGTGGTCTGTACCGTTTCTTCAGGGGTATCCACTGCACCATCCCTAATGGGTACATCCACTCCACTGACAACTTCTTGTGTTTTGTTTGCAGCTTGTTTCACAGCAGTGTCTGCCAGATGATTGCCTCCTGCTTCTTGGGAATCCAGCTTGCCGTGTGCCTTTATCTGGAGTATAGCCACTTATGCTGGTAGGAGTAGGTCATCCATTAAATCCTTGATAGCTGTACTGTGTTTTACAGGTGTACCTGCTGCTGTTAGGAACCCTCTTATTTTCCAGATGACCCCAAAATCACAGGCAACGCCGAGGGCGTATCTTGAGTCTGTATAGATGTTAGCCCTTTTCCCCTCTGCCAATTTGCATGCCATTGTTAAGGCCTGGAGTTCTGCTTCCTGGGCAGACATGGAGGAGGGCAATGCTGAAGCCTGAAGAACTGTATCTTCGGTGGTGACTGCGTATCCTGTGTGGTACCGTCCAATACTGTCAGCATACCTAGAACCATCCACAAAGATTGTCAAGTCAGGATTCTCAAGGGCTGTTTCACTGACTGTCGGTAAATGTAAAGTCTCCATTTTCATCACCTCGAAACAGTCATGAGCGGTGACTCTAAAAAAGGATCCCCCCTCGAGAAGTGGAAGTAGAGTGGATGGGTTGAGAGTATCACATCGAAGGAGAGTGATGTTATCAGGGATGAGCAAGGCACACTGGAGTCTGAGGTGTCTTGCTGAAGACAGGTGCTTGGGCTGTACTTGGTTTAGTATGGCAGCTATGTCATGAGGGGCATTGGTCTTCAAAAGATTGCTCTGTAGCCACTGAGTCCAGTTGACAGGAGAAATACCCAATGGGTCTGAATCTGTTGCCATGGGTCTGAACCAGAACTCCTGTGGCATTTTCTTGTCTCTCTGAGACAAACAGTTTGAAAGTCTTTTAATCCCAAAGCAGGGGCTGTTGAAAGTATCTCCCTCAGAGTTTCAAAAGCTTCCGGAGAAAGCAAGAAAGGGCATCACAGAGGGGTTGCATCAAGAGGGAGACTTCTGGGATTCAAGAGCGGCCATAGGAGATTAACCCTAGGAAAGCATGTAAGGGTTGACCTTGAGACAAAGGGATGGCTTTGATTGCAGCAACTACTTCTTCAGTGAGATGTCGGGTGCCTTGAGAGATGCAATGACCCAGGAAAACCACCTTTTCTTTTGCACCACTGGGCTTTTTGCTTTGAGGCCTTGCATCCTTGCTTGGCCAAGTGTTGGAGGAGACTTTCAGAAAAGATTAAGGCATGCTCAAGGGTATCTGCACACAGCAGGAAGTTATCTTCATACTGAAGGAGTATAATGTCTGGGTGTAACTTCATCCAGTAGTCCAGAATGAGGGCCATTACCTTGCCGAAATGGGAAGGGGAGTTCTGGGCACCTTGTGGTATAACAGTCCAGCTAAGTCTTCTACTGTAAAGTATTTTTCTGTGGGCGGTATTCCTGCCAGCAAGGTGTGTGGATTGGCCACAATAGGTGTCTCCAATACAGTAGCTTCATCCACCGCCCTAAGGTCTTGTACCATTCTGTCTTTTTCTGGCTCTCCTTTTGCAATTTGATTCTTCACTGGGGACAGTGGTGTGTTGCACAGAAATGTGCAGGGTATCAAAACTCCATTTGACAGAAGGGTCTTGATTTACTTTGAAATAGATGCAGCTTGAGCTGGCTTCAAGGGGTATCATGGTCTTCAAGGGGGCCCCAGGCTTTAGCTGCACACAGGCATGTAGGGACTTGATCCAAAACCTCTTTTGGAATTCGGGATTCCAACCTCACATTGTGCATCCAATGATAACAAAAGGGAAACAGAGCACAGTGCTGAGGCATCATCGATGGTCAGCGGTGAGGAGACCAGAACACCACCATCGGGTTGGAAGGAAATAGAAGCCTGGAGTCTGGATAAGACATCAGCCCCTAAAAGATTTAAGGGGCATGTGGAAGAGACCACAAATCTTGCTAGTAGATCAGGAAAATTTCCCACCTGTAGAGGGCGTGTAAGGGGGGTTTTCCTGGTTGTTCCATCCACCCCTACACATGTTATGTCAATGTCTGATAAGAACGAGGTATCGGATTGTTTTGCGAGAGGGCCTCCTAAGTCTCTAGAAGATACCATTACAGGGGTAAGTAACACAGGTTTGCCGAAATCCTAGTGGAGAAAGTCTGTATGGTCTGGAGGGGGTGGAGGAGGAATGTCATGTCTCCTATTGGACGTCTTCACGTGGGTCATGGTTGGGGCCTGGTTGCCTGTAGGCAAGCTTCTGCTGTCTTCGATTTTCTCTTCTGGAACGGCCAGGTCTTCCACAGTTGTAGCAGACACGTGGAGTTGGTACTGATGGGCGCAGATAGGGTGTGTCAGAAGCCATCATGAGAGGAGCTACTCTCTACTGCTCTGTGAGGATTCTAGACCTAACAACTACTAACTCCATTAGCTCCACTAGCCACTAGCGGCTCAAGCTCCATTAGCTCTATACTCTATACTTTATACTCTATACTCAGACCCTTTCGGATTAACTCTTTAAGATCTGAAATAAATTAATATGTGTCTTTGTTCAGCACACTAAAACCCAAATCAGTAAACTTCAGTAAACTTCTCGTGCGTTTCAGACTACTCAGACGTTTCAGAGTGCATATATGAATACATACAGAATAAATGTTTTCTTTTCTTTTTTTTTTTTTTTCAAAATACTCAGATGTGAATGAGCCTTAAATCTAGATACAGATTTGACTGAGGAAAACACCTCCTCTTTCGCTCTTCTCTTGGCATAACGCCCAGAGCATAAACTTCCTCTTTCTTTATAATACCGTTAAATATATTCGCAATTGAATTTGAACATTTTAAACTTCATTTTAAAACCAGTTATTGCTAATACAGCTTAAACACAATTACATAATTACAATTTGCATAAATATAGCACATTTGCTACATTCACTGTTTTTAGAGAAACTCCTTAAAGTCAGACTCTCAGACTCTCGGTGATGAAGGGAAAGGACCGTATTGGGGTTGTGTCTTTGGTGGTGTGAGGGTTCAGGAACCCATTCGAAGGGGGTTCAGGGAAAGTACTGGGTAATGGTTGCTGGATTGCTAAGGTTGGGTCCCCTAGTCTATTAGCGTTAGGTCGGGTAGAGTCTGAGTCCCTAGTCCTAGGTCTATTAGGGCAGGAGGGCCAAGGGGGGACCTCCTGAGGCTTGAGTGTCTGTGTTTCCCCTCTTGGGATCTGTCCGAGTCTTTCCCAGAATGTACACTTGTCATTACTGGGGTAGGTTGGGTTCTGTAATACTATACCAAGGACTGGTCTATCACCGGATGTATGTGGGTAGGTTCCGGTGGGGGCGGTGGTACAGTTTGGGTCGGGCATGTGTGACAACAACCACCCGAGCCATACAAAGACAAGTGCACATTGTCTACTATTAAGCACGGTGGGAGAGGTGTCACAGGCTCCTCTGTAGCTTGTAGCAGAGGGGCAGTAGCGTTTTGGGAGTGTGTACTTCCTGGGGTCCAGACACCATTATAGGGCGGTGGCTGTCTGTCTTCGCTTTTGACCCCTTTTCTGGCTTCTTGTACACATAATAACATAACATAATACACCCATTCTGACATATTTCATGTTCTATCCATCCTTCTTCATGAATGGCTTTGGCAACTTTGAACCAAGCGTCTGCTGTTTGCAGCAGCCCATGGCCCCACAACAAATCCCTTTCCCTTCTTAAAGAGCATGCCATTTATTCGGCTCCAGCCGACCACCCAAATGCCTAGTGACCCCACACACTTGCCCTGCCCACTCAAGTGGCCACAGGTAAGGGGGCGAGCGGGTAATACGTGACTACTTATTACCCTCAACGAGACAATTAACAAACAGATAAGGAGTACAGTAATTAATATTCAATGCACAAATTTAAATCTCATTAAATGTCCCAACTCAATACCCAAACTTCTCACTCTGTCTCTTTCCCCTTCTTCTAACCCTTTCGGTTGTTCGGGTTGCAAGGGGCACCTTTCGGTTGCACGTCCTGTTATTCTAGTTTGAGCCTTTATTACTTCCAGTGATTTGCTAACAACAATTCTTACTGGATAATGCACATTCAATCTGAACACCAATAAATGCGGCATATGTGGCAGTAGGGGTTTGTAACCAAGAGACTCAGCCCTATATCCTGGCTCTACCATTTCAATCAACCCCCAGCCCTCTTCATGTATCCCAAATAACAGACCACAAACACATTTAGGACCAACAACAAAATGTGACCAACAACCAAGAACAAGATATGTGACGGCTGCAGTGGAGTACAAGATTTCTCAAACTGTCACAGGATCCCCCACGCCACTATGCGTGTTCCTGACGCCCCCCCTAAGGTTTCGTTTCCCGGTTGCCCATACTTCTGTACTTATTGTACCCATGCTTTGCCTGCACAATTATTTATTTTATCCCCCCAGGAGGAGTTTAACCACGTCCTGACGCCTTCTCCTAGTCCCAGGAGAAGTTTAACCACGTCAACCAATTTCATACGTCATCCGTGACTATATAAGCAATCCCCAACTCCCAACAGTCATCACAAAACACAAGATCGATCAACAAAACAGAACAAAACAAAACAGGCGGTAGATATAATTTGCAGGTTCCTTAACTTATCAACAGACTCGAGGCAAGATTAATACCTGTCTTTGAGGGCCGCAGGAAGCCGATATGGGCACAGAGATTGACCAGCCACGGATACAGGATAAACAGTAGACTAGATATACAAGATATCAAAAGTGTCTTACCGTTTCTAGAGTTGATCGGTCTCCTCCTGTATTTCTGCAATGGCTTCTCCTGGTCCCTTCTCGAGATCGGCTACCTGGGATCCTAGCCTCGAGCCCCACTTTGAGCACCAAAATGTTTTGGATTAAGAATAAAAGTTCCGAAATTATTATATCTACCCCTTTATCAAATTAAAGCATGCATGCCATGAAGTGTTCATGCTCTGACGCTTAGTTCAGAATGAAAAACTTCTAATAATCTTTATTTCCGCTTTCCACATTTTTATACATTTGCGCCAGACAAAAACAAAACACTTGAAAAACACATTATTGTGACATTGTCTGAGTTTTTTAGCAGTTTCAACAAATTTAGCAATAATTTCAACAAATTTAACAATTAATCAAAGCTATTATTATATGTTGACGTCATGTCTGGTCTTGATGCGACTTCTGGGAGATGGATGAAGAAGCAACAGGAAGCTACAGTCTTTTAATAACTTGTTGTGGTTTGGCTTCAGACTGGAAAAAGAGGAACTAGCAAAATATCTCGAAAGTCTTAAGGTTCTTAACTTTCAAAACCTCTGATGCAATATTCAATTGACATAGACATTTTAATATACCTCACCTGGTAACACCTTATTTACATCCATTACACAAGCAAGATTGGATACTCTTCCTTGCAAATGCCTGTTTTGGTTTTTTTTGGGGGGGGGCAAACAATGCACCCACAGCCAACCCCCAGTTCGGCCCCGCACTTACTCCATCTATGGCACGGACAGCGCTTCCCTCCAGGCGACGGGCGGCGGCTTCTCCTGTATTTCCTTCTCGGCATCACGGCGGCCTGTGTTTCGCCTCCCTCCTCCTCCTAGGCCAATAAGATTGCTTCTCCTTTCGGCCAATCAGGAAATGGGTCTCAATATTCATTCATTATCGTCACACAGCTGGGGGGCGTCACTGAGCCCCAAGCCCATCCTCTTTTTGAAGCCTATTAGAGCCTGAAAAACCCATTGGAATCCATGCGTCCGGCGCCCCGAATGTGGATTAGGGGGCCGGACGCATGGATGGGGGGGTGGCGCCCCTGGGCCCTGCAATATGGGCCCCCACTGCTATATGCCTTTTTAAATTCAACCACAGTATATCTGTATAAAAAAAGACAGAAATGGAAGGCGCGAACACCTAATGTATTACCAATGACTTTTAATAAATGATAAAATTCATAAAAGATGGATACTCACAAAAAGCAATTCTAATAAGCCATAAAATCACACAGTGTAGAAACATGTGCCTCTGAGGAAGGGGGTGTGCCCCCGAAACACATCAGCTTATACCCCGTGATTTTGAATAGCACATGTTTCTACACTGTGTGATTTTATGGTTTATTAGAGTTGCTGTTTGTGAGTATCCACCTTTTATGAATTTTATATAACCTTAAATGCAGCATCATGCTTATTTTTACTCACACAATAAAGTATTGAAGTATGGGAGTTAAATTTGTGGCCATCATGAGTAGTTTAATGATAAAAACAATTATGTAATATAGAATTGACTCATACCCAGCTTTCTTTTCCCAAAAAAAATCATACCAATACGTTTCACCATATGGGGTGCAGAAATTTGGTTGTTACCTTCCTGGTACTTTCCTCTGGAACATTGGGAGTACACTGTGACGCTAATCGGCAAGGTCTCTTCCTGCAGTCAAGAGGTGTAACTGGAAGCAAGTACAGATGAGTCACCTCTACTACATAAGTCCCAGAGCATTGAATTACACAACTACATTTGGAAGTATGCATGTTTGTTTCCTTCTTTAATAAATTAACACATTTGGAAAAAATAGATTGTGTAGCGACTCAAAGTCAAAGCAGATTATATTTAGCTTTGGGATTGGACATAAAATCCTTTCAATTAAAAGTTTTCAGGTTTAACTTAAATATGAATATATGTGTAAATGTGTTAAGTCTATCTGGATCAATTCATTACTACTAAGAATGCAAATGTCAGCAGGATGACCTGACATAGAAGACCTAAATTGTAGATGTTTGTAGCTTGGTCACTTGTAGCTTTATGCCCTGTACACATGATCGGACATTGATCGGACATTCCGACATCAAAATCCATGGATGTTGGCTCAAACTTGTTTTGTCTACACACGGTCGCACAAAGTTGTCTGAATTTCCGATCGCCAAGAATGCAGTCACGTACACCACGTACGACGAGACTATAAAAGGGCAGTTCAGAACCAAGTGCGGCACCCTCTGGGTCCTTTTGCTAATCTCGAGTTAGTAAAAGTTTGGTGAAAGTCGATTCGCGCTTTTTCAGACTCGTGGTTTTCAGATCGTTTTCTGCTGTTCAGTTTGTGCTTGTGGGTTTGTATCTGTTCTTCACTGCGTGCAGCGAGTTCCCCTTGACTCTGTCATTGTGTTCTTGCTCCTTCGTTACTAATTTTCAGGTCACTCTTCACAGGCCTTGCTGTTCTTCAGTGTGTTCTGTTACTTCATTCTGAGCAGCCAACTGTTTTCTAGCCATGTTGCGTATACGTACTCCTCATAGAGTTCGTGCTATGCGGGGGCTTGGTGTTGGGGTCCTTACCTTGACACAAGCCCAGTCCATGAACAGGGTGGGGAGGAGTTCATGGACCAAGAATTGGTTGCTCCAGCATGACCAGTTCTGTCACATGCCTTTGCTCCGTGAGATCTGTGAGAATAATCCTGATGATTTCAGGAACTTTCTCTGGATGACGGACCCCGTATTTCACCGTTTGTTGGCTTTGCTGACCCCCTATATCAGCAGGCAGGACACCTGCATAAGGCAAGCCATCACTCCGGAGCAGAGGCTAGTCGCCACCCTGCGGTACTTGGCGACGGGGAGAAGCCTGTAGGACCTCAAGTTCTCGACAGGCATCTCCCCCCAGGCTCTGGGGATCATTATTCCAGAGACCTGTTCTGCCCTCATCCAGGTCCTGCAGAAGGAGTATATTAAGGTAAGATTTTTATCCTTTTACATCACATTTTATTGCATAGAATGTTTGCTAATGTATTGTATTTCTTTCCTCATTCCCTAATTACCATGATTGCAATATGCTGTGAATGTCCCCTTTGTCCTCATGCATGCTTGATTTTTATGTAATTTTTATATTTGTTCTTCATACATATTTGCCTTCACTTACCTCCCCAGCATGCTCTCCTGGCCCTATATTCAGCTTGTGTAGTCACTTAACAATGTATTTTGTCAGCTCCATAGTAGTGCTTTACCGTAAATACCCCCTAAAATGTTTAAAATTGTGATGTGTGCTTGAAATTCAGGCAGAGTGCCAGAGGCTTTTTTTTGGGTTCACAAAATCTTTTTGAACCCTCCCTCCCCCCAACTGCTAACTCAGCTGATACCAATCCTCTATCTATCCTCAAACATCTGCTGACTTTGCCAAACCCATACACACTATACCCACCTCTTTTGTGGTCAGATTTATGGATGAATTCCCCAAAGCATGTAGATCAAGGGCCTGCCTGAATACTTTCAAATGGTACTGTTTAAAGTTTTCGTATCCTATTATTATCTTGATAGGTAATAGCAGAATGTAAAAATGTGCTAAAATGTGTACAGTGTGTATTTATATCTTTCTATTATGACACTTCTTACCTGTCCAGTGGGCTGCCAATAGTGTAAGTAAGGAGGGGCTGGCCAAAGTAATCCACATTATTTAGGCATTTATCTCTCAATGAAGTGTAGAGGGTGACCTGTCCAAAACATCTCCCCCCCATAAAATGCACAAAATGGCCCATGAGAGGGGGGGGGGGGAGGAGGAATATGATAGGTGACCTTATAACTTTGTCTTTAAATAGTCCCTAAAATAAATGTTATACTGATGTTGGCCAAGAATGTTTGTGTCTAATCTGCTTTTCATGTTTATGTGCAAATTGATTAATTTTAATTTCTTGTTTGACTCCACAGTTTCCTTCCAACTCACAGGAATGGCAGACTGTGGCCTCCCACTTTGCCCAGCAGTGGGACTTTCCTAACTGTGGAGGGGCAATTGATGGGAAACACGTCCACATCGTCCCACCACCCAACTCGGGGTCATACTATTACAACTATAAGGAGTTCAATAGTATTGTGATGTTGGCGGTGGTGTCGGCTACTTACAAGTTCCTATATGTGGACATGGGGAAGACTGGCTGGATGTCAGATGGTGGAGTCATCGCCCAGATGGAGTTCTACAGGCGTCTCCAGAATAGCAGCTTGGACTTGCCACCTCCAGAAGACAATGCGGAAGGACTCCCATTCGTCTTTGTTGCGAATGAAGCATTTGCGCTGGGGGACCATCTTATGCGGCCATTCCCTATGAGGAACCTTACCCCAGACCAGAGGGTTTTTAATTACCGGCTGGCCAGAGCCAGAAGAGTGATGGAGAACACGTTTGGAATAATGGCCAGCCGGTTCCGCCTATTTCTTACACCCATACATATGGCGGAGTATAAACTCAGTCATATCATCCTGGCTTGCTGTGTTCTCCACAACTTTTTAAGGAGAAATTCTGTGAACTATGCTAGCTCAGTTGGGCCTGAATTCGCAATTCATGTAAATGAACCAACCCTGACGGCGCTTGAAGCTGGCCGTCCTGGCTTGCCCCCCCTGAGTGACCGCGAGGTCCGTATAAGATACATGGATTACTTTGCAGTTAGGGGGGCCATTGATATGCCAGACAATGTCTGAGATATTTTTAAATAAAAAACAAATTTTAACTACTAAAATATTTGCTGACTTTTACTGCTTGTCTTTCTTTTAGCTGACCCTGACATAAATTTGGGGAGTCCTGAAATTGGCGTGATTGTGTAACATTAGAAAGCACTGTTGGGTGTTATTTACTAAAGGCAAAAACACTTTGCACTACAAGTGCACTTGAGACTGCACTGAAACTGCGCTTGTAGTGCAAAGTGGATTTGCCCTTAGGAAATAACCCCCATTGTCACAGAAACCAACAATTTTACCACCAAAAAAGTTTTGGAGCATTGAAAGAAGAATCCACACATTCTTTATTATCAATCTTTTTAATACAAGCACAATCACATGTGCATTTATCAAAGGTTTTTAAAACAAACCAACATGTTTGTTGTATAACAATTTTTTGGGTCACATTAAAAAAAGTAGAAATGTCCATTTAAGGTAAAACAGGCATGTTTAAAACCAACAAGAAATTGAAGGCAATATCAGACATGAGTATTTCTAAACTGTGTTTGATATTGCGTTCAGATAGGGTGAAGTCACCCCTGGAAAAGCCAAATTTTGAAGGTGCACACAAATTCCCGAATATCAACATTTGCTAGCTGTCATCATGGGGGATCAAGGGATGTGTTTTGTGGGTGCAACCCCTTCCCCTCAGCTACTTTATTATTGAGGAAGGGGTTGCACCCACAAAACGCCTACATTAATCTCCTATGATGGCAGATAGCACATTTTGACACACTGTGTACATCTTCAAAATTTGGCTTTTCGACAATAGGTAAGAAAAAAACAAATTTTTCTGCAAAAAATGCCAACTACATTAGGGATTCAAGGGGTTTTAAACTCTCCCTAGAACATGAATGATGTTCTTCATTTTGTTTTTAACATCATTGATGTTTTTCTGGATGTTTTCCAAGTCCCTATTACACCCCATGATCTCCCCGATCTGCATCTGGGCACCTTCACTGGTGAAATGACCTGGATCCACAACATCACGATCACCTAAAATATAAAAAAAAAACACACCATGTATTATAAATATGCAGGCATCCATCTCTTACCTGAGCCTGTTGGCTTTGGCGGATTTCCCCTTCTTCCTGAGGTGGGGGGTCTGTTGTCTCCTCGGATGAGTGGTGTCCCCTGAGTCTTTTCTCCCCTATGTTAAAAAAAAGGTATACTTAGCACACAGATATTTAATGGCAGAAATAGGAATATGAAACATTGCTTGGAAGTGGGGTACAATTGTCTGCTTTTGGCAGAGTTCCAAGATTAAGAAATGTATTTGTCCTTTGTCAAGCTTGAATACTTACCTGTTTTGTACAAGCTTCACAGATGGAGACACCCCTATAGTATACACTGGAGCACCTGTGTGGTAACCCTAATAAAAAGGGTGTTTTTTTGTCCCACACTAGTGCTCCAGTGTCCAGATGTGTAAACAGCTGCTGAGTGTCCTCTCTTTACACAGAATCTAGTTTGCATTTAATTCTAGTTACCAACCCATCTAGACACCAAAATTATGAACATGAAAGATGCCATTTTAAACTGTACAACAGTTAAGAAAAGCACACGGAGCAGCACGAACGTTAGAAAAATAAAGAATAGGAACACAGCACAACTACTTACTTTTTTGCAGCACTCTCCTGATCCTTCTGTACTGCTCGTGCTCCCTTAATTTGAGGTCCGACCAACGCTTCCTGAGTTGATCCTTGGATCGCCGTACCCCAAAATTCTTCTGCAGACTCTTGACAACTTTTGCAAAAATACAACAAAAATTGATATTACTATTAAAGCACCAACAACTTTCATATGTGGTAAAAGAAAAAAATAAAAATGAACAATAACATGAATGCTTCACTATAGTGATATATATGCGTGAACAATAACATGGATGCTTCACTATAGTGATATATATGCGTGACTATTCCCAGTTTTTTATCCACACATTTAGGAAAAGTCCAAAGATGCAAAAATTATGTCAAAACAAATGTCCAAAAAAGCAATTAAATGTGACTTTCTATGAATAATAAATCCGTGACTGTCACCGTGTTGAAATCCCGTCACCTGGTATAGATTGAAGGCTTACCAGATAGCCTCTGATCAGAGGCATAGAGCTAACAGCTTGGGGTTTGCCCTCCACAGCGGCTGGAACTTTAGCTGGGATGATGGATGTAGATCCACAAATGATCGCCACAGGCTTCCAGACAGCGGTACAATCAGGGAAGAGAGCTCTCACCGATATGGAAGTGTTTAAAAGAAAAGAGAAAACTCCAATGGTGTAGAACGTTTTATCTCTTGTTTATTAAAAGTCGCCTCACTGGCATCCATAAAAACACTTTTCCTTGCAAGGAACCAATACAGCTTTAAAACGAAACTCCTCGCATGCGCCGTCGGTACGAGTGTGTCACACTTGACTGACACACTCGTACCGACGGTGCATGCGAGGAGTTTCGTTTTAAAGCTGTATTGGTTCCTTGCAAGGAAAAGTGTTTTTATGGATGCCAGTGAGGCGACTTTTAATAAACAAGAGATAAAACGTTCTACACCATTGGAGTTTTCTCTTTTCTTTTAAACACTTCCATATCGGTGAGAGCTCTCTTCCCTGATTGTACCGCTGTCTGGAAGCCTGTGGCGATCGTTTGTGGATCTACATCCATCATCCCAGCTAAAGTTCCAGCCGCTGTGGAGGGCAAACCCCAAGCTGTTAGCTCTATGCCTCTGATCAGAGGCTATCTGGTAAGCCTTCAATCTATACCAGGTGACGGGATTTCAACACGGTGACAGTCACGGATTTATTATTCATAGAAAGTCACATTTAATTGCTTTTTTGGACATTTGTTTTGACATAATTTTTGCATCTTTGGACTTTTCCTAAATGTGTGGATAAAAAACTGGGAATAGTCACGCATATATATCACTATAGTGAAGCATCCATGTTATTGTTCACGCATATATATCACTATAGCGAAGCATTCATGTTATTGTTCATTTTTATTTTTTTATTTTACCACATATGAAAGTTGTTGGTGCTTTAATAGTAATATCAATTTTTGTTGTATTTTTGCATTTATATCCAGCGCTGTGCTTTTTGTTATATCTATTTAGTAGTGCCCTTATCAAGGTATAGTGCATAGCTGCAGGATTTTCCTTCACGGGTGATATTCACTAAGTTATTGTTTGTACACCTAGCGCAAATTTTTTCTTTAGAAACATTTCTTGACAACTTTTGCTATGATCTTGGCCCTTCTGACATTGGGGTTGGGGTAAGGTCCATACTTCCCATCATAGTCGGTCCTCTTCAGGATGTTGACCATCTCCAACATCTCCCCAAAGGACATATTTGATGCCTTAAATCGTCTCCTCCGGGATCGGGACGTTTCTGGCTCCGGGCTTTCCTCCTCCTCGTTGCTGTAATTATCATGCACCTGCTGTGTCTCCACCATGTGCTCTTCCCCCACTGCGCCGAACTAGAAGGGGCGGGGAATAGCCTAGAAAGAACGTCAGGGGCGGGCGGAGTTTTGCGCATGCGCAGTGTATATAAAGCGTAACACGCGTGCATAGTACGAACGATCTGTGAGCGGAGGAAGGAGTATCGGAGGCGCCGATTGTGATAACGAAGGTAAGATTGAAAATTGGGCCTATACTGCTTCTAGATTGAGGCCTGTATTGTGACAAGATTAGGAGACTTTAGCCTGACATTAGGGTTTGTCTTGTGTTGTGTCTTGCAGAGAAAATGGATATCTTGAAGGATCAGGAGTTTATCAGCATATTCATAGATCTGTTCAGAGAGCTGCCTTGTCTGTGGCAGGTGAACCACCCCGATTATAAGAACCAAACAAAGAGGAAGGCAGCGCTGGATAATTTGCTGCAATTTGTAAAGCCGGTGATCCCCACGGCAGACATCACCTATTTGAAGATCCTAATTGGTGGCATGAGGAGCACTTATCTAAGTGAGAGCAAGAAGGTCCAGGATTCCCTGAGATCAGGAGCAGCAGATGACATTTATCTCCCCAGGCTGTGGTACTATTCCCCCTCAGCTGAGGCTTCTGACGTCCAACCTGGGCCTTCCAGGCAGTAACATGTGGCGGAGCCCAGCTTGAGCCAGGTATAGCATTCTTCAAAATATTTCTGGTTGTTGATGTTAAATATATGTTAGTTTGTATTCCTATTTTCTGATTGTGATTTATGAACCAAAAACTAAAACTATGTCCCTTTTTCATACACAGGAAAGTCTCAGCCAGGAGGTGGCTGGGCCAAGTAGGCTGCCCAATACCCAGGTCCCTCCCCTCCGCCTTAAAAAAAAAAGTGGCAGGAAGAGGAGTAACCTGGAGGAGGCTGCAATAGGCCTATTTTGGAAGGCGACTGAGGCCCTCAGAACCCCCCACAGTGTGGAAGAGGATTTTGCTGACCCAACAGCATGCAAAATGCTGCAAATGGAGGAGGGCCAACGACTCTTATGTGAGTTTCTCATTTTAGAAGCACTAAATAAGAGGTTGAGGGGCCAACTCACATGCGAAAGCCACATTTGTGAGCTCACTCATGGTCCTCCTCCTCCTCCTCCAGGTCCTCCTTCTCCTCCTCCAGGTCCTATTCCTCCTCCTGCCACACCTCCAACACCAGAGCCACAGCCGGGAAGGAAGCGAGTAAGGAAGACCAGAGAGTGATGACCTGGGTTCAGTATGGTCTGGCAAAAGATGTAGGCTCTTGTATGACCACAGCCTGGGGACATACATGTCATCTGCTGCTGTTCAGGATCTCTTGGACTTCTGGACCAGATTGTACTCCCTTATATATGGACTCCTCAGGCCACCAATTTTGCAGTAAAATAATTGATGTGTGCCCTGGGGGCGAAAGGCTTTGCCAACTTCCGATGTTTCTCCAGCGTTGCCTCCCTCTTTGTTTGGTTATGAGCCCTTAATAAAGGAATTTTTGTTTCAATTATACTCACCTATGTGTGTTTTCCTTCAAAAAGGACAGTTTGTTTGTGAGGAGGCAGGTACATTTCAAAAATACAATGTGAAATTAACAAGAGATACATACACCAAGCAACCTCCTTGAGATTAAATACGGTAATACAAGATAATAATGGTGTTGTGGTAACTTGACACACAAAACACACCCAAAACTATTCTGGAGTTAAAAAAAAACACAAGATCAGGCTTGAAAAAAATACAAACCAAAAAAAAAAAAAAAATAATTACAATTTTTTAGTCAGATGTGACAAATTAAAATATAGTGTTGAAATTACGATAAATAATAAAGAAAGATGTTTGTGAGAAGTCTGTGTGAATATGAGCAGCAAAACTACTTCATTCTTCTAGCATTATAAAGAAGAACAGAGTGCGCTGCATTTAACTATTTAAAACATTGCAGTGTGACGAAAGTGCTATATCCATTCCGAACGCTAATTTTACCAGACTGAGCAGTTCCGTCTCGGAATTTATTGTGAGCATTCGTGGCACTTTGTGCGTCGGAATTGTCCACACACGGTCAAAATTGACGCGATCGGTTTTTGTTGTTGCCTGCTCTCAAACTTTGTGTGTCAGAAAATCCGATGGAAAAAGTTCGATGGAGCCCACACACGGTCAGAATTTCCGACAACAAGCTCCGATCGCACATTTTTCGTCAGAAAATCTGACCGTGTGTACAGGGCATTAGAGTTTGTATCATAATCCTAATTATACAAAATTCAAGAACTATGACGCATAATAATTAATGACACTGTGAATACGCCTTAATGTAATCTGATATTTTTTTTTACTAGCTTATTGTTTTAGGTTTTACATAAAGCAGGCAAATGCAAAGCATAGAGAGGCCTACGAGAGGCTCATTGTCAAGCTGAGCTCATTAAAGCTGAACTCCAGGCAGGAGATTAAAAAAATAACGAAAGCTATTAGGCATTTATTTAAAAAAATATAAAGAATTTTAAAAATAAAAATCAACGTATTTTCAATGAAAATATCTGGATTCAATTTAATTTAGTCTCCTGGCTGAGAGGTGGGGGCAGCAATATTAGCCAAACAGATGTCCAGCTTTCACATGTGCTGACAGGAGGAAACAACAGAAAGATGACCTAATCAGCCTGCTGCTGCTCCTTTTTTGTCTAAAAACAGACTGTGAGAAGGGAGGTGACCTAGCTGTGTTGCCTATATCCAAACTCTGGGCACACAAAAGGTGTGCACAGAGTGGGCTGAGGAATAAAGTGTAAGGCTCCATGCACACTGAACTTTAAAATAACCTCATAAAAACGGCAGTAGCTTTGCAGTGAGTCTTTCAACATTTTTTAACATCTTTGCAATAGCATTTATTAGCGTTTTTCCGCGTTAGCGTCTTTTAGCGCGGTGAGCCACGTTTTTGAGCATTTATCGATGTTTGTTTATCAGCGTTAAAACGACTCCTGAACGCAATTCAGAAAACAGCCCATAAACTCCACTGCTGATAAAAGTTCAAAAACGTCCATGTGTGCATGGACACATAGGATAACATAATGCAGAGTTTATGGGCTGTTAAAAAAAACGCCCAAACTCCAAAAAAACGTCCGTTTATGAGCTTCAGTCTGCATGGAGCCTAATACTTCATTCCTTACACTGGCAGGCTCCCTCCATACTGTGACTGGTCACCCGCAGCCACCTCTCTAAGGCACTCTGGCACGCGGTCCTCCATGCTTACCACCTCACATACAATGTAGGACTAAAAGTCCTGCATCTTATCAGATGACGTGGAGGGCCGGCCTACAGTTCAGATCACCAGGGAGAAGAAGAGCGCATCTGATCCTTATGGAGGGAGGAATACGATAAGTTATCCAGCCTTTTCTCCACCCCCTGGAGTTAACAAGAATTTAACCAATGAAATTCTGGCGGTTGGAGCAACACCTGGGGATTTTTAAGCATTCTCCGAAACGCGTTACCGCCCCTTTCATGACGTCACTTCCATGTGCATGTGCATTCCACTGAGGTCCCTGAAGAGCAGCAGCAATCTTTACTGATTGATCTAATCCTACCCTACAGCTGTTGGCCGGCATAGGGAGATGGAGCAACAGTGACAGGAGCCGCCAGGAACATATTATGATGAGCCTTTTTTAACCGTTTCCCGACCGGCTCACACAGATATACTGCGGCACAATGGCTCTCCTGGTTGAAACCCTGTACGGGTATTGTTTTCCCTTTAGAAGCCGCCAGATAGGACACGTGCCGCCTGCCTAAGTAGGAACGATAAGTCTCCTCCCCCAGTCAGTCCTATCCCCATAAAGTCAGAACACACTGAGGGTACACACATTTAACCCCTTGATCGTCCCCTAGTGTTAACTCCTTCCCTACCAGTGACATTTACAGAGTAATCAGTGCATATTTATAGAATTCATCGCTGTAGAAGTGTCAGTGGTACCAAAAATGTGTCAAAAGTGTCCAATCTGTCCGTCGCAATGTCGCAGTACCGCTAAAAATCGCAGATCACCACCATTACTAGTAAAAATAATAATAAAAATGCCATAAAAATGCCATGAATCTTTCCCATAGTTTGTAGACACTATAACTTTTGTGCAAACCAATCAATATACGCTTATTGCCATTTTTTTAACCAAAATATGTAGAAGAATATATATTGGCCTAAACTGATAAAGAAATTTATTTTTTTGGGCATATTTATTATAGCAAAAAGTTAAAAAAAAAATTCAAAATTGTCGCTATTTTTTTGTGAAAAATAAAAACCGCAGAGGTGATCAAATACCACCAAAAGAAAGCTCTATTTGTGGGGAAAAAAAAGGACGCAAATTTAGTTTGGGTACAGCATTGCATGACAGCGCAATTCTCTGTTAAAGCGACACAGTGCCAAATTGTAAAAAGTGTTCCTGGGCTGAAGTGATTAATGCCTACTTTTTGTAAGTGTTCTTGAACTGAGTTGGATAATAAACTGAAATCCTGCACTTAGAAGCACCTTCTCTGTTCTTCTCCTTCTGGGTTTTTTTTTTATCCTGGATTGGACTTTAATTGCAACTTTAGTTTATTGGCCTAGCTATGCTATGTGAGGAGGCTGTATAAATAAATCCTAGGTGTGAATGGACATAAATGTTCTGTCTGAAGGAGCAGATAGCTAAACCTTCTTATCCCAATAAGTGTAGATACCATATTTCTTTGATCTCAGTTTTATTAGAACAAGCCAGGTGAAACTACAAAATAACAGAAATAGACCTCAATAAGTATAATATTGCATACAATACAGCATACATTGCATAAACAACGTTATACAGTACAAGATGAGATAATAAAAACTTACTTTTTAAGTTCTCTAAGGGGTGATGGCGATAGATTGAGAAATACATGTGTTGCTTCCTTCAATGTGTTGAAAAGAATGGTGACTGGTTCACTTCCTGCTAAGATTCTACCCAGATTTCCCTGCTTGCTGACAACTTCCTTAGTTACACATACAAATAAACAAAGAAACAGAACTGCAGCAATACCAAAAAGGATTGCTAGATGGAGCCTGCACACCACATATGATTGTCTTAAGTAAATTACACATTTTGCATATAAATTTAACAACACAAATAAGGTACAAATAATCAGCAAGACATCTGGTGGACAGAACAATCCCCGCCTGACATCAAGTGATGTCACTAACAGAGTCCTCCGTAGAAAGCAACAGAATAAGTTTGGTTACTGGTCTCAAGAATACAGTAACCTCATTCTGTTGAAAGATCTTGACCTCGACTTTATGGACACGATTATCCTTGCTTGGTAGTACTTTGGTGATCAAACCTAAAAGCCACATATTCCTTAGTGTCTGGCAATCTTTCATGAGCACAACATCAGCAGGTTTAAGATTAGGCTTTTCAGTGTGCCACTTTCTCCTTACTTGTAGGGTAGATATATATTGTACCCTCCACCGTTTCCCGAAGGTATTGGCAAGGGTTTGTACTTGTCTCCATTGACGTTTGTAAAGGTCCTTCTCACAAAACTCTCCAGCTGGAGCACCGGCAAGACTAGTCTTTTGCATGAGTAACATGGCAGGTGTGAGGACCACTGGATCCTCAGAGTCACTTGAAATGGATGTCAAACGTCTGGCGTTAATGATAGCTGTAACCTCTGCCATAAATGTCACTAAACATTCGTGAGTAAGGCTTGCAGTTCCTACTTGTAGGAAGATAGAGTCAAGAATTCTGCAGGCTATGCCTATCATCCTCTCCCAAACACCTCCCATGTGAGAAGAGTGAGGTGGGTTGAAGATCCATGTGAAGTTTTGCTTTTCCAGCCTGGATATGGTGTGTTCAGGAAGTGGTGCAAGTTTTGCTTTCCCCATTACAAACACTAGGTGGCATTGTCCTTTAGTGTCTATGGTTTTTAGGTAAGCTACAGCAGGAATTGCTTTAACAGAAGCATCCGAAAACACACAAAGTCTTTGCATCTGAACGTCAGCAGATGACAGAGGAGCATATGGTCGTAGAATTTTAAGGTTGGATAGAGTTGTTAGTGAGTCCTTCCATTCTAGCCATAGGTTTTTCTTGTCAGTGGGGAGAGGGTGGTCCCAATCTAGCGACTCACAGGTTAAGTCTCTCAGTAGTGCTTTACCCTGGATGGTGACAGGTGCTGCAAAGCCTAAGGGATCCTACAGGCTGTTCATGGTAGACAGGACACTTCTACGGGTAAAAGGTTTTTCTTCTGTGTTTACTTGGAAAGTAAATGTGTCAGATCTTAAGTCCCAAAGCAAACCAAGACTGCGTTGCATGGGAAGTGAGACTGTGCCTAGATCTAAGTCCTTTAACTCGTTAGAACGATCTTGGACAGGAAAGGCTTCTAAAACTTCTCTGCTATTGGAAGCAATCTTGTGGAGTCTTAAGTTGGAACACGCAAGCATTGCCTGAGTTCTTTTGAGGAGACTGATTGCGGCTTCATTTGTGGGTAGTGATTTCAAGCAATCGTCTACATAGAAATCCTTGTCCACAAACTGTCTGACATCTGACCCATACTCTAACTCTCCCACTCTAGCAGAGTGTCTTAGGCCATATATAGCAACTGCAGGGGATGAACTGTTGCCAAATATGTGCACCCTCATGCGGTATTCTGTGATGTCTCCAGAGGGGTTGTTGTCCCTGAACCAGAGAAACTTCAGAAAGTTTCGGTGTTCTTCTTTAACAAGAAAGCAATAGAACATTTGCTGTATGTCTGCCATGAATGCGACTGAATCCTTGTGAAAGCGAAGAAGTACTCCTAAGAGTCTGTTGTTAAGGTCAGGGCCAGAGAGAAGGATATCATTTAGAGAGACACCTTCATGTTTGGCGCTGGAATCGAACACCACTCTAATCTGTCCTGGCTTCTTAGGGTGATAGACCCCAAATATAGGTAAGTACCAGCATTCCTCTGAGTCTTTGAGGTTTGGGGTTATCTCAGCATGACCATTCTGGAATATTTTCTCCATGAAGGAAAAGAAATGTTCTTTCATCTCTGGTTTCCTTTGAAGATTGTGTCTTAGGGAAGTGAGACGTTTATATGCTATTTCTCTGTTGTTAGGCAAACGTCGTCTTTGTGGTCTAAAGGGGAGAGGTGCAACCCAGCTATTAGTCCCGTTTTTCTCCGTACTCCTTTCCATAACTTCTAAGAAGAGCCTATCCTCAATGGACATTGTTACCTGGTTGTCTTCCTTTGTTCTCCTGAACACTGTGCTTCCTAAGTTGCTTTGGTCTTCGTCATAGGTATTGCTGTCACAGAGGGGACTTAGGAAGGGAAGAGGTACAGGGTTGTTGTGTGGTAGCTCCTTTATGAGGATGTGATTTTGACAGGGTTGGAAAAGAGTAGGACGACCACTCTCGAGGGTACTAGTGAGCAGGTTATTAACAGATGCAGGTTTGTGTGCACCTCCCAGGCAAACATCACCTATAATGACCCACCCGAGATCCAGTTTTTGGGCATATGGGGCATTTTTAGGACCGTTGATCAGTTTTCTTACTTTGTGGGCTTGCAAGATATCCCTCCCTAGGAGTAAGATTATCTGAGACTGATCATCTAGTTCTGGTATGAGATGTGCTATGTGGTTCAAGTGAGTCTGGTGAGCTGCTGTGTCTGGTATGGGAATCTCTGATCTGTTGTCTGGCATCTGGTTGCACTCTATTATGGTCGGTAAGGGTAGGCATGTCTTACCATCCATAGATTCAATTTGTAGGCCGTCAGCTCTTCTCCCCGCCGTTTCCACTGTACCTGCACAAGTCCTAAGGGAGTAAAGGCTACTGGGGCCTTTCAGGTTTAGAATCTCAAAAAACATAGATCTGGCTAGTGACTTATTACTCTGATTATCCAAGATGACGTAGAGCTTGACTGCTTTGTCTCTACGTCCTTTTGGGTAAACTCTCACAAGACAGATTTTAGAGCAGGACCTGCCACCGGCACTTCCTTTGCAGACTTCAGTACACTGTGAAGTGATTACTATGACGTCTGTACTAGAGTCTTTGATCTCCCCGCCTTGCTCCTTGTGCCTATGAACAGGTGGAAAAGTTCTTGGAGTAGGCCTTGGATGTAGAGCTGTGTTGTGCTCTGTGCTGTCACATTCTGTACATTTGACACTGACCTTACAGTCCTTGGCGAAATGTGTGGACAAAGAGCAGCACCTGTAATAGATGTTGTTCTCTTTGAGGAAAGCTTTGCGATCCTAGATGGTCTTTGTCCTGAAGGCTCTGCATTTCAGAAGAAGATGTGGCATCTTATGTAGAGGGCAGAACTTAGTAGGGTCGCTGTCTTGATCCTCTGGCTGAGACTCTGCAAATCTGTGGGAAGAAATGTTAGTTGTGTGTACTGCTACTGGAGCTCTGAGTTGTTTAGGGCCAGAAGAAGTGGTAAAGATACTGGAAAAATGAAGCTGGGGTCATCTTTCATTCCTGCTTGTCTGTTTACAAAGTCCACAAACTCACTAAAGGGTGGAAAAGGCACATTGTATTTTTGTTCGTAGTTACAGCCATGAGTAATTCATCTTTCGTGTAACTCATAAGAAAGTTTTTGTGCTAAGGAGTTAATACCTCTAGTAGAGTCAAGATAAGAAAGGCCAGGTAAGTCTCCTTCTGCTTTAGCAACTTGTAACTCCATACACAGGTCACTGAATTCTCTCAGTCTTTGGTAACCTCTGCTAGGTATTTTTGGGAAGTCTTCTATTTATTTAAACAGTGTACTCTCTATAGTCTCTGGTGAGCCATAACATCTATCCAGTCTGTTCCAGATGTTTGCAAGGCCTATTTCAGGGTGGTTTATATTAATGTCACTGATCCTTTTGGCATGTTCAGCAGAATCATTGCCAAGCCACTTTACGAGGAATTCTATCTGTTCCCTGCAGGATAGATCTAGACCTTGAATGACACTCTGGAAAGCGGATCGCCACCCCCTGTAGTGTTGAAGGAGATCACTGAATTTGACAAGTCCTTGGGTAACTAACTCTCTCTTGGCCAGGAACTTGGCAAAGTCTACAGTAGCCTGATTGGCATTGGGGTAGGTTGCTGGTGTATTATGGTGCGGTGTAAAGGCATACCTGGTAGAAGTCTCTTCTTTCGGCGCGATGGGTTCAAACTTGCATAAGGTAGGCAGTTCGTACTGGCTCGTTGCATACACCTTTGGAGTGAAGACTGGTGTTTGATGCTTGTATGAAGGCTGGGTACCTTGTGGAGTAGAAGGTTTGGTTGGAACTGGAAAGTCTGGAACTCAGATTTTTCTTGCTTGCAGCGTTGGGGTCCCAGGGTCCCAGGTCATCTTGTGGCTCCTTTATTTGATGTGACTCACTGACGTTATATTGAATTTCTTGTTGTGGGATGCTGCTTGGGTTCCAGTGCTGGTAGACATAATCTGACGTGCGTTGTGAAGAATCTTGTTGGTCCTCTTCTAGACCCAGTATGCTGCTGCCTAGTCTTGGCTCATCATAGATGGCTTCTTCTAAAGCTTCTGCAATGGAGGCGGCAGCGTCTCTTTCTACTGATAGCTTCTCCATGTTAGCTTCTAAGAAAGCTTGCTGCAATTTCAGAGATGCTTCCTGCTGGGCTAGCTCTTCTTCCAGGCGTATTCTTTCCTTCTCTTTCTCTTGTTCCATGTGTACTCTTTCTTGCTCCCTCTCTTGTTCCATCCAAACTCTTTCTTGCTCTCTCTTTTGTTCCATGCATACTCTTTCTTGCTCTCTCTCTTGTTCCATGCGAACTCTTTCTTGCTCCAAGCGTACTCTTTCTTTCTCTCTCTCTTGCTCCTGTCTCATCTTTTCTGCATCAAGGCGGGCCTTTTCTTTTTTCATTTGCAACTCTTGGTCTGTGAATGCGGCCATGGCTTTTGCTGCTTCAGCTTTTGAACGGGCGATAGCTGCTGCATTTTGCATTTTACGAAAATCGCTGAAAAATTGCACTGCGATTGGGGTGCCATTAACATGTAATAGCATCGCAAACATGTCCTGTGTTTTGCCGCAATTCTGGAATCAAGGACAGAATTGCAATGATTCTGCCCATGATTCAAATCGCCTAGGTCTTACACATGAGCGGAATGTCCGACAGAAAAAGTCAGACGGAAGCTTTTCATTGTATATTCCGATCGTGTGTGTGCCTCATCGGACTTTTTTTTTTCGAAAATTCTGACGGACCTAGAAAAAGAACATGTTCTAAATATTTCTGATGGAACCAATTCCTATCGGGAAAACTGCTCGTCTGTATGCTGTTCTGACCAAAAACAACGCATGCTCTGAAGCAAGTACGAGACGAAAGCTATTGGCTACTGGCCATTGAACTTCCTTTTTCTAGTCTCGTCGCACGTGCTGTACGTCACCGCGTTCTGGACAGTCGGCCTTTGGTCGGACTTTGGTTTGACCGTGTGTAGGCAAGAATGGAATTCTGTCGGAGTTCCGTCGGAGAAACCTTCAGAGTTTATTCCGACAGCAAAACCGGTCATGTGTATGCGGCATAAGTGATCTCCTTGTGCACAACTCAACTCACCACCCATCCTGAAATTACAGTAATGGTTATCACCCATCTAATATGTAACTGTTGAAAAAGGACTACCAAAGTTCTGTTTTGTTGATTCCCTACCCTGATCCCAGCCTGCAAATTGGACAACAAAGGAGCAGCAGTATGTGATGGGGTCATCCACTTCTGTAAGCACCTCCAAGGATACACTGACAGCATAGTTGTGTGCCATGATAACTTTAGAGGTAAACAAAAAAAAAATGAAATATTATTCTGGACTTTAGAGAAGGCAGTTAGTCTTTCACAGCAGTCCCTTGTATGTTTGATTCTTGTAGCAAAACCTGTCTAGATTATAAGGTTATAAGGCCCCTTTCACACTTGTACAACACGACAGTCGTACGACTTTGATCCCTTTGATTCCCCTCCCCTTTCCTGACCTGCCAGGCTGTGTAGTCTCGTATGGATTTTGGGGGGGACCTCACGCTGTTTTTTTTTCTTTATTTTGGTGTGGGGTTTCCCTTAAAAACCATACCAGACCCAGGGGGGGGTGGTTGGGGCACGTCGTTTTTTTCTTTCTTTTTTTATAGCCAGGTGTCGGCAATTGCAACCGTGAGTCAACTTAAATGTGATTTGACTAGTTTTTTTCTCTTTAAAATGTTTTCTGCAGCATGTTCTATGCATGCTATAGATACGCCACTTTAAGGCAGACTAAGGGGACCCCCAGGCACTATATTTAAAGGAATTTTTCATTTTTATTGTTGCACTTTAAGCATCATTAAAATCACTGCTCCTGAAAAAACTATTGTTTAAAAAAAAATTGCATTGATACATGTCCCCCGGGGCAGTACCCAGACCCCCAAAAAGGGGGTATCCCCTTTATGGTCAATTACTTGCATATAAGACTTTAAAATCGGTACTTTTAATTTTTCCTGGTTGGCTCCCATAGACTTCAATAGAGTTTGTCGTTTGGGTCAGAACTTTTCCCCCGTTGGGAGTTCTGTGAAACGAACAGGAGGTGTTCGGCCCATCTCTAACTATAACATCAGCATCGTCTTTGAACCCTACATATGCTGGAGATTCGGTGACCAGATCTACTGTATGATTGTTGGATATATTTATTTGATTCTTGGTGGATTAGCTATCTCAGCAGGAGGAAAGTATGGCATTGGAGCCGACAGGGCAGAACACTGCAGGTGATACCTTGATAATCAAGCACTTTTGATCCCTATAGTTTGGGGTCCATCGTGTCTGGTAAGAGGCCAACTGTTTTTCCTTTTCCTTGTGATGTAAAGAACATATTGCTGAATAATGTAGATATCCATGCTCTGCACTGGAATTATATATGGACACTCACTACATGTATGATTATTTAATAATTTTTTACATTTTTAAATGTTTTGTTTTTTATGTAGACTTTTAATTTATGCACTGGATTTTTTCACTATTTTTCTTCACTGTTCACTGTATGTTGTTAGGAATGCGCAATTTCTCTCTCTCTATATATATATATGTATATGTGTGTATATATATATATATAGCAACAATTGGTCAAAGTGGTTGACGTTTGGCTTTAATGCTTCCTCAGGACCTTATTCCCTTGACTATGGACAGGGATCCTATACAAAAAAGAAGATAGAAGGGAAACATCACAATATGGTCAGATAGCACATAACATTTTATCAATATACTCGATAGATAGATAGATAGATAGATAGATAGATAGATAGATAGATAGATAGATAGATAGATAGATAGATAGATAGATAGATAGAGATATACAATGTGCAGTCACAGGTGAAGAGGGCTCTTAGATATGGTGGCGTGCCTGGTGTCATTCAAGAGGCAACTCACACACAATGTCTTCTATAAATGGACAAATCAACAGACAAGTTGACCAATTGGTCCTATTTAGAGAAAATCAATGATAAGTGGATAGTACTGGTAATTATCGAGCATTCCTGAGGGATGCAAGAAATGCTGGCTACAGTCAATGGTTTTGATGTAATACTTACTGGGTACACAGCCCCAAACAAGGAAGAGGAGAGAGAGGAGTCGACCACCAAGTCTCATAAGGCAATATTCTTCCTGCCTATTATCTCAACTGAGCCCTAGAGAATCTAAATATGAAACCAAGTCAGTACTTAAAGGGGTTGTAAAGATTCCTGTTTTTTCACCTTAATGCATGCCTTAATGCATGCCATGCATTAAGGTGAAAAAACATCTGACGATTACCGCCCCCCCCAGCCCCCCATTTTACGTACCTGAGCCCTGGAAAGTCCCGCGTTGTGAACACGCTGGATCTTTGCCCGGGGTTCTTGGCTCTTCATTGGATAGATTGATAGCAGCCATTGGCTCCTGCTGCTGACAATCAAATCCAATGACGCGGGCGCCGCACAGTGGAGGTAAGTATGACATGTTTGTTATTTTTAAAAAATAAAACTCAAACCTATAGTATCACTTTAAAGTGCAGAGTACATTATTTTTAAAACCATTAGCCAGGATGAACAGACTAATACATACCACAATAATATAGAGGTGGCAGTAAATACTGGCATTAAGCTTAAAAAAAACTTAATATCTCTTTACCAGACTGTACTGTTAAATGGAATCTAGGCATAATAACAGGATAATATACAATTAGAAGATCTGAATTTTTCAGCCATCATGCAAATACAAATATTTGACCTAGTAGTAACAGAGATCTATTATGATATCAAACGAGTAGCTATATTAATGGAAGCTCTGGTTTCTTTTTTGTTTTTATAATGTACACATTTTTTAATCAAGTATTTTTTTTTTTGTAAAATATTTTTTGTAATAAAGAGATTTAGTATTATTATATATTGTTAATCCTTTTCTAGTACGGGTAAAGTCCGCTCAATCTGTCCAATTTTTGCTATATCTCTATATGGATGAGGTACCCCCTTAGCATATCAATTCTCTATTTATACATAAATATATATATATATATATATATATATATACACACAGTATCTCACAAAAGTGAGTACATCCTTCACATTTTTCTAAATGTTTCATTATATCTTTTCATGTGACAACACTAAAGAAATGACACTTTGCTACAATGTAAAGTAATGGGTGTACAGCTTGTATAACAGTGTAAATTGTCTCTCCCCTCAAAATAACTCAACACACAGCCATTAATGTGTAAACCGCTGGCAACAAAAGTGAGTACACCCCTGAGTGAAAAGATCCAAATTGGGCCCAATTAGCCATTTTCCCACCCCGGTGTCATGTGACTCGTTAGTGTTACAAGGCCTCAGGTGTGAATGGGGACCAGGTGTGTTAAATTTGGTGTTATCACTCTCGCTCTCATACTGGTCACTGGAAGTTCAACATGGCACCTCATGGCAAAGAACTCTCAGAGGATCTGAAAAAAAGAATTGTTGCTATACATAAAGATGGGCTAGGGTATAAGAAGATTGCCCAGAACCTTAAACTGAGCTGCAGCACAGTGGCCAAGACCATACAGCAGTTTACCAGGACAGGTTACACTCAGAACAGACCTTGCCATGGTCAACCAAAGAGTTGAGTGCATGTACTCAGCTTCATATCCAGAGGTTGTCTTTGGGAAATAGACGTATCAGTGCTACCAGCATTGCTGCAGAGGTTAGAAGGGTGCGGGTCAGCCTGTCAGTGCTCAGACCATACGCTGCACACTGCATCAAATTGGTCTGCATGGCTGTCATCCCAGAAGGAAGCCTCTTCTAGATGATGCACAAGAAAGCCCACAAACAGTTTGCTGAAGACAAGCAGACTAAGGACATGGATTACTGGAACCATGTCCTGTGGTCTGATGAGACCAAGATAAACTTATTTGGTTCAGATGATGTCATGCGTGTGTGGCGGCAACCAGGTGAGGAGTACAAAGACAAGTGTGTCTTGCCTACAGTCAAGCATGGTGGTGGGAGTGTCATGGTCTGGGGATGCATGATTGCTGCCGGCACTGGGGAGCTACAGTTGAGGGAACCATGAATGCCAACATGTTATGTGACAAACTGAAGCAGAGCATGAACCCCTCCCTTCGTAGACTGGGCCGCAGGGCAGTATTCCAACATGATAACTACGAGATAAAGAGATTGTGTGAGAATTGGAAATGTATAAGATACTGCCAACATCCTTGGTTAAATGGGATAAAGGGAGATGTGCAATAAGTGCACAAAGGAGTCGCCCCTTAGGACTTTAGCAGAATGATGTATAAAAAGTAAGATTGTATAAAATGCACATATGTGCCAATTTTATTAAATATATAGAAAATATGAAAAATATACAAATACAAATACACAATATATATATATTCACTAAAAAATGTACATCAATATATACAAGGTAAATATATCAACCCAGAGCTCACAACCCGCTGCCTG
Organism: Lithobates clamitans; assembly: GCA_037952925.1. Classification (NCBI taxonomy): domain Eukaryota; kingdom Metazoa; phylum Chordata; class Amphibia; order Anura; family Ranidae; genus Lithobates; species Lithobates clamitans. Next base: position 4,285,678 of record JBBGZY010000761.1, read on the forward strand.
AATAGAGTTGAGGTCAGACGGATAGATTTACAGCATATATCCCAACATGTTTCGGTAATTAATATGTATTGTTCCTTCATCAGGGATTTAACAGTTGGGTGATCAAATCCTTATCTGTAATGTAAAATGTATAAGGTAATGAAATAAAATCATGATATATAGAATTGTGAGAGAGTGTCAATCATAACAATTTAGATATTATTCAATGTTAGGGCTAGTCATACTTGCATAGATGAGGTTCATGGAAAATCATACAAAACAATAACAAGAAAAAGAACAGGCTCGCTGGGAGGTCCACAGGAATTTAGGATGGGCAGTTGTAGGTGCAGGACTAAATACTGCAGCACATCCACAAGAGACGCCTGATTAGGATCTAAACAATCAAGATAGTAAAAAAAGGTAGGACAATTTAAAGTTAGTCCCACATACAGTTTGAAAGATCTATCAGACTGCAATGTAGGGACATAGGGATATATATCCCCAGTTAGCCAGTGCAAATAGTAATTTTACCTTTAGCTTTACACATTCAAGACGCAGACCGCTGGGCAGCAGTTCCACGACTGACAAGTGCCCAGTGAGTGTCTGTGTCCTAAGTAGCACAGCTGATATGGCTTTAGCAAATCAGTGTGACTGACAGCGTGGATGGACTTGCCCCAACTACTCAGCTGTATGAATAACAGCTGTGGATGGAGCTCAGAGCGTCCCCCCGACGTGGAGGCTCGTGGCGTAGCCACGCCCAGATGGGCGTGATGACGTCACGCGTCACCGGCTTGTGTGAAATCCCCATTTGTATGGCGAACCAACAGTGGGGACACAGAAAAAGCTCCTCCTCACATACAAAGCACAGGAGGCTAGGTGATAAGATACCGCCTTCCAGCTAAATGCGAGTGAAGCTTACCCGCCGGGTGTCTGCGAGCAGACAGGCGGTCCATGCACCACATGCTGCGCCATGTAGCGGATAGAGAAAATATAGCCAGCCTGTTGTACAGAGGATGATAGCCCCATCTAGGCGTGGCTTCGCCACGTGCCTCCGCGTCAGGGAGACGCTCTGAGCTCCATCCACAGCTGATATTCATACAGCTGAGTAGTTGGGGCAAGTCCATCCACGCTGTCAGTCACACTGATTTGCTAAAGCCATATCAGCTGTGCTACTTAGGACACAGACACTCACTGGGCACTTGTCAGTCGTGGAACTGCTGCCCAGAGGTCTGCTTCTTGAATGTGTAAAGCTAAAGGTAAAATTACTATTTGCACTGGCTAACTGGGGATATATATCCCAATGTCCCTACACTGCAGTCTGATAGATCTTTCAAACTGTATGTGGGACTAACTTTAAATTGTCCTCCCTTTTTTACTATCTTGATTGTTTAGATCCTAATCAGGTGTCTCTTGTGGATACGTTGCACTATTCGGACCTCCCAGCCAGCCTGTTCTTTTTCTGGTTATTGTTTTGTATGATTTTCCATGAACCTCATCTATGTAAGTATGACTAGCCCTAACATTGAACAATATATAAATTGTTATGATTGACACTCTCTCACAATTCTATATATCATGATGTTGTTTCATTACCTTATAAATTTTACATTACAGATAAGGATTTGATCACCCAACTGTAAATTTCCTGATGAAGGAACAATACATATTAATTTCCGAAACATGTTGGGATATATGCTGTAAATCTATCCGTCTGACCTCAACTCAATTCGGGCAGCGGGTTGTGAGCTCTGGGTTGATATATTTACCTTGTATGTATTGATGTACATTTTTTAGTAAATATATATATTGTGTATTTGTATTCATATATTTTTCATATTTTCTATATATTTAACAAAATTGGCACATATGTGCATTTTATACAATCTTACTCTTTATACATCATTCTGCCGCTAAAGTCCTAAGGGGCGACTCCTTTGTGCACCTAATGCACATCTCCCTTTATCCCAACATGATAACTACCACAAACACACCTCCAAGACGACCACTGCCTTGCTAAAGAAGCTGAGGGTAAAGGTGATGGACTGGCCAAGCCTCCAGACCTAAACATCTGTGGGGCATCCTCAAACGGAAGGTGGAGGAGCGTAAGGTCTCTAACATTCACCAGCTCTGTGATGTCATCATGGAGGAGTAGAAGAGGACTCCAGTGGCAACTTGTGAAGCTCTGGTGAACTCCATCCCCAAGAGGGTTAAGGCAGTGCTGGAAAATAATGGTGGACACAAAAAATATTGACACTTTGAGCCCACTTTGGATATTTTCACTTAGGGAAGTACTCACTTTTGTTGTCAGCGGTTTAGACATTAATGGCTGTGTGTTGAGTTATTTTGAGGGGACAGCAAACACTGTTATACAAGCTGTACACTCACTACTTTACATTGTGGCCAAATGTAATTTCTTCAGTGTTGTCACATGAAAAGATATAATAAAATATTTACAAAAATGTGAGGGGAGTACTCACTTTTGTGAGATACTGTGTATGTGTATATATATATATATATATATATATATATATATATATATATATATATATATATATATATATATATATGAAAAAACCTCCTCCTTTCATGTTGCGAGTGTTGCCTGTCTGCTTACCAACTCTATCCACCACTTCCTGGATTCCTTGCGTGCTTTTCAGCTTCTCCTTTGCTGTTTACTTTCAATCTTTAATTACTACATATCCCATGGTACCTTGCTGCCTGCAAGCGATGATTCCTGTACTGACTCCACCTCCAGAGTCTCCTCCTCTCAGCACCTCTGTGAAATGTGTGACACAGCAGTGCTACTCACAGGGCATAGTGACTACATGTCACAGAATTTGCAGAAGTAAGTGTGAGTGGATCTTCACAAAGTAAGTTTACAGACTTTAAGATCACTCAAATTAATAGGAGTAAGCTAGAAATAAATGAAACACAATGTGCAAATTAATATATGATTCTAATTTTGATAGTAGATACACTTTAAGTTTAAAGATGTGTAGACTAGCTATTAAAGGGGGAGAACACATGATTTGCAATCACACTGCCTCCCTTCTTAAAAGAGAAGTATAGACAAAGCTTTTTTTGGCTATACTTCTCCTATGAATCATAGGAGTACAGTTCGTTCTGCACTCCTGTGACCTGTTTTCAGCCGGTGCCGAAGCCCGCTGTCGGCTGACGTTACAGAGCCGGTCCAGGCTCTGAAAAGATCACAACCATATGGTAAGGATCCACCCAGAACCCTGGACCAGCACCTGGCTCAGACTCTCAGCAATCAGCCAAGTGCCTCCTACCCCCTCCACAGCCCAACACTGCAGTGAGGGCTGGAGGGGAGAGCAGACAACTGCTGACTGACAGTCTTGGCTCCCTGCTCAGAGAGGAGGGGAGAACTGTGCGATCAGCAGTGTTTGATCGCTCAGTTCTCACTACAGAGCCAGTGGGGGACAGACGCAGCATCAGAACTATGCTGCGTCCACCCAGTTGAGTATAATGTTTGTTTGCTTTTTTAAGCCATACTTCTCTTTTAACAACTGTTATATTATCCACAGAGTGTACTGTTTTCATTATACCTAAAACATATTTTTAAAAAATAACACATTTCCTTTAACAGATGATTTCTTGACCTAATCATATAGATGGTTGCCCAGTGAGTAGAAGTTTGCTAAATTGAATTATTAATTTAGTATTGCTACTGTCAGTAAAATTATACAACTAAATTCTGTGTAATGAAAATTTCTGACTAATACAAGCACACTACCTATTTTGACAAAGGTCATTGAAACATGCAGGGGACAGTATCCAGAGATGACCTCTATGTCACATGACTATCCTGTAGACGAAAATGAAGACCCTGTACAAGGAAACTAGAAGGCACTACCTTCCTTCCTCTAGCCTGACAATGAATGCCAGCATCCTACTAATGTATCCAAATCACAAAAGGTTTTTGTAGATCATCTGCTGATGTCGGCATTTCATTTTGCAGACTATCATATAGTTATACTTATCCCTTCACAATGAATGATATAAAAACAGAGGAATAGAACATTGGGAAAATGTCTAAATTAGCCCGAATTCTGGTTGTCATTTCTCAAGAGCAGATCAGCAAATAAACACTTGCAGATAAAAATTCTTTTCAAAATAGAGAGGCTCAGGGTAGCATGATTTTGACACATTTTGACATTTTCAACCAACCCCGTTTTCACCATTTTTTTACGCAACTAAATTGATGTAACAACTTCTAATGTCAAACTTTGATCTAGAAAGATTTTACAGCAGGGTAAAGTGCTGCAAATCAAAAAATGATTATCTTGCCATGCTTTATAGTAAAGACCTTTTATCTCTATCCATAGTCTGTAGTAGAAGAAAAAAGGTATATATAATCACATATCTGCCAAACAAAGAAATCAGCAAGGGTTCTTCACAGGAGCGTGACTATGAGCCCCATAGGAACATTTTGGTAAGACCCCTTCCAGCTAACTTTCTCAATAGTACCTGGCAAAATCAACTGGGACAGTACATGTATCATAAAGTATTTCATATTTTAACTGAGAGTATGTTATCATTTTTTGAGTATTTGTGTGTGAATTTCAAGCTTGAATATTCTTGTATTATATTTATCCAAAGTAAAGCTAGTTACTAGGCAAGAAAACACTTAAAACAGGCCCATTACATGTGTTAAAGTGTATTAGAGTCAAAACAAGCAACTATGCCCAGAAGATGTTTGTGTACCTGCTTGCCCACCGTATACTGTGTATATATACGGTGGCAAGGCAGCTTTTCTGCACAGGAACACGTACCTAGTACTGCACTTCCAGGTCTGGGGCACACGCATGCCGCCAGTGGCCTGCTGTCGCTGGCGATGCGTCCATAAGGGCACACGGGCGCTGCCCCCTCTCTCCAGCCACCTCCCTATGACTAATTGCATTGCATGAATTCATCCATGGCTGCCGCTGCCTCCCCCTATTCAGGCCCCTTTTCGGGCTTTGGGCACCTGAATTACAGCGGCGGGACATGTTTTTGAAGCACCTGATTAGAACCATAGGCTCTAACAGGCGTCAAAAAAGGTGACCTGCGAGCACCATGCTTGGCGCTCGCAGGTCACCCAGGTGTGTTAGAACAGCGAATGAATATTCAACACTGAACCGCCTCTCCGCCAATCAGGTGCTGGGGTCTGTTACCCATCACCTGATTGGCTGAAATGACAGGCGCTGTGATTGGACGCCTGGCAGGAGGAGAGGATGGGAGGAGAGGACGGGTAGAGACACATGAAGACACCACTCAGAAGACACCACTCACCGCCATCACCCGCTGCCCCACTGAGACAGGGTAAGTGACGGGCAGAAGGTGAGCGGACGGGGAGTCACAGCGGCGGCATTGGATGGCACAGTGACAGCATTCGATGGGCAGAGTGGCAGCATTCAATCTTTTCAATCTGTGACAACACTGAAGAATTTACACTTTACTACAATATAGAGTAGGGGGTGTACAGCTTGTATAACAGTGTAAATTTGCTGTCCCCTCAAAATAACTCAACACACATCCATTAATGTCTAAACCACTGGAAACAAAAGTGAGTACACCCCTAAGTGAAAATGTCTAAATTGGGCCCAATTAGCCATTTTCCCTCCCCGGTGTCATGTGACTCGTTAGTGTTACAAGATCTCAGGTGTGAATGGGGAGCAGGTGTGTTAAATTTGGTGTTATCACACTTACTCTCTCATACTGGTCACTGGAAGTTCAACATGATACCTCATTGCAAATAACTCTCTGAGAATCTGAAAAAAAGAATTGTTGCTCTACATGAAGAAGTGCATGTGCTCAGCGTCATATCTAAACAGAATTGTTGCTTTACATAAAGATGGCCCAGGCTATAAGAAGATTGCCAAGACCCTGAAACTGAGCTGCAACACAGTGGCCAAGACCATACAGCGGGTTAACCAGAAAGACTCCACTCAGAATAGGCCTCGCCATGGTTGACCAAAAAAGTTGAGTGCACGTGCTCAGCGTCTTATCCAGAGGTTGTCTTCGGGAAATAGGCGTATGAGTGCTGCCAGCATTGCTGCAGAGGTTGAAGGGGTGCGGGGTCAGCCTGTCAGTGCTCAGACCATACGCCGCACACTGCATCAAATTGGTCTGTATGGCTGTCGTCCCAAAAGGAAGCCTCTTCTAAAGATGATGCACAAGAAAGCCCACAAACAGTTTGCTGAAGACAAGCAGACTAAGGAAATGGATTAGTGGAACCATGCTCTGTGGTCTGAGGAGACCAAGATAAACTTATTTGGTTCAGATGGTGTCAAGCGTGTGTTGTGGTGGCAACCAGGTGAGGAGTACAAGGACAAGTGTGTCTTGCCTACAGTAAAGCATGGTGGTGGGAGTGTCATGGTCTGGGGCTGCGTGATTGCTGCCGGCACTGGGGAGCTACAGTTCATTGAGGGAACCATGAATGCCAACATGTACTGTGACATACTGAAGCAGAGCATGATCCCCCCCCCTTCGGAGACTGGGTAGCAGGGCAGTATTCCAACATAACGACCCCAAACACACCTCCAAGATGACCACTGCCTTGCTAAAGAAGCTGAGGGTAAATGTGATGGACTGGCCAAGCATGTCTCCAGACCTAAACCCTATGGAGCATCTGTGGGGCATCCTCATCCTCCTCCATCTTTCGTGATGTCGTCATGGAGAAGTGGAAGAGGACTCCAGTGGCAACCTGTGAAGCTCTGGTGAGCTCCATGCCCAAGAGGGTTAAGGCAGTGCTGAAAAAAAATGGTGGCCACACAGAATATTGATACTTTGGGCCCAATTTGGACATTTTGACTTAGGGGTGTACTCACTTTTGTTGCCAGCGGTTTAGACATTAATGGCTGTGTGTTGAGTTATTTTGCAAAGTGTCATTTCTTTAGTGTTGTCACATGAAAAGATATAATAAAATGTTTACAAAAATGTGAGGGGAGTACTCACTTTTGTGAGATACTGTATATATATATATATATATATATATATATATATATATATATATATATATATATATATATATATATATATATATATACTGGATTTACATTAAAGTATTACTAAACCCAGGACCCTTCATTCACTATATCTGGTCTCCCACAGTACACAGAACATGGAAATGCAATTGTTTTAGTAAATACAAACTGTTAAATACCTTTTGTCATCAGCAGTATATAGCAGACTTGCGACTTCTATCAGTTCCTGGTAAAGCTTGTAGGAGGAGTTTTCATACTGCACTGAGCTGTTCTATCAGAAACCAGGACCACCGACCCTCTGTTTAGACAGTGCTGATTGGCACTGTGCTGATCACATGCACTTTCCCAAGAAAAAAATAACTCTCTAGCAATACACACCAAACTGAGCATGTGCAGCCTGACTCCAAAGGCTGTCTTATCCGGACATGTTCTGGAGTCAGCAGAAGAAGAGGGGGATCTGTGCATAAAGGACCACACAGCCTTTTTACACAATGAAGAGGAATAACCCCTTAGTTTCCACAGTGAGTATAACAAGCATATTTTACTGCATATACAGACTGATTTTACGGTTGTGGGTTTAGTAAAACTTTCATTTCTATCTGAATTTTGTTTCAACCGTATAGCAGCAACACGTGCTTTAAATAAGTGTTAAAAAAAAGTGTCAATGGGGCTAATTTTCTAAAACCGGAGAAATTTGCAAAATCTGGTACAGCACTGCATAGAAACCAGTTAGCTTCCAGGTTTTATTGTCAAAGCTTAATTGAACAGGCCGAAGTTAGAAGCTGATTGGCTACCTTGCACAGCTGCACCAGATTTTGCACTATCCAGTTTTAGTAAATCAGCCCCATTGCTCCTTATCTTCATACTAGTTTTTGATCAGCTAGACCAGTGGTTCTCCACCCCTCTAGTGCGGTGACCCCTTGATAAAATTTCCCAAGTTGTGGGTACCCCTAACAGTAAAATTATTTTCGTAGTGTGGGTTGTCAGCACCCAAGGCAAGACAAGTAATTTGCGCCCCTAACCCACGGACATTTAGCACTCCCTGAGTCCCTTCCACTCGTACAGTATTAAAACCCCTTATGCTACATTTTAGGATGTACCACTCTTTTTCTTTGTTCTCCTTTCTTTCCCTTTTATCTCTCTCTATCCTAATTTCTTGTTTTTTTTTCTCCATCCCTCTCTCTAGCCATCTTTCTTATTCTTTAAATTATTCTTTCTCTCCCTTTTTCTTTGTTCCTCCCCCTCTTCTGCTCTCCCTTCCATGTATTCTCTATTTTTTTTCCTTTTCTTACTGCTTGGTGGGTGGGGTTAATGGGATGAATGGCAGTGCTGGTTGGGGGGGGGGGGTTCTGATCAGCCAACTTAGATGCTCTTGATCAAGGTCATCTGCTGATCTGAGAACTGTAGTGGGGACTTTTAATGGCAACTATAATCACAGGTAGTGTTACTGACTGTGTCTCCGGCTTCACTGTGTCTCCGACTTTGTGGTGTCTCGTAGCAGTGACACTTATGCCGAAATCAGGAGATGGGGTCTCCTCCAGCCCCTCCCACTTTACATTCCTCACCAGTCTGCTGACCTCTAGTCTCTGCCCCCCAGCCATGACATGAACTGAATGGGCGGCTGCGAAAAGGCTGAGTGGGCGGCCATGGGCTCCAGGAACAGCCCAGCTGGGCGGCCACAGGCACCAGAGACAGCCCTGCTAGGCGGTAACGAAAAGGCTGGGAGAGTGGTGTGGGCTTCAGGAACAGCCCAGGACTCGGTGATCCCTGGAAAATCGTCATTCGACCCCCGAGGGGGTCCCGACCCCCTGGTTGAGAACCACTGAGCTAGACAGACAGTAATGAAACTAAACAGACATGAAACTAGTATTATCAAAAGTTGAGGTCAGCAGTTGATATCTTTATTTTCATTTTATGACAGGTTTCCTTTAAATGCTAGACAAATGAGAATGAAAAATTTGCTGAGAATTTCTCAACAATAGGACCACAGAAAGTTATAAGATGTTAGCATTTAACATGGTGTCTGCATTATTATTCTTTTTGTAGGCTTTTTTTACTTTATTTTTCCTGGTGAGTCTATCAGCAACACAGTTCCTACCCTAGAGTGACAAAGCTCACTCACTGACTGTATCTACAACAAAAACAGGACTATATAAATCCCAGGAACTCCATTTCCCTGTACCATAGAGGGGCAGAGTTCTGTAGTCCTAGATAACTAGTGATAACTAGAACAATATAACTGATATTAATGCAGCATTAGCAGAGAGCACAAGAAGGTATTGCTGACAAGATTACTGGCAAGAACAACAGATCTTGTTTCGTAGGTATCAAATAGATTTATTAATACTCAATATATTAAACACTGAAAAAGGGACCAAATAAGTTTGAAGTCTTTTAATTTGACATGCTAGCAAACATTCAAAATTCAATAACTTATTTGGTGAAGTTGGCTTATTTCCAACATAATACAGAATAATTATTGGCAGATTTTCAGAAGAATGATGAGAATATGTTTTTCATTTTTTTAATAGGGAACTAGGTGTATAGTAGCAAATCAGTTCAGGGTCTGTTTGCTTAGAAACGTCCCCACAGTAGTGCTAATCACAAGTGTTTTTCACCTAGCCACAAATTCTGTATATAATGACTTTGCTGTGTTGTGAACAGTTCCCAGAGCTGCTAATGATGCTGTCATTCACTGTTATGACTCTTTTCACTCAACCTGTACTTTGGGTTACATATTTACAATGCAAGTTGTCTTTCTTTTTTGTTATAATTTAAAAAGAAAAGGTATATTTTTGAAAAAAAAAATGCCTATCTATTTATTTATCTATCTCTCAATCTATCTATCTTTTAGTCTGACTACCAAAGATTCATCTTGACTATATGGACTCTTCATGCAAAATAACACAAAAATAGGGTTTAACTGTTGACTTTTAAAGTATTACTAAGCCCTAGTTTTTTTTTTTTACATTAAAATAACAAACATGTTATACTTATCTGCTCCGCAAAATGGTTTTGCACAGAGCAGCCCAGGTCCTCCTCTTCTCGTGTCCTACACTGGCACTCCTGGCCCCTCCCTCCTTCAGGGTGCTCCCACAGCAGCAGCTTGCTCTGGGGACACCTAAGCAGGCTAGCTCCCTCCATTTCCTGATTGGCTCACTGGCTGTGATTGACAGGCTGCCAATCAAGAGTGCGAGTCCCCGAAGAGTCAAGGTTCTCATGGGCATTGCTGGATCGAGAAGAAACTCAGGCAAGTTTTGGGGGGCTGCTGCACATAGAAGGTTTTGAGCCCTATCAGGACAACAGGAGGGCCCATATTGTACACACACAGTACACATGTTGCGCACACAACAGAGTGACGTGAACATTGAAATTGTGCTACAACTGCTTGAATGACAGCTAATGCCATGGGCCAGAGCATGGCTGCATGTTACTGAGCAAGGAAGGGATCACTAGTTGCACAGCACTGTGGCTGGGAGGAAACTGTAATATGTAGGGAAGAGAGAAAGCAAGAAGAGGAAGCTAGAAAAGAGAGGAACTGGACACATAGCCTTTCCCGTCATCACGTCTATCAGCATGAGTGAATGCTGAAATTCTGCTGGAGCTGCTTCACTGACAGTGAATGAGCTGCCCTATGCACAACATATGAAAATGCATCATTAAAACGCACACAGGAATGTGGGTTCCCATTATGATAGGGATGAATAAGGCCTTAAAAAAGGATTTAAAGGGGTTGTAAAGGTAAAATTTTTTTCACCTTAATGCATTCTATGCATTAAGGTGAAAAAACTTTTGACAGTACCGCCGCCCCCAGCCCCCCCGTTTTACTTACCTGACGCCTCGAATCTTCACTGCACGTTCTTGTCATCTTCGCTGCAGCTCAGCCTGGTCGCTGATTGGCTGCAGTGGATGGATTGAAAGCAGCGCAGCCATTGGCTCGCGCTGCTGTCAATCACATCCGATGACACGGCGCGCCGGGTGGCGGGGCCGAGTGATACAGCGAGCGGCTATAGCCGCCGGCTGTATCACGGGAGCGCGCCCGCAAGCACTCACCACCATGCGAGGGAGCTCGCATTAAGGTGGTGAATGCTTGCGGGGAGGAGCTGAAACAGCCGCCGAGGGACCCCAGAAGACTAGGTTCGGGGCCACTCTGTGCAGAACGAGCTTCACAGTGAAGGTAAGTATAACATGTTTGTTATTTTTTTTTTTTTTAAATTACCTTTACAACCGCTTTAAGTCTTTGTTGAGCTGTTGTGATCTTTGAACATAAATTATTTCACCGTACATGCAGCTGGAGTGGCCTGTAATTGCTTATTTTAAATCTCTTTTACTAAAATATATAAATGTTCTAAAAATATTAAACACTTTTACTTTCAATAATTTTTATTGAGATATATATATATAATAGAAAAATGCACATATGGAAACGTAGGACATATGGTTTTTATGGAATACAGTACAATATAGTACACATAGTTACAACAGATTCAAGAAAGGATGAACGTTATTGCACAAGGACAAGTACCGCTCATCTTGATATATGGAGGACACATTAAGTAAAGTAATCATGTTGATACCAAACAAGCCACTGAGACCAAAGTTTTCTGGTGGGTAATAATCGCAATTCTGAGACCACAAACATTCGCTCATAAGAGCCATGGGTATTCACCAAGGTTATCACCTCATCTAACAAGATTGGGTCTGTGGACTTCCAATGCCGGGTAATGGCTAGCCTAGCTGCTAAGAGAATGTGGACAGTCACACATCATAGGTGCCAGGGGATATTATCAATGCCTATACCTAATAAAGCAAGTTCTGGTGTCTTTGATAACTAGAGATGAGTGTGAATACTTCTGACCAGAAATGTGAGCGTGCGCTACATTCCCATAAGATGTGTAGCAAACTGCCTGCCTCTCCACAGTTTCTCCAGCAAGTAGGGGATACAGATGGAGTGAATGTGTGGAACTGGAAAGGGGTAATATACTTGTAGAACCCTCTACCTTAGGTAGGTAGGTGCTAGAGTAGTGTTTGTATTTTACTGTCAGTGCAGGTAAATTTAGGCAGGCCTAGCTGTGAGCAGGAGAATAGTTTAGTGTAGCAGCAGGTGACTGACATGTACTTTATCTCTCTGGCGCCTCCTCTGTTTCCAGTGAGAAGGTTCTGGAAAAGGGACAGGGCAGAGAGCTGGAGTGACATGGGTTGTATTTGGGAGCCCTGACCAATCCCCAACTAGGATTGGCAGGGGGCAGGCCTCCTATATATACCCATGGTCAGCCTGCTGTGGGAGAACTTGTCGGGTGGAAGAACTGAAATGATGGCGTGTTAGACTGTGGTGGCCCTAGAGGGACTACCTTTCTGGGGGGGGGGGTGACCTCGGGCCTGGAGCTTGTGAGCTGGGAGGGAGCCTCTCTTTACATGGTCATTGAGAGTTGTCCTTGAACAGGAGCAGGATGAAGACAGTGGGGAGCACTGCCAGGAAAGTCATGCAGGAGGGATGTTGCGGGTCATGCCGGGGTCGGTGAGTGAGAAGCACAGTGAGAAGCTCTGGGAGAGACATGCTAGGATCTGGATGTGGAGCCAGAGGAAGAAACTGTAGTGTTGTTGACGTCAAGTCGCTACAGCCAGGAGGGTTGGCAGGATTTGCATCGGACGTGCTGGGATCAGTAGTCCACCAAGTATCAGTTAGCACAATTATCTTTTTCATCTAAAATGGTTGCTACTACAGAGGGGGCTGCAGACCCTCGCCTGCAAATTGCTACTAGAAAAATGTTAGGTCTTATTCAGAGTGAGGCCTAACCATGTGCTAACTGTGACAGGAATCTAGAATTGGACAGTGAAGGAAAGCAAGTGATCTCAAGTAGTGTGCTGGAGGAGATGTGCAGTAGAAGAGACTGTCAGTTTTTAATAAATTACCTTTATTTCAAGTAGAAGTATTCATCATTTAGGCATCCCATGTCCCTTTTCCCCATCCAAGTTTAATCCCTTAATAAAAACAACAAAAACAAGCAAGAGACTGTTCATTGTCTGGAGAAAGTGTGCCTAAAATGGATGTCTGACCAAGTAGGCAGATGTGTGGATGCTGAAACACGTAGCGACCCCACGGGGGCACCGCTACATCCTAACAGAGACTGACTTTGTAAATAAATTCCCAAAGGTTGGAAGAACAAGTCGCTTTGTAACTAAAGGTCAGAGCTGACATGCATTGGGAGGGACCAAAAGAATGGTTAATGTCTCTTTCCCACTTTAGCATCGGTGGTAATTTACTAAAGGTAGTTTTGGCTTGGAGTAATACGTGGCGTTATTCCTTTGATACAAGTATTTTCAGTTGATAAGTACTTCCACACCTTTTCTTGTACTTATATATGTAGTTGAGGGTTGAATATTAAACACTTTTAACACCCATAGTGTTTTAGTTCATCCCAACCTCGGTTACATTTCTGGGTCAGCTCGGTCTACATCTCAATGTGGAGAATAGTAAATCATTTAAAAAATTGCACATTTTAAAAACAGAATACTTAATACATACAAACATTATCAAGTAAAGTTAGCAGAACACAATATTTTACACAATATCTGTGTTATAACAAACACTTTATTCTTTATCCTGTAATTCTAATATTTTATTTGGCAGTATTATGCTCAGACTGCTCCTTCCAAATGCCGCATTTATTGGCGTAAACCATTGACATTACCATGTAACAAAAATCAAACATTGCGAAACTACTCACATCCTACAGGTAACATGACATAGCTTGTGCTTGTAATTCTTTAATGCTGTCAGCATGTTAGCCACAGCAGCTTAATATACCTATTGTATTCACCAAGGAAATACTCCCCATAATATTTCCCCATAACCAGAGTTACCTGCAACTCGCCTTGGACGATCATTTTCTTAAAAAGTTCAAGATTTCCCAACATACTTATAACTGTGCATTGTGTTCAGGAACACCTGCAGTACGCAATGCAAATTTTGGTGACTGTTTTTGAATCACCTGTAACTCTTTCCAGTCTAAATTAGGAATCTTTAAAACTGGAGATAGTCTCAAGCTATATCCCATTTGATCAAAGATAGCCAATCAGAAGAGGACGATTGTTGGAACAGAGTTTTTTTGTACAGTCTCAGGTTTTAATGTGGAATTAAAGTTCTGCTTGGAAAAATTTCTTGGAGCAACAGCTTTTAAAAAAAGGTGGCATGCAAAGTCTCACACTGCTGAATTTAGTTCTGCTTTAAGTCCTGCATGGTGTTTGGCATGTCTCCTGCCTAAGCTTAAAGACCCTCGATTATCCCTTGCTTTTCCATTTTGATTTCCTTGAAGGAACTTCTTATCCTTTTGGACACTGTGGTACGTACTAAGGTTGGAAATATTTATATTCTTTGTCAGAAACACATGAGCTTGTAGGCATGTGCAGTTTATTTCTTCTACTTCAGGAGGCACTCAACTGCAGTGGCCCTGCAGCTCGAGAGGAAGTGTGAAGGAACCTGGCTCCTCTATGGTTTCCTGGGTCACTGGGGAAGCTATCCAGCTCGATGCTGTTGCCCCATGTCACTCTGGAAGTCATCTTGGTTCAGGCAAAGCCTATTTAAGGCTCTGCCCACCTGGGATTGGCATGCTTTTTGCAAGTGGGTAGTGCAGGGAAAAGTGCCCTGTGTGTTAGGGACAGTACTAGCGATAGGGAAAAGTTCCTGATGAGGAGGGAAAGCATAGGGTTGCATTCCTTCCGGATATCTTCCTGATTGGGCATGAAACGGCCAGGCCACATTCTGCCCCTCTCTACAGACGCTGTCATTCTGGCTGGAACCCACTTTCTTCATGCTGCTGTAACCTTGAGTACACCTGGTCAGGCAGTCTTCCCACCCGGAGTGTTGTGAACTGTTGCTGCATTGCATTAATACAAGTTTATCACCTCTCCAGACTGTGTGAATTATTGTCGCCTCAACCCACTGCACCCCACCTACAAGCTTTAGCATTCTTCAGGAGAACGGGACTGCAGCCTCTCTTTAGTTCAGCAAGGTAAAGCATTCATGCTAGTGCATTCTTTTAGGCCAAGACACCAAAGAGTGCTTGGCGAGTATAAGTAAAGTATGTCAGGAGCCCAATTTTAATATCAGTGTGTACAAGATCAAAGATACTCTTTCACCATATTAACCACTTGCCAACCGCGCTATAGGCGAATGACAGCTACATCATGGCCGGCTAGTTCTAGGATGCTGTCATACGATGACGTCCCATGATCGTGCCCGCCGCACGCTGCTGTAGGGTGCTGGCGGCATGCTCTGTGATCAGGAGGACACTGCTGATCACAGATTGAGGTAAAGAGCCAATCAGCAGCTCTTTACCACGTGATCAGCTGTGTCCAACGGATGTCAGATGTCGGTTATCGGCTGTCAGCATGAGGATCAGAGAAGAGAGCCGATAAAAGGCTCCTCTAAAAGGGACATCTACACTGATAATCGGGGCACTGATTATCAGTTTCCTATCAGTGCAGTCTCGCCCACCAGTGCTGCCAATCTGTGCCAAGTGCTGCCAATCAGTGTCCACCAGTGATGCTAATCAGTGCAAACCATTGCTCCCCATCAGTGCTGCCAATCAGTGCCCATCAGTGCCTTTTCATCAGTGTCACCTATCTGTGCCGCCTACTAGTGCACATCAGTGCCACCAGTGTCTTCTATCAGTGCAACCTCACCAGTGCCTCCTCATCAGTGCCCACCAATGCCGCCTCATCAGTAACCATCAGCCCAGCCTATCAGTGCCCATCAATAAAAGAGAAAAATTACCTGCTTGAAAATTTTATAACAAACTATGAAAAAGTTTGTTTTTCCGAATTTCTGATCTTTATTTGTTTAGCAAAAAATAAAAAACCCGGCAGTGATTAAATACCACCAAAAGAAAGCTCTATTTGTGTGAAAAAAATGATAAAAATTACATTTTGGTATAGTGTTACATGACTTGGCAATTGTCATTCAAATGTGACAGTGCTAAAACCTAAATTGGCCTGGATAGGAAGGGGGTAAAAGTGTCCAGTAGGCAAGTGGTTAAACAATTTCAAATGGACAAATCTAATTATCATAGAATTGCAGTGCAGTGCAGTACTGATTGGACAAGGTGGAGATTGTGACATCACCTCCCCGCCTCTCAGTTAGGGATGACCCCGATGTTAGAGTCAAACGTAAGTTCGGCTCGAACATCGGGTGTTCACCCGTTCACCCAATACTGAACATTATGGGGCATTCATAGGAAATTCGAAATCCCGCAGAACGCGCCATGATGAACAGCGAGACCGTCAATGCACTGCGAGACCTGACCTGCATGCTTTGGCCAATCAGAGCATGCTCTGCTGTGAGAGCCATGATTGGCCAAAGGCAGGGTGCCTTTGGCCAATCATGACTCGGGGGGCTGAGTCCACGCCCCACACTATGTAAGGCTGCTTACACGGCAGCCGTACATAGTTTTATGAATGAGAGCAGCAAAATTACATTTGTAAAGGAAAAAATGTCATTTAAAACTGCTCGGGGCTGTAATGTATTGCCGGATCCCGGCAATATAGATAAAAATCATTGAAAAAAACGGCATAGGTTCCCCCCCAGTTTATTACCAGGCCCTTTGGGTCTGGTATGGATATTAGGGGGAACCCTGCACCAAAATTTAAAAAACAAATTGTGTGGGGGTCCCCCCAAAATCCATACCAGGCCCTTCAGGTCTGGTATGGATATTAAGGGGAACCCTGCACCAAATTGTTTTTTAAATGGTGGAGGGGTCCCCCCCAACAAATCAATACCAGGCCCTTCAGGTCTAGTATGGATTTTAAGGGGAACCTCAAGCCCAAATTTTTTTTAAAATAGCGTAGGGGTCCCCCCAACATCCATACCAGACCCTTATCTGAGCACGCAACCTGGCATGCTGCAAGAAAAGGGGGGACTAGAGAGCGGCCCCCCTCCTGAACCGTACCAGGCCACATGCCCTCAACATGAGGGGGTGTTTTGGGGTCCCCCAAAACACCTTGTCCCAATGTTGATGGGGACAAGGACCTCATACCCACAACCCTTGCCCGGTGGTTGTGGGGGACTGCGGGCGGGAGGGTTATCAGAATCTGTAAGCCCCCTTTAATAAGGGGACCCCCAGATCCCAACCCCCCATGTGAATGGGTATCCCTACACATTCACCAAAAAAAGTCTCAATATGGTAAAAATGACAGGAGACAGTTTGGGACAAGTCCTTTATTAAAATAAAAAAACTGTTCCGCGATGTCCATTTATCTTCGATCACAGCGTCCGACGACACGAGAAAAAAAGAAAATCGGAAAAAACTCTGCCTCCATGGGAGGCTCCTTCTGACGGCAGGCTTTCTGCATTGAGAGCTGTATATATAGCTGAGGGAAATGGATGACTCCGACTGAAGTTGCATGACGTTACATGATGTCAGAAGGGGGTGGAGTCACCGGTTTACGTCACCGGGTGGCCCTGCCCTCAGCTATATAACAGCTGTCAATGCAGAAAGCCTGCAGTCAGCAGGAGCCTCCCATGGAGGCAGAGTTTTTTTTATTTATTTTTTTCTCGGGTCATCGGACGCTGTGATTGAAGATGAATGGACATCACGGGACACTTTTTTTTTTAAATAAAGGTACTTGTCCCAAACTATCTCCTGTCATTTTTACCATTTTGACACTTTTTTTGGTGTACCCGATATCCATTCACATAGGGGGCCCGGAATCTGGGGGTCCCATTATTAAAGGGGGCTTCCAGATTCTGATAAGCCCCCCGTCTGCAGACCCCCACAACCACCGGGCAAGGGTTGTGGGGATGAGACCCCAAAACACCCTCTCTATGTTGAGGGCATGTGGCCTGGTACAGTTCAGGAGGGGGGGCGCTCTCTCGTCCCCCCTTTTCCTGCAGCCTGCCAGGTTGCGTGCTCGGATAAGGGTCTGGTATAGATTTTGGGGGACCCCTACGCCATTTTTTTTTACATTTTGGCTCAGGGTTTCCCTTAAAATCCATACCAGACCTGAAAGGCCTGGTATGGATTTTGGGGAGGACCCCAATGCCACTTTTTTTTTTAAATTGTGGAGCGGAGTTCCCCTTAATATTCATACCAGCCCCAAAAGGCCTGATAATGGACTGGGGGGGACCCATGCGTTTTTTTTTAATGATTTTTATCTAAATTGCCGGGATCCAACAATTAATTACAGCCCCTAGCAGTTTTAAATGACATTTTTTTCTTTTAGAAATGTAATTTTGCTGTTGTACTGCTCTAAACACGGGAAAGATGCTCTACTTTACAGCCATACTAAGGACATCCCCAGGCACGATATTTAGAGGAATATTTAATTTTTATTGTTTCACTTTAAGCATTATTAAAATCACTGCTCCTGAAAAAACTACCGTTTTTTTCTGCATTGATACATGTCCCCTGGAGCAGGACCTGGGTCCCCAAACAAACACTTTTTATGGCAATAACTTGCATATCAGCCTTTAAAATGAGCACTTTTGATTTTGCATGTTCGTGTCCAATAGACTTTAATGGTGTTCGCATGTTCGTACAAATTTTTGCCTGTTCGCAAGTTCTGATGCAAACCTAACTGGGGGTGTTCGGCTCATCCCTACTCTCAATCAGAGAACACCTTTGTTCGGACTCAACTACAAAGCCATAAACTTTATCTCCTATTCACCACTAACAGGACTCCTCTCTTAGTGAAGGGTTTGTCACATGTTGACACTTGGAAGGTGAATGTGTCTTGTTTGATGTTCTACAACAAACCCAGACTTCGCTGTACAGGAGGCACATCTGTACCCAAATTGAGGTTTTTTTAGACTAGTGGCATAGTCCTCAGAGTGAAAGGCATTCATAAGTTCCTGGCTGTTGGATATAATCTTGTGCAGTCTAAGGTTTGCTATAGACAGCATCTCCTTTGTTCTGGTGAGGAGATCAATCGCTTCTTTAGCAGTTGGAAAAGACTTGAGGGCGTCGTCAATGTAGAAGTTTCTTTCAACAAATTGACAAGGATCAGATCCATATTCTTCTTCTCCAATCTAAACTGTTCTCCTTAGCCCATAAGTTGCCACTGCGGGGGGAAGGACTGTTACCGAAGACATGTACCTTCATTTGATAGACTATAACTTCCTTGTTGATGTCATTGTCTTTGTGCCATAGAAACCTGAGGTAGTTTCTGTTGTCTTCTCTCACAATGAAGCAGTGAAACATCTGTTGAATGTCTGCCATTACTGCTACAGGCTCTTGTCTGAAGCGAATCAAGACTCCTATTAGACTGTTGTTCAAGTTGGGTCCTGTAAGGAGTATGTTGTTAAGAGAAACACCTTCATGCTGAGCACTAGACTCAAAGACAACTCTGATTTCGTCTGGTTTGCGTGGGTGATACACGCCAAAGGATGGAAGGTACCAGCATTCTTCTCCCTCCTTTAGTGGGGGTGCAGCCAGGCTCTGCATGATCTCTATCAAATATATTTTGCATAAAGTCCACAAAGTGCTTTTGCATCTCTGATTTCCTGCTTAAGTTTCGATTTAAGGAGGAGAATCTACTGATGGCCTGCTGTAAGTTGTTGGGCAATCTCTCTCTTGGGAGATGAAAGGGTAGGGGTGCTACCCAGTTATTGAAGTCGTCTTGAAAGAACTCATTGTCCATTACCTTGATGAATTCCTTGTCTTCCATTGAAGGAGCCAGTATGTCATCTTCACTGGTTGCATTAGAGCCTAAGTCGTCATCTTGGCAGGAGAAAGGGCTTGTGTTACCTGAGATACCATGTTGCCATCCGTGGCTGGCTATCTTCTCTTTTACCCAGTAGTGATGTTGGCATGGTTCAAAGTAAGTGTTTCAGTCATTTGGCAGAACATTTGTCTTGAATTGCGAAATGTTGGTAGGTCTCTTCATTTTGCCTATACAGACATTGCCTATGATGACCCACCCTAGATCCATGCGCTGGGCAAATGGGGCATCTGGGGGTCCACTGACTTGTCTGTGTACCTTGTGAACTCTTATAATTTCTCTTCCTAACAGAAAAAGGATCTGAGCATCTTTGTTAAGCGGTGGTATCTCATTTGCTATTACCTTCAGGTGAGGGTGGTGGAAAGCAGCAGGTGGAGTAGGGATTTCTTCCCTGTTAGCAGATATCTGATTGCACTCAACAAGTGTAGGTAGGGGTAACTGCAAGTTACCTTTGAGAGAAGATACCATGAGCCCTTCTTTTGGAAACCTCTGTAGTTCCCCTACAGGTACCCAAGGGGTAAGGATGAGCTTCACCTTTAATTTCAAATAGATTAAACAGTTCTGATTTTGCAAGTGATCTATTGCTTTGATCGTCTAAGATGCCATACGCCTTTAGAGTCTTTTCCGATTGATCCTTGTGGTATATGTTCACCAAGCATATTTTAGCACAGGACTTATCACAGTGGTCTTCTCCACAAACTTCAGTACAGGATGACGAAATTATGGTAGAATTAGGCACTTGGTCTGTATTCTCCCCATCATGTGTTAACCTGGGAGCAGAGTTAGCAGGTTGTGCGGAGCTGGGCTCAAGCGGATGGAGTGCTTGCACATGTTCTTCACATGTTCTTCACAGCCACACTCTATGCACTTGATGGACACATTACAGTCCCTTGCAAAATGTTCTGTAGAAGCACAGCACCTGAAACATACCCTAAATGTCTATTAAAAGCTCCTTACGCTTTTCAAGAGGCTTTTTCCTAAAGCCGATACATTTTTTGAGGGGGTGTGGCTTCTTGTGAATGGGACAATGTTTTCAATCTTCCTACTCTGTTCGTGGCCACAACTGTGGTAGGAGTGGGAAGGATGTCTGTCTTTTTCACGGATACTGGGCCTCTATGGCTTCTATAGTTGCCCTGATGACTCTTAGGAAAGGTTGAGAAGATACTGTACTCACCTTAGGAAAAACTTTCTTGGTCTGTGCAATTTTCCTGATGAAGTCGCAGAAGAAAGAGAATGGAGGGAAGGAAACCTTGTTCTTTTTTTTGTATGATGACCCTAGTGCAGACCATTTCTCTTGTAAACCATATGGGAGCTTGAAGACGATTGGGTTTACCCCTCTTGCAGTGTCAAGGTAACTGAGTCCGGGTAGTTTTGGTTCGGTCTAGGCTAGCTGAAGTTCAAGGAGAAAGTCACTCAGTCTCTAGAACTCCTTGTTGTCTTTACCAGATATCTTTGGTAAAGTTTCCAGACGCATGAACAAAGCATTTTCTATAGCCTCTGGGCTGCCATAACTTTGCTCTAGTTGATCCCACACAGCTGTGAGGCCTGCTGTAGGATTGTCCATGAAAACCGATCTTAATGGCTTAACACGTGCAGTAGAGGACCAAGCCATCTGTTCAGCAGATCCAATTCTTCAGCAGCTGTAATGCCAAGATCGCTGATTGCAGTTCTGAAAGCACATTTCCAGCTTCTGTAGTTCTGTAGGTCATCAAAATTTGTAAGACCAGTCTTTGTGAGCACTCTGCGAAGTATGTACCTCACAAACTCTGCTGTCTCGGTTGTCTCTGCCTTTATGCGAGATGTTGTTGGCTGAATGGTGCTGATTGCGCTATCTTTGACATTGTTATTAAAGGACACAGGGACATATAGTGCAGCAGATGCTTTCAGGTGAGTTGCTTGCTTTAAGTCAGTTGTTCCAATGGTACATTGATTCAAGGCTGTACCAATGACTGGAAATTGACTTGCTTGCAGCTTGCTCTGATGCTCTGTGACATAAGAAGGAAGGTTAGGTAGGCAGGCAGGAAATGCATTGGAGTGATTTTGCGTACAGGAAGTTGCTGGAACCTCTTTAACTTGAAGCTGTGAAGGAGTCTCTATGTTGTCAGGAGCATTGGAGACGATGGAGTGTACACTGCAGTGGCTTAGGGTGTAGTCTTTAGTGCGTTTGAGGGGATCTTCCATTACTGCTATGTTTAGGTTTATGCTGTCTTTTTCACTTGCACCTTCATCTGCACTGATAGCTTGCTCTAGGACCCTTAGCTTTGCCATAGCTGCATCATGTTTTCTATGTTTTCAAGATTTCTATAGATGCTCTTTGATGTGCGGTCTGAAGCACTGACTCCATTTCCAACTCTGCTCTCCTTTCTGCATATGCGACCTACACCTTGCTGGTGTCCGCTTCAGCATGGGCACTAATAAGTCGCTCACTGAGTGTTGAGTATCTTGTACTATGACTTCTAGAAGACTTATTAGAATGTCTGGTGGAAACAGATCTGTGAGATGCAGTGTCCTGTAGCAGCTCTAACTTTGCTTCTGCCTTTAATTTGGTTTGCTGGATAAAACTGTCTCTAGATTAAGAGCCTTGAAACTCTTTAATTTCTCGAGTGAAACTTCTTTGTTCATATTTTGTAAGACATTAATGAACTTGTCACTGGTAAGTTGATAGAGCTCATATGAGACAGAAAGTTGTTTAATGGCGCCCTCTAGTGTCAGTATTTCACATTCAACAGACACTGTATTAGATTCAGAAACAATCTTCTCCCAAAATAGTTTCAAGCTATTAAACAATTCAGTTCTTAAAGCTTCATAATTCTCCATTACTTTCCAAGTTGGTTTGACTGAGAGTTTGAGTAACTCAGTTGGCTCAGGATCTTGTGCTGGAGTTGCTGTGTGTTCACATTCAGAACTGTGGTAACTCATAATGGCTGAGTGATAAGCAGGCAGAATCTGTGTGCTGTAATATGACACCATGCAGCCTGAACTCAAGTTATGAGGCTTTCCATGTGCTGCTGAATTATTCTTTCTTGCAATGAGGGTAGTAACTCTTGTCTGTATCACTGTCATGCAGAAATCTTGTAATTAGTCTGTGGAACTACTGTTCTGACTCAACTACAAAGCCATAAACTTTATCTCCAGCTTCATACAGATCTTTCATGACCTGGTGTTCTATTTATCCTTTGCATCAATTCAGACAGCTTAACTCAATGAATAACTCACTGTTAGAGAGACAGACGATGAATCATTTTGAATGTTCCGTTTAATAATGGATATTCATAGGTAGAAAAATGTTGGTGTTGTAAGCCACATGGAAAGATGTTACAGCATGAGGTATACTGAGCACAATGAATTAGAGAGAGGAAGGGGAGGGGATATACAGAACTATGGTGGGAGAGTTCAGATAGACAGAGGGAATAAATCTTAAAGACACAGAGCATAATAAATCACATAGTGTAGCACAATAACCTTTGTGACAGACCTAGCTGGGACAGGGGCATTTGGAGAGGACTGAATGCTAGCCCCTTGCCTACTGATTATGGGCCCTTGTTTTATAAGGGAACGATACTCTTTGTGAGGTGTATGCCTGGGGACCTTGAAGTAATGTAACTTTAAGATTCAAGTCCATGTCCCCCCAAAACACACAGACTCTGGGAACCCTGTATATGACATATTATAAATAGTGACTGCTTCATAATGTTGGGACTCATAGAAGATGCTGATGTCATCAACTCCAGCCACCTGTCTGTTGTCTGCTATAATGTGTTTATTGTAAATAAGACTAGTGTGGCTTCTAAGAATCTTTCACCCATTGTTGTTTGTGTTAATTAACTCTGCTATTGTGTGAAGGATATTTATGATAATGTCTATTGTATAGTCAGTGAGCTAGGAGACTACAAGGATAGGACCTGAAAGGTCTTATCTCGGAGTCACCTAGTCTGGAAATGATTAGTTAATTAGCTCATGTTAATTTATTTTTCTGGTTATAGGTGTATTGTTAGAGTAATATGAGCAGGAGGGGGGGAAACTCCTCTTCAACTGAATATAAGACAGTATTCTTGTTCTAATAAACAGTTCATGTTGAGCAACCAAACGAGTATTGCCTTGTTTGTGGTTCTCAGTGGTTGGAATATCTGATATCTGTATTCAGACTGGGAGGAAGCGGTATATTATTTTTATTATTATACAGGTTTTATATAGCGCCAACAGTTTGCGCAGCGCTTTACAACATGAGGGCAGAACATTACAGTTACATTACAATTTGGTACAAGAGGAATCAGAGGGCCCTGATCGGTATATGTTGAAAGCACTCAAGCGGAGTGTGGGACATTTTGTTACAATCTCGTTTTCATTTGCTGCCAAATCACGCACCTATATGTCATTGGCTTCAAGTGGTTGTACCAGAGTGATGCCTGCAGCTGCAGGGATCACCCCGGTACTGATTTTTAGAGCCTGACAGTCCGCTCTCTAGTAATAACAACTGATGAGGCTAAGCAACTGTTATTACAAGCAGCGGGAGGGGAAATCCCCCCCTCCTTGCGCCCCTTGCTCCGGCTCACCTGTACCACCGGGAGACCAGAGCAACCAGCCAGCACGTCCAACGGCTGGCTGGAGACCTGAACAAAGCTGGTTTACTTGGGAGCCAATGCCGCAAGTTTTCAAAAATCAAACGTATTCAAATACAGCGATCTTGGCGTTTTGAATACTTTCAAGTGCAGAGGAGGGGTTTGGGGTCTTACAGACCCCAGATCCCTCCATAAAGAGTACCTGTCACTCTCTATTACTGTCACAAGGGATGTTTACATTCCTTGTGACAGCAATAAAAGTGATAAAAAAAAGGGACAATGTAAAATTAAAAAAAATATATAAATAAATAAGAAAAGGAAAAAATATGTTTTTTAAAGCCCCCCATCCCTCCGTGCTCAAGCGCCAAAGTGAAGGCATAAGTAAAAGAAGAATTTAGAGAAAAGGGCTTAGACTTTTTAGGCATGACCAAACAAAAAATGTACAAAAATATACTTTTATTATAAACATAGAAAAATTATATAATAAAAACCACATTGATAAGTCAGATACTAATTAAAATAATGCAACTGTATATAACCGATTTACAACTACATGGCATCTGTAAGATGAGGATATCATTCCATTGTGGCAGTGGATCCAAGAGTGCGGTTATATTGCAGTAAAGCGATGTAGACCTGGCTCTATATGTTACGCGCCTTGAGCTTCTTCAGGAGCTTCAGACTGACTAACAAATGTGGAAAAGAAAAACATAAATAAAATACAATACAGTATAAATATATATTGAACACAATATAGTTAATAATAGGACACTGCGCTTCACAAATCCCAAAGATGAGCCAAGACCAAGTCTACATCGCTTTACTGCAGTATAACTGCACTCTTGGATCCACTGCCACAATCTAACTAATCTAATCTAACTTATCAATGTGGATTTTATTATATAAAATTTCTATGTTTATAATAAAAGCATATTTTTGTACATTTTTTGTTTGGTCGTGTCTAAAAAGTCCAAGCCCTTTTCTCTAAAATCTTCTAAAATTTAAATGTGACGTGGCACTGTTTATCTATATAGTATCCACAGTACCACTCTGTGCTGATACAGTTACTATTTATAAATCAATTTTGGGTGGAAGCACCCCAGCTTTTTCTCTTTTCTAAGTGGTTTCTATATTTTTTCCTTTTTTTCTAAATATTTTGCATTACTAACGACCCAATATTTCGGCAACCTAGTCATAATATTTGTTATTAAGTATGGACTTTGTGGGCTTGGCTTGGAGGGGTTATATGACTGAAATTCAGACTAATTGCAATGTTTATACGGAACAAGAAATAGACATCAAGCAATATATGGCAAAAATGAAACGTTTACTCAAAAAGAAATCTAATCTTCACTGGCATATAGAATTTCTACAGAAATATGTTCTCAAATACATTAGTCCCCTTGGACTGAGAGTACAGGTATATCCTTCTTTCCAGAATGCCTCCTCTGAGTTTAGAGTAGCTTGGGATTGCATTAATGTTTTGACATAATGCAGCGTGGAATTGATGAAACTATTGATTGTTCAGTATCAATCTGAACTCAATAGTCTTGACCAGGATATTTTAATGCTGCAATCAACGAATGATAATATTCATACCCAATACACCAAGCGGTGGCAGGAAATTGAAGTTTATGTAACAAGAATTACTAAAGACATCATTTTTTATTTTTTTTCAATAAATCTTTTCATACATTTTCTAAACAAACAAAACAAAACACGACAAAACATCATACACATTGAACCAAGAATATGAACTAAAACAAAATCCAATATAGCAGTAATTAATCTATAGGAGAAAGAAAAGGGAAGAAAAAAAAAAAAAGAAGGCAAGCATTAGTTCCTTCTCTCCCCAATGGCTCGAAACCTATACTCATATGGAAACTCTTATTATGAATAATGGCCCCCAAGGGCGTTCGATGCTGTAAACGGTTTATCCAACCACTTAGCCCATACTTTATCATACTTACTAGGGCAACCCCTGTTCATACAAGTATCTCTATATAATGGAAGATTATTATTTACCAATTGTTTCCAAAATGAGAGTGTAGGGGACCAAGGTTTCTTCCAATGCAAGGCAATGGTTTTCTTGCATAAAATAGTGCTACACTAACAAACACTCGCTCAGACACTGTAGGCAGAGTAGTCCCTACCAAACCCAATAGACAGACAGGCATTGAAATCAGTAAAGGAGCAGAGGTGATAGAATTCAATAAATCCACCACTTCCATCCAAAAAATAACTATATGGGCAAGTCCAGAAGATATGTGTAAAGTCCCCCTGAATAGCTCCACATCGCCAACACTCTGAAGAGCACACAGGATTTATCTATTTAAGTCTATGTGGCGTGATATATGCTCTATGTATCAATTTAAATTGGATCATACGATCTCTCAAAAATATCAAGGATCGCAAAGGGAAATCCCACACACCCCTCCAATCCTCGATATCTAAATCTGGTATATCTCGCACCCACCTAGCTCTAAGGACCTCTAATGGCAAGATAGAAATTAATATAAGATGAGAATACAATCTTGAAGTAGGCCTATCCAAACCTAAGGGCTAATTCTAAAGTAGATTGTCTAATCGTTAAACTATCCTGTGGAAATTGTGTATGTAAGTGTGATAAAGCTGAAAATATCTAAATAGATGGGCATTTGGAACATTAAAAGTCAAAGTTAGTGTAGAAAAAGTAGTTCATTTCCGATCAGTAATCGCCTGAGAAAGTATTTTTATATTATATTTTGTCCATGCAATAGACTCCGGTGTTTAAAAAAATTGAGGGAGAGTAGGGTTAATCCATAAAGGAGTATTTGGAGAAAAAGCATCCTTAGGATAATGCTTACATCTAAGACCAGCCTCCCAGGCTCACATAGTAAGAAGCATTGAAGGAGTCAACCAATATGGTGCCCTACGGCCCCTAAATAGAAGAGCCTTAAGAGCACCCATAGAGCCTACTACTGCCACTTTCAACCGGGTAGAGGAGTTATATGTATCAGGGTTTAGCCACCATGTGGCTGTAACCAGCTGGGTGGCCAAAAAGTATTTATATAGATCCGGAAAAGCTAGACCTCCCTGCTCACAAGGGCGGTTAACTTATACCTGGGGGTTCTTTGTTCCCCATAGAAACGAAGAAAAAAGTTGGTTTAATTTTGGTTTAATTTTGTAAAAAAAGACATAGGAAGCCACTGGGGAGTATGTCTAAATAATGAATACGTCCCAATAAAGACAATGGTAGAGACTTCCATACTTTGAATTTTGACCCAATGTCTCCCAGAATCGGAGTCAAATTCAAGGGAATAAATTTAGAAGCTTGGCGGGAAAATTACAATTGGTAAGTATTTGAAATTCTCCATCCACTGCAATGGGATATCATTCAAAGCCGTATTGCAGGCCCCTATATCTATTGGAAACAACATAGACTTGCTCCAATTTACCTTTAACCCTGTGACTATTGAAAAAGAGTCCAATATCTTCAAAGCCCCTTGGAGGGAGGGTCCAGCATCATTTATAAATAGTAAAAGGTCATCTGCGTACAGGGCAACCGTCTCCTCCACCCACCCAATCCGCAATCCCTTAATATTGGGGAAGGATTTTAGGCTGTGTAGAGACCATGTCCCCAGAAGCGGTGCGTATTTCCGATATCTGAATACTAGGTTGTTCATGTTTGGCCATCATGGCCAGAAAGCTACCATTACGATCTCCCTGTTCAAAAAACTTCTGTTCATTTTGGTATAAATCCATCTTTGTAACCTCCACCATATGCAAATGTAGCGCCCGTTTACTGTGGAGTAGAGTACTGAAATTTAACTCTGAAGGATCCACAGCATATTGGCTTGTTTTTTTCTTCACTATAAGTTTCAGAGCATCACTCCTTATTTGCAGAGCCTTATTAACCGCTTTTATAGCGGATATATACTGTCCCCTTGTATAGGCCTTAAAACCATCCCATATTATTGCTGAATTAGACGAGCCTGCATTAAAATCCCAATATTCTGTTAAAAGAGACGGAATTTTATTAGCCACATCTGGATGTGAAATCCAGTGAGTTCTCAACCTCCATTGTGCTGCATTTCAGAAATTGTGCATGCGAAATGTGAGCATAAGCGGGGTATGGTCAGATAGTCCACTCGGCAAGTATTTAACATTCACCATATCCGCCAATATTGCCAAGTTAACAAACGCTAAATCAATGCGAGAGGCGGTCTTATAAGAGGTTGAAAAACAGGAGTTTGCTCTAATTGATGGATTTTTCCATCGCCAAGCTTCTACCAAATCTACAATCTTTGCCCAATTGATGAGTTCTCCCGAAAAATATTTGGGAGGGGTTGGTCTATCCAAAACAGGATCGGAGTACAGCATTGAAATGTCCCATTATCAATAACTTAGCTGGACCATACAGAGAGATCTTTTCTATGAGGCTATATAAAAGAGTCCCCACAAAGGGGGGTGGTATATATACACACTAAAAACTATATATCTCTGACCCCACAGAAGAAAGACAACCAAAACATATTTACCTTGAGGGTCAGAAAATATATCCTCCACAATACATGGCAATGATCTACTAATCAATATGGAAACCCCTCTAGAAAACGTGGACTATGTAGCATGATATGCCTTCTGTACCCAAGGCTTCTTAAGGGCCAAAAGCTTACTTCCCATTAGATGAGTTTCTTGAAGTAGCACTATATGTGGAGAATAACTTTTCAAATATTGACATAACAATGCTCTTTTAAATTGAGTTAAGACCACGAACATTCCATGACAGAATAGAAAAGGCCTCTTGGTCATGTGACATCATCTAAAAAGGTAAAAAATATGGTACCCAAATAATAAATTATATTGCGAGATACATTGCAAAATAATAACTCAAAAAAAATCAAAAAGGCACAATGTGCATAAACAATTGACAAAAACACACACCCCGAGTGTTAATACGCCCTTCCTGCCTTTCTCCCACACCATCCCTAAAAAAGCAAGGTGGCGTGAAGAAGGCCTTATCCCAAAAACTATAAATAATAGGCAACTATATCCACTTGTCCTATTTACTAAAAAAACAAAAACACACAAAAACAAAAAAAAACAAGAACACCCCCACAAAACAGTTTACTCCCCCCACCCCTAATCTATTCAGGGGAAAAAGGGGGGGTGGGGAGACTATAGTTGGTACTAAGGGTGACTAAGAGAAGTCCAAGAAAACACATGTTGGAAATCCTAATACAGGATAATAAATCCCTTAACGACCATCCAGCCAAACAGAGGCAGCAGCCGGGGTATCAAAAAAAGTTTGTCCTCTATCTATAATACGCAGTCTGCTGGGAAACAAAAAGCTGAACTGTATACTCTTCTCTCGCAATCTCTTGCGGATCTCCGTATAAGATTTATGGCGTTTCTGAACTTCTTGAGAATAATCCGGAAAAAATAATAACTTAGTATTTTCAAATGGTATATCTTGTTTAGCTCTGGCAGCTGCCAGAACCCTATCTCTATCACGGTAGTTCAGTAATCGAAAGACATTATTTTTAAAAAACAAAATAAATTAGCAAAGGATAGATTAGCCTTTCTAGAAGCTTTGCCTATCATTGGCAAAACCCTACTCAGGGTAGAGGCTCTAGGAATAACCATTAAATGTTACGTAATAATGCGAATAATCAATTTGTAACTGATGATGATACCGAATCTGACTCGTCTACTTTTTCTTCACAATCACTTCCTAGAAAAGGATACACGGTTTTTCCTCACAGCAACCAAGGAGCACGTAAGCGGGATTATGATGGAGGGTCTAATACACCCTATTCTAAAAAATGTTCCTCTACTCAGGATACTACCTTGGTTAATCAGAACCAAACACATGGTAATCTTCAGACTAATTGTGCTGGTTATCAATCACAAACTAAGTATATGGGTGCCACTGCTATACAAGCTTTACAGATCTTAAATACTCAGTCACAAATTCAAAATTCACCCCACTCATCTTTAACTCACAATATGGCAACAGCAGAATGTGGTACACTTGCCTCTTCTCCTGTTGCATCTTTTGATAATTCACATTCACTATTACACAATCCACATTTGAACATACCACCTGCGGCACAACTGCAGATGTTTACTAAACAGAGTACATTGGATTCACATATCACTCAACCTAGCACTCCACAACCAAATTTTCAGTTGTCTTTGACCAATCAACTTCTCACATAGAGCCGGGTTTAGATGTGATCAATCTTACCCCTTATCATTTTAATAGCCAGGATCTCAATGTTCTAAAACTCGGGCTTCGTTTTTGCCCATCTATGAACATTGATAAATACGAAGACATCAAAGATGTCTATTTGTTTACACGGAATCTTACTTACAAATTCCTGCTCAATAAAGATTATCTTCGATAGAAACAGGACAGACAGATACCTGAAAGGATTAAACATTATACCATGGAGGACTTTCGAGCCCTCCGTAATCTAATGTTACTACTGGACGAAAACGATTAACCAGATGTTACTGAAAGCCAGGTATCTTCAACTCCCAATTTACCAACTCCACCACCTACTGTCAAATTTAAACTAAAATCTCAGAGATTCCCTGATCTGATAATCAATCCCAATGTGTGGGATTTTTTTTGCTTGGCACAGTCAATGATATTAAACGTATGACCATCACCCCAAGACAGAATAATTAAATGCAATTACAACTACAGGCCATCAAGAGATTACATAACCGTCCCGACCTTGAGATCAAGGCAGCTGATAAAGGGTGTAATATTGTCCTAATGACTAAGGCTAATTATGAAAAAATGTGTATGAATATATTACGCAACAAGGACTGGTATTCACAAATTTCTGTCACCCATGCCTTGAAATTCAAGACTGAATACTTACCTATTATTGGCTCTGCCTATCAGAAAGGACTCATTGATCAAGATCTCTATAATTATCTTAATATACGATCTCCTAGGGAAGCAACCTTTTACGCTCTACCAAAAGTACACAAGAACCCATCACTGCCCCCTGGTAGACCCATTGTGTCGGGTATTGGCTCATTGACAGAGAATGCAAGCCGGTTGGTTGATTCCATTCTTATGCCCCATGTAGTGGGACTACCGTCTTATACTAGAGACACACTTGATCTCCTCAAACACACTGAGGGAATGGTCATCCCTCCCAATGCCCTGCTCATGACAGTGGATGTTGAGGATTTGTACTCTAGCATCCCTCACGAGTAGGGCATGGGGACAGTTCGTACCTTCCTACGTGAGCAGGATCACCACCAATGGGAGTATTGTGAGTTCATACTGGATCTTCTCTGGTTTATCTTAACCCTGTCAGGGCTGGGCTTAGCCCTTCCTTCTCTGAGCTGGCCGCTCAGCTGTCGGATAATTGCCAGCTCCTTTTTTTCCCACAGTGACTCACCTGTTGATGAAATCCTGCTCGTCAGTCCTGCCTACTTAAGACGTCCAGTCCAGATGATCTCTGCCTTCGCCTTGGTCACATCTCTAGAGACACTCTCCTGTGTTCCTGTTAAAGACTTGCTTGGCTGACATTCCTTCTGGCTCCAGATCCTGCTTTCTGTTCTACTACTCTGTTCTCTGGCTTCCTGACATTTTGGCTTGTCTCACTATCCGTTCAGGTTCCTAAACTATGGGTATGTTTTGACTATAACCAAAAAATGTCCAGCGCTCTGAATGTCTCATAAACAATTGCCAGCAGTCCAATCATAAAGGTTAAGAGATTTAATAATTATGTATGATAAAAACAATATGATAAAAGCAATAAATGAACAGCATATCATCCTATGTTAAGACACTTGGATAAGAAAGTTTTCTAACAGCCAAAAGGTCCAATCAGCAGCAGGCAGTAAAAGACTGGAGATCCATCCAAAAAACCTAACCCCAGGCTGGGAAGCAGATGGAAGGGAGTTGGAGGGGAGATGGAAGTCCCAGCCCGCCAAACTCAGGGGATCCACACTGCAAATCAGCATAAGATGGAAAGGCTCACCGACACCGGAGGACAGATCCGTGAATGTGATGCGGAGGCAGGCCGCGGATCCACCGGGAGGGACGGTCTCGCAGGCGCTCTGTGTCAGGGGATGATGACGTCAGCCCAGCTGGTGGAGGAAGGCACGGCTTCACACAGGGGAACCGCCGGAACAACAGCTGATAGCGCTGGGCAGCTGCAATGCCGGTCTGTGTCCCCTCTGACTGAAAAAACCTCAGTGAGAGGCAGTGACACTTGGTGAAGCCGTAATAATGGTGATAGACTTATCCAAAGATGATAAGGTGGACAGGGGGCCACCCGGGGACAGGCTGGGGGCATAGACCAATAAGTCTGCCGGTTGGTGTCACCTCTTGCTGGAATGAACCTCAGAAAAATTGATGGCAATCAGGAAGTCCAATAAACCACATGGGCTAGCCAGCCAGAGGTAGATAGATGGAATTGGCAGGCGAATGGAAAAACGCTGTGTGTGGACCATGTGAGGCTCCCACGGGTGGGTAAAAGGGAGGATGGATTCACCGTGGCATGGTGCTGAGTGGAAACTCTGTTAGTAGTTGCCTTGACGACGCGTTTCGCGCGTTTGCGCTTTTTCGGACTATGAAATTGATTATAGGGGTCTCAATCATTTCACGATTAAGAATGCCTATCCGATTCCGTTGATCACGGAATGATTTGACCACCTCAAGGGAGCAACAGTTTTCACGAAGCTTGATTTGAGAGGGGCATATAATCTCATGAGGATTAAAGAGGGCGACGAGTGGAAAACTGCGTTTAATACCAGGACAGGCCATTATGAGTACCTCATAATGCCTTTTGGCCTTTGTAACGCCCTGGCAGTTTTCCAGGAATTTATTAACAATGTCCTCTGAGGTTTGTTGCAGTTATGTGTGGTGGTTTATCTCGACAATATCCTCATATTTTCCAAGTCCCTGGAGAGCCACCACACAGGTGTCTGTCATGTGCTTCAGAAACTAAGAGAGAACAATCTCTATTGTAAATTGGAGAAGCGTGAATTCCTTGAACAGGTTAGATTCCTGGGTCATTTCCACGGCTGGTTTTTCAATGGACCCAGAGAAACTTTCAGCAGTCCTACAGTGGCCCAGGCCCGTGGGCTTACGCCCTCTGCAGCGTTTTCTTGGCTTTGCCAACTATTATTGGAAGTTTATTCATAACTTCTCGTCTCTGGTCAAGCTGCTGACTGATATGACCAGAAAGGACAGTAACCTACAGTCTCCAGAGTCCGTTAAAGCCTTTGAGAGTCTCAAGGCTGCCTTTGTTTCTGCTCCTGTGTTGGCACATCCTGATCCTACATTACCTTTTTATCCTTGGGGTTGATGCTTCTGAGACTGGAGTTGGCACCCTTCTGTCTCAACGTCCTACCTCTGAGAGCACTATGTATCCTTGTGGCTACTTTTCCAAGAAATTGTCACCTGCGGAGTATAATTACGAGATTGGTGACAGAGAGCTGTTAGGGATCATTTTAGCCCTGAAAGAATGGAGACATCTCCTCGAGGTACCACTGTGCTGGTTTTCTTGTCTAGTTTCAATTACATTTTCTCATTCTTATCCGGTACTAAGAATGTAAGGGCTGACGCTTTGTCACGACAATTTTCCTCCACTTCCAAGATGGAGTCGGTTCCGGTTCCTGTGATTCCTCTTGATCACATTCTGGCTACGGTTTGCACCAGTCTCACTTCTCCTTTGGGTGACAAAATTCTTGCTGCTCAGGTCCATGCTCCTCCTGAGAAACCTTGTGATCGCTGCTTTGTCCCAGAGAGTCTTCGTAATGCCGTGCTCCAGACTTACCACTCTCCCAAGGCTGCTGGCCACCCTGGGAGGAACCAACTCTTTTGGGCCATTTCCCAACAATTCTGGTGGCCTAGTCTACGTGCTGATGTAACCGCCTTCCTAGCTGTCTGTTCCGGGGTGGTCAGAGTAAGACTCCGCAACACCTTCTAGGTGGCCTCCTACAACTCTTACCCAATGGAGAGAGGCCCTGGACCCACCTATCTATGGATTTCATTGTGGAGTTACCCAACTCCCAGGGCAACACGGTTATCCTTATGGTGGTTGATCGGTTCTCAAAAATGTCTCATTGTAGTTGACCACTTCTAAGGAACTGGCTTCTATTTTTGCTCGGGAGATCTTTCACTTACATGGGCTACCCAAAATGATTGTTTCAGACAGGGGTAGTCAGTTTTTGTCCCAGTTCTGGCAAGCCTTTTGTGCACAGTTGGGAATTCAGCTTGCTTTCTCCTCTGCGTATCACCCGCAGTCTAATGGGGCCGCAGAACGAGTCAATCAGTCCTTGGAGAAATTCCTACGTTGCTATATTTCTGACCATCATAACAACTGGTCAGACCTTTTACCGTGGGCGGAGTTCACTCAAAATAGTGCCTTGAAGTCTGATTCCCAATTGTCCCCGTTTATGGTGAACTATGGTTTCCAACCTTCCATGTTGCCTGACTCATTTGTTCTGCAGAGTATTCCTGTGTTAGAAGAGCATTTCCGTGGTCTTTGTTCCACTTGGGCACAAGTCCAGGAGGCTTTGTGACATGCTAATGATAGGTAGAAAATCCATGCTGACCGCAGACGCCTGCCTGTGCATTTCGACCAGAGAGGGTCTGGCTGTCATCCCACAACCTCCGACTTCGTGTTCCCTCTCTGAAGTTCACACCTCGGTTTATTGGGCCTTTCCTTATTCTTCGCAGGATTAACTCAGTGGCTTACGCATTAGACCTTCCTTCTAATATGTGTATCTCAAATGTATTTCCTTATTAAAACCTTTGGTCTGTAACTGCTTTACCACCTTGATGCCTCATCCTCACCCTGTAGAGATTGACAACTATGAGGAGAATGAAGTACAGTCCATTGTTGACTCCCGTAGGTTCCGCGAGCACATACAGTACCTGGTGCATTGGAAAGGGTACGATCCGGAGGAACGCTCTTGGGTCTCATCCTCAGACGTACATGCCCCTGTCATTACAGCTGCAGCTGGTACTTATGAGGGGCTCCCTGTGACAAGGTATTGTTGGCTTGTAGCATGTTAATGTGCACTTCTATCAGTTTGATCCTGTTATTTTGAATGATACTTATTTCCCCCCTTTATCCTTCTTTTTTTTTCCAGATCATTCAGTAGTTTACCTGGTGCTCTGGGCTGTGTGGGGAGGTTGATGTTATTGGCCCTTTTTATTTGGTGGCGATAACTATTCCTCAATGAGAATCTTGCTAGTGTCTGTTGCTGGCGTATGTCTCACATGCCGTTGGCACTTTGACATAAACATCTCTACAGGAAAAACCCTTTCTCTCTTTTCTCCGCCCACCCTTAACTGTCAATCATCTATTGAACTGGTGAGTTCGCCATACCAGAACTCTGGATACATTTAATCTTGTCCCTGAATGTTGCGAGACATGGACTTTTTTTTCATTTTCTGTCTGCTGTTATCTGCCATAGATTCCTTACACCTAAATTATATTCTTTGATGGGACTACCGGACCCCTCAGCAGCTACCCCGCACTCTGTTCACCTTGGTTTGTTTTTAGCTGTGAGTTTATACTCTCTATACTCTATATTATATAGTAAGTATTACTTCTTTATCTAATGAGGTTACTATAAATTCTAGTCATATGTACATGACTCTTCCACAGCTTAGTTAAAGTAAAAGATGCAACTGGCTTCCCTTTTGTTTCTCCTCCCCATTCCCTTTCTTCCCCCCCCCCCTTTTTTTTACCCCTTTTCCCTCCAACCCCCCCCCCCCCCTCTCTCCCCATCCCCTTCCCTCTTTCCTTCATCCTTCCCAACCTTTCTTTTTTCCTCCCCCACCTTATTTCTTTTTTTTTTTCTTCCCCTTTCCCCTCCCCTTCTCTTAACCTTCCCTTTTTTTCCCCTCCTCCCCCCTTCTCTCCCTCCCCCCCTTTCCTTCTTTTTCTTCTTTTCCTTCATCCCCCTCCCCCTCCCCTTTCCTGCCTTTTTTTCCCCACTTCCCCAAATGCAGTTCTCACCTTATAAATGCTATGGACATTTTGTCCATGTTTCTTTTATATACAGTGGGGACAGAAAGTATTCAGACCCCCTTACATTTTTCACTCTTTGTTATATTGCAGTCATTTGCTAAAATCATTTAAGTTCATTTTTTTTCCTCATTAATGTACACACAGCACCCCATATTGACAGAAAAACACAGAATTGTTGACATTTTGCAGATTTATTAAAAAAGAAAAACTGAAATATCACATGGTCCTAATTATTCAGACCCTTTGCTGTGACACTCATATATTTAACTCAGGTGCTGTACATTTCTTCTGATCATCCTTGAGATGGTTCTACACCTTCATTTGAGTCCAGCTGTGTTTGAATATACTGATTGGACTTGATTAGGAAAGCCACACACCTGTCTATATAAGACCTTACAGCTCACAGTGCATGTCAGAGCTAATGAGAATCATGAGTTCAAAGGAACTGCCTGAAGAGCTCAGAGACAGAATTGTGGCAAGGCACAGATCTGGCCAAGGTTACAAAAAAATTTCTGCTGCACTTAAGGTTCCTAAGAGCACAGTGGCCTCCATAATCCTTAAATGGAAGACGTTTGGGATGACCAGAACCCTTTCTAGAGCTGGCCGTCCAGCCAAACTTAGCTATCGGGGGAGAAGAGCCTTGGTGAGAGAGATAAAGAAGAACCCAAAGATCACTGTGG
This sequence comes from Lithobates clamitans, assembly GCA_037952925.1. Classification (NCBI taxonomy): domain Eukaryota; kingdom Metazoa; phylum Chordata; class Amphibia; order Anura; family Ranidae; genus Lithobates; species Lithobates clamitans. The sequence continues at coordinate 4,322,604 of JBBGZY010000761.1, forward strand.
CTAAGCTCCAGAGATGCAGTCGGGAGATGGCAGAAAGTTGTAGAAAGTCCTCCACCAGTCAGGGCTTTATGGCAGAGTGGCCCGACGGAAGCCTCTCCTCAGTGCAAGACACATGAAAGCCCGCATGGAGCTTGCTAAAAAACACCTGAAGGACTCCAAGATGGTGAGAAATAAGATTCTCTGGTCTGATGAGACCAAGATAGAACTTTTTGACCTTAATTCTAAGCGGTATGTGTGGAGAAAACCAGGCACTGCTCATCACCTGTCCAATACAGTCCCAACAGTGAAGCATGGTGGTGGCAGCATCATGCCGTGGGGGTGTTTTTCAGCTGCAGGGACAGGACGACTGGTTGCAATTGAGGGAAAGATGACTGTGGCCAAGTACAGGGATATCCTGGACGAAAACCTTCTCCAGAGTGCTCAGGACCTCAGACTGGGCCTGAAGGTTTACCTTCCAACAAGACAATGACCCTAAGCACACAGCTAAAATAACGAAGGAGTGGCTTCACAACAACTCCGTGACTGTTCTTGAAAGGCCCAGCCAGAGCCCTGACTTAAACCCAATTGAGCATCTCTGGAGAGACCTAAAAATTGCTGTCCACCAACATTTACCATCCAACCTGACAGAACTGGAGAGGATCTGCAAGGAGGAATGGCAGAGGATCCCCAAATCCAGGTGTGAAAAACTTGTTGCATCTTTCCCAAAAAGACTCATGGCTGTATTAGATCAAAAGGGTGCTTCTACTAAATACTGAGCAAAGGGTCTGAATACTTAGGACCATGTGATATTTCAGTTTTTCTTTTTTAATAAATCTGCAAAAAAGGCAACAATTTTGTGTTTTTCTGTCAATATGGGGTGCTGTGTGTACATTAATGAGGAAAAAAATGAACTTAAATGATTTTAGCAAATGGCTGCAATATAACAAAGAATGAAAAATTTAAGGGGGTCTGAATACTTTCCGTCCCCACTGTACTTTGTGACTATACTAGTTATTATGTTATGTACACCCCCATAGTTGTCTGGTGTGCTTGTCCTGTTTATTTGGATGCACTGTGGATTAGACATCTTTGGGATTTGTGAAGCGAAGTGTCCTATTATTAACTATATTGTGTTCAATATATATTTATACTGTATTGTATTTTATTTATGTTTTTCTTTTCCACATTTGTTAGTCAGTCTGATGCAAGAAGAACAAGCCGCATAACATGTAGAGCCAAGGCCAAGTCTACATCACTTTACTGTAATATAACCGCACTCTTGGATCCACTGCCACAATGGAATGATATCCTCAGTTGCATTATTTTAAATAGTATCTGGCTTATTAATGTGGATTTTAATAAATAATTTTTCTATGTTTATAATAAAAGTATATTGTTGTACATTTTTTGTTTGGTCATGCCTAAAAAGTCCAAGCCCTTTTCTCTAAATTTTTTTCAAATTTAAATGGGACGTAGCGCTGTTCACCTATATAGTATCCACAGTACCACTCTGTGCTGATACAGTTACTATTTATTGAAGGCATACCGTAAGTAAGTCGTGTCCGCAAAAGAAACAGTGTTCATACCACACATGTGAGGTATTGCAGCAATCGTTAGAGTAAGATAAATAATTCTAGCACAATACCTCCTCTGTAACTCTAAACTTGTAACCAATAAAAATGTTTAAAGTGTTGCCTATGGAAATTCTTAAGTACTATAGTCTGCCGCCATTCCACGAGTGTGCGCAATTTTAAAACATGACATGTTAGGTATCTATTTACTCGGCGTAATAACATCTTTCACATCATACAAAAAAAAAACTGGGCTAACGTTACTGTTTTGTTTTTGTAATTCATTGAAGTGTATTTCTCCCCAAAAAATTGCGTTTGAAAGACTGCTGCACAAATACAGTGTGACATAAAATATTGAAACCAACGCTATTTTATTCTCTAGGGTCCCTGCTGAAAATTATATATATATATATATATATATATATATATATATATATATATACCATGCTAACAATTATTTATATATATAAAATATTTGTGGGTTCTTAGTCATTTTCTAGCAAAAAATACTGATTTTACTTGTCAGCAACAAATGTTAGAAATAGGCCTGGTCTTCAAGTGGTTAAAAAAAAGATGTTCTCTGAATGGTGGCAGTGCCAATAGAGCAATCCTCATGGTTACTATACAGAAGGGCACCTGTTCAGTACTGTACCCAGAAGACTGTTGCAATCACTAGTAGTAGTAGCAGCGACTACTAAAGTGATTTGCAGCTTCCACAAGGATCAGTCAGGTATAAGATATGACATATTGGTCAAAGCTGGACTAATGTAACAAAAAATCATACCTAAACTTTAGTTTTAAGACATACATATCAGTATATATTAGATGATAAATGTATCAGAATATATATCCCTCTTAGATTGTAAGCTCTAACGAGCAGGTCCCTCTGATTCCTCTTGTAACAAATTGTATTGTAACTGTAATGTTTGCCCTCATTTTGTAAAGCGCTGGGCAAACTGTTGGTGCTATATAAAGCCTGTATAACCGCTTGCCGTTTTACTGCGTCAAAATGGCACAGCTGGGCGAAACAACGTTATGTTACGTCGCTTTGCCTTTTGACCACTAGGGGCGCACGCACTCGCAGCGTGTGCCCGACCCAATGCGAGTGACACAGCGAGAACCAGGATCTGTGTGTTTAAACACACAGATCCCGGTTCTTTCAGGGGAGAGGAGACAGATCATGTGTTCATACTGTGTATGAACACCAATCTCTCTCTCTTCCTAGTCAGTCCTACTCCCCCCACAATTAGAACACACACTAGGGAACACAATTAACCCCTTGATCGACCCCTAGTGTTAACCCATTCCCTGCCAGTGAAATTTACACAGTAATTAGTGCATTTTTATAGCACTGATCGCTGTATAATTGTCAATGGTTTCAAAAATGTGTCAATAGTGTGCGATGTGTCCGCCATAATGTCGCAGTCCTGAAAAAGAATCGCAGATCGCCGCCATTACTAGTAAAAAAAAATAATAATAATAAAAATGCCATAAATCTATCCCCTATTTTGTAGATGCTATAACTTTTGCGCAAACCAATCAATATACGCTTATTGCAATTTTTTTTTTACCAAAAATATGTAGAAGAATACATATCGGCCTAAACAGAGAAAAAAAAATGTTTTATTTTGTTTTATTTTTTTTTTATAAAAAATGTGGGATATTTATTATAGCAAAAACTAAAAGATAATGGGGGTTATTTACTAAAGGAAACTCCACTTTGCACTGAAAGTGCACTTGGAAGTAAAGTCGCTGTAGATCCGAGGGGGACATGCAAGGAAAATAAAAAACAGCATTTTAGCTTTCACATAATTGGATGATAAAATCAGCAGAGCTTCCCCTCATTTCAAATCTACCCCTTAGATTTAGAGCGACTGCACTTTTAAGTGCACTTGCAGTGCAAAGTGGATTTGTCTTTTGTAAATAACCCCCACGGTGTTTTTTTTTTCAAAATTGTCGCTATTCTTTTGTTTATAGCGCAAAAAATAAAAACTGCAGAGGCGATCAAATACCACCAAAAGAAAGCTCTATTTGTGAGGAAAAAGGACGTTAATTTTGTTTGGGTACAGCCTCGCATGACCGCGCAATTGTCAGTTAAAGCAAAGCAGTGCTGAATCGCAAAAAATGGCCTGGTCATTGAGCACACAAATCTTCCGGGGCTAAAGCGGATAATGACAATAATCAGTGGCGGCTGGTGCTTAATATTTTGGGGGGGGGGACGGCAAACTAACACCAATACCAGCCCCCCAGCGTGGGAGGCGGATGTCGGCGATCAGTTGTAGACCTCCAAAGACACCTTTGTCCAATGGATTTTTAAGGATGTAATCCTTTTAGCTAAGCTGTCATATTTTGGTTTACAAACTATTGATCCACAGATTAGGACATAGGCGTTTTCAAACGTGCATGCTTCTAGATTGCTCCTTGCTCAGAGACTGCGGGGGTCAAGAGAACAGTTTGACACCGTGGATGAGTTGCAGCAGCTCCTGGGGTTATGTGGCTAAAAAGGGCCCAGGCTGCATTACCCCCATCATCTGCAGTAAGTCGTCTTCTCCATCATCCATGGCAAAGTCATGTGGCACAGTGTGATCAATGTGTTCATAATGATATTACTATCTCCAGGGCCTTCATAAGGACACATAAGCTTCTGGAGTGTTATGTTATTTTATTCAGGGGTATAGAGAAAATGGAATTTAGCATATTAAGTCCTGCTGCAGACAACACATGGGGGATATATAAAGGCACGGACTCAGGAAATAAAGTTTCTTTAAAGTACAATAAGACTTCTAACATTCACCGAAAGTAAAAACTTGTGAAGCCATTAGATCTGCCTAACGCTCCCCTGGTTCTACAACTAATTACACACGCTAAGTGATTGTGAAAAGGAAAATGTGTGCTCAGCTCATTCCATCTCTATAACTATCTAGAGCAGACATAAACATAATACATCCCAGGAAAGCACAAGGGACTCCGTAGTAGATAGTTATTCTTCATAGCAGCATGCCATCAAAACATGCAGATTTAGGAATTTATTCTGTATGAGGAATTCTCCAGTTCAATTTATGTTTTGTGTATGATATTTGAAATGCTGTTATCTCTTTTAAACACACAGGGTCACTTCCACAAAACCTATATTTAAGTTTTATATTGCTGCTGTTGGGCTGAATATATCTCTCTAGGATGATGGGTGATGGAGATATCTCTTCGATCTTCAAAAGTTCACTCACCTGCCATGGGCATTACATGGCATAGTGACATAGTGAGAGTTTTTGTCCTTGGTGGATTCTTCAGTAATGTTTTATTTCAAAAATAATAATAATAATAATAATAATAATAATAATAATAATAATAATAATAATGAGACTCTGATATCACCAAAGGGAAACACATAAAATTCAGTAAATATTCAGTGTCAGAGACAGCAGTCATACAAGAGTATATAGTCAGAACCTGCAGGCATGATAAAAGAGATGATGTGGACATAATACAGGAGATGGTCAAAGACTGCAGACATGATACAAGAGATGGTTGGGGACTGTGGAAATGCTGCAGGAGACATTGAGATTGTGAACATGCTTTAGAAGTTGTTGGAGACTGGGAACATGTTTTAGGAGACAGTCATAAAATGGAGACATACATTACATGAGACTGCTAGCAATTACTGCAACAGGTCGAAAAAGGAAATGCAGAACAATGTCTGGAACAATGGCTGTAGAAAAAGTGCCAAAGGACCGTAGGTTGGGCACCAGGGCTCTAGTGGGAAGCTCTTGACAGCAAAAATTTAGTAAGTCATTTTACATTGTATCTTTTTTAGATTTGAAGAGATTGTACAAGGGTCAGAATTGCTGTCTTTTTGCTGGGTGATTCACATTTTCTTATTGTCCGGTTGACTATCTGTACGGAGAATGAAAGGGATGAGGGATTGAAAAATGTTACAGTTATCACCCCAACAGTGAAATCTTTCCAAGAGAACACCTGTTCCAGGGATAACTGTATGAAAGGCACATTTCTTATCTTTTGTAGAGATCACTTATTTCCTCTGTCTGTCATTGTCCTCTATAAAGAGGTGAAAAAAAAAATTTGTTGTAATACTTCAATTTCATCTTATTTATAAAAAGCTAGGGCTATTTGTTTTCCCTGAAATCATCACAGTAAAATACATTTCCTAGTTTTAGATCATGTTATCAATTTTTAGATCATTTTAACAAATACGTTTTCCCCTGCTTTTTCATGTGGAATTTACTTGTTTGTTTTTTTGCGGCATCCAAGATTAGGTACAATTAATTATTTTCAAGGTAGAGGGATACTTTTCCTCACTTGCAAGTTTTCTACAGGTTGTTACCAATTACTAATATGTTGTATAATGTTTCCACCTCTCTTTCATAATTAACATCATTTTACACAACGCTATGTATTCACATATATATATATATATATATATATATATATATATATATATATATATATATATATATATATATATATATATATACACACACACACACACACAGTTGTGCTAATAAGTTTACATATATGATGATGATAACACGAAAACTTTTCTTTCACTCATGGGTAGTGTTTGGCTGAAGCCATTTATTATCAATCAACTGTGTTTACTCTTTTTAGATCATAATCACCACAGAAGCTACCCAAATGACCCTGAAGAATTGTCAAAGGATCTGCGGGAAAAGGTAGTTGAACTGTATAAAACAGGAAAGATGTATAAAAAGCTATCCAAGGAATTGAAAATACCAATCAGCAGTGTTCAAACTCTAATCAAGAAGAAGTGGAAAATGAGGGGTTCTGTTGAAACCAAACCACAGTCAGGTAGACCAACTAAAATTTCAGCCACACCTGCCAGGAAAATTGTTCGGGATGCAAAGAAAAACCCACAAATAACTTCAGGTGAAATACATGACCAGTGTAGATCAGATGTTACCAACCTTCTATGTCTACCCGACCTCCGTACTCAGCTTACTCCTTAATATTAATTCCAATTAATGAGACCACACTTGTAATAGAGTACAAATGGCCATAGCATCTTTCATTTATTAACCAAACACTTATTAAAATTAACATAATTTTCACATAAACATCTGAAACATAACAATTTTTAGCCTGATTGGTCTTTTGACAGGATCCCAGAAATCCAATACTATTCCACTGCTGCACTGTGGGCCCTTTTACACCTGTCACCTGTCCCCCCACTAATGCCTGGGAGACCCCACCTCCCTCCTAAATAAATTACCCCTGCCCCTCCCCATCCTGTTACTCCTGACCAATAGCAACTTTTTCCCTTTTCACTTACACTTCCTTAACCCTATACTTTTATAGAAATTTGGTCAAAATTGATGGCAAGATGAATGCAGTATGTAATAAAAAAATACTGGAGGAACATTTGCATGCATCAGCCAAGACGCTGCGCATGAGACGTACTTGGACATTCCAACATGACAATGATCCAAAACACAAGGCCAAGTCGACCTGTCATTGGCTACAGCAGAATAAAATTAAGGTTCTGGAGTGGCCATCTCAGTTTCCTGACCTCAATACCATTGAGCCACTCTGGGGAGATCTCAAACGTGCAGTTCATGCAAGACAGTCCAAGAATTTACAGGAACTGGAGGCTTTTTGCCAAGAGGAATGGGCAGCTTTACCATCTGAGAAGATAAAGAGCCTCATCCACAAATACCACAAAAGGCTTAAAGCTGTGATTGATTTTAAAGGGGGCAATACACGGTATTAAGAACTAGGGTGTGTAAACTTTTGATCAGTGTCATTTCGTTAGTTTCTGTTGTGATTATGACCTAAAAAGAGTAAACACAGTCGATTCATAATAAATGGCTTCAGCCAAACACTAACCATGAATGAATGAAGGGTTTTTGTGTTATTCATATTCTCTGAAAAATGGCCAAGAAATCATAAATTCTGCCAGGGTATGTAAACTTATGAGCACAACTGTATACTGTATGTCAGTTCTTTATAAGAAAAGACTTGGGAAATGTTATCAAATAGCATAGTAGCAAAAGGTACTTTAGTTCAAAACAAGAAAAACATTTATTTCTAAGATCTTAAAGTAATGGTAAAACAAGAAAGGCCCACCAGCCTAGTTCATTACCAAAGGTACCATTTATTAGAATGTAAAATACAGACAATTATACTCACAAAGCCAGATGATTGTAAGGCATATAACATAAACCAAAAAGGCAACTACAACTGTAGTCTAAACTTGTAGCTCTAGATAGGCCCAATTGACACCCAATGCAGAGCAGAGGCTGACGTTCTGCTTCAGAGATCTGACCTCTGCTTGTCTCTGACCTCGATCCTGCTCATGACTTGGTGCCTTTCTGCCCAACTGTTACTGAACTCAACTTGTGACCTGGCTTTGCTCCCTACTGGTCTGGTTGAAGTTGGGGTAACATCATTTCTGTGCTTCCGTTTACCTGAAACCAGCACTTCCAAGTTAAATTACACATTTCCAGCTTCCTGGCACCTGCACCCTTCCATTGCCCTAGCAATCCCTGTCACAACTTCCAGGGGTGTTCAGGTGGAAATTGTAACTGTCCACTTTCATCATCTTGAGCAAACTATACAGATAAGTGACAAGATAAGTCATTTTTTCCACTCAGGGGCCTTCATTGGAGTCAGAGGCTTTAACCTTCTGTGGGTTCTATGCTGCATTGTGTTGGAGCTTTCACAGGGTTAGCTTTTTCTCCGTCTTGTAAGCCGACATTTCTCAAGTCTCTAAACTGGCTGCTCAGACTTAAGCAGTGCACCTTGGGAGGAGGTTACCTACTACCCAATACACAGAAGTACTTACTAAAGTGTTACTAAACCCAGGACCCTGCATTCACTATATCTGGTCTCCCAGTACACAGAACATGGAAATGCAATTATTTCAGTAAATATAAACTGCTAAATACTAGAGGTGCGCATCTTCTCTGGTCTCACGATTCAACTTGATTACGGTTATCTGGTCAACTATTCGATGTAATTTGATTCCGCGATGCATTACGATGCATCACGATTACCGACGAGCTCCCACTTCAGCCTGGGCTGCCTAGGCGGCCTTTCCACCCTGCAATCTTCTGGGACACATCACAGTTCCCAGGATGCAGGAAAGCGCAGTGAGACATGCGCACCTGGCTGTGAAGCTGCAAGCTGTCACAGCCGGATGCCACAGTAGTATTGCCAGCGCCATGGACAGCCACTGTGCCCGTCAAATGCAGCTACTTGTGCCGTCAAACGCAGCCACTGTGCCCATCAAATACAGCCACTGTGCCCATCAAACGCAGCAACTTGTGCCCGTCAAACGCAGCCACTTGTGCCCAACTGCCCATCAAACGCAGCCACTTGTGCCCGTCAAACGCAGCCACTTGTGCCCATCAAACGCAGCCATTTGTGCCCAACTGCCCGTCAAACGCATCCACTTGTGCCCGTCAAACGCAACCACTTGTGCCCGTCAAACGCAGCCACTTGTGCCCGTCAAACGCAGCCACTTGTGCCGTCAAACGCAGCCACTTGTGCCCAACTGTCCGTCAAATGCAGCCACTTGTGCCCGTCAAACGCAGCCACTTGTGCCCATCAAACGCAGCCATTTGTGCCCAACTGTCCGTCAAATGCAGCCAATTGTGCCCGTCACATGCAACCATCACTTCACTGACCCCCCCACAATGCACGGGCCACCACTGGTGCTGACAGTTCCTTGGCATTCCTGTTTGCACCTTCCAGCACACTAGGAGTTAACAGTGGAATGTGCACAGGATAGCCAGGGACCTGTCAGCACGGAGCGTGAGGTGTAAGTAGAGTACACATTTGTACTCTACTTACTGTTAAAATTACTTTCTTTTAATAAATGCCGTGTTACAATAAATGAAGTGCACCGCTGTACTGTATGTGCTTTTTGAAAAAATATGTCACTTTATACCGAATTTCACAGTAGTACAATACATTCCGCTCATGTGACTCCCGCCCCCCCCCCCCCCCCACCTCTTTCCGCTCTCCTCTCACGTCTCCTGACGTCAACGGGGAATTCTCAGTCCCGCCCGCCTTTCCTCTGATACGATAGCTATAGTCAGCGGGCGGGGCTGAGAATTCCCCACTGACATCAGGACTCAGGAGACGTGAGAGGAGAGCGGAGAGGGGCGGGGGGGCCGGGAGTCACATGAGCGGGATGTATCGTACTACTGTGAAATTCGGTATGAAGTGACATTTTTTTTTAAAAAGCACATACAGTGGTGTACTTCATTCATTGTAACACGGCATTTATTAAAATAAAGTAATTTTTAAAATACACTCCGAGCGCTTTCCCGGGAGGGACGGGGCTAGTCGCCATGACGTCACCCGCAATCGATTTTCCGGTCCTTATGCATCGATGCCGCATCGGGGACACCTGAATCGCGATGCATCGATGCAACGATTAATTTCAGCACCCCTACTAAATACCTTTTCTCGTCAGCAGTTAGAGCAGTCTTGTGACTTCTATCAGTTTTCAGCAGAGCACTGGTTAAAGCTTGTAGGAGGAGTTTTCTCCTCTGACTTTTTTATGAGGCTGGAGGACCCCTGACCCTCTGTCTGGACAGTGCTGGTTAGCCCTTTACTGATCACATGCACCCTTCCAAAAAAAAAAAAAAAACCTTTTTAGCAATACATACCAAATTAAGCATGTGCAGAGTGCCTCCAAGTCTCTGTTCTAAAAGCAGATGGATTGGGGACAGTAAAAGAGGAGGGGGATCAGAAAAGACAGGATAAAACAGCCTTTTTACACAATGCAGAGGATTAACCCATTGGGTTCCACAATGAGTATAACAACCATGCTTTACTGCATATACAGACTAATTTTACTGTTGTAGGTGTAGTAACACTTAAAGTCTACCTTTAGTAATTTTTTCAACTTTCCATCTATTAAATCTTCTGCCCTTGTTGTTTTAACTTTGGATAGTAAAAAAAATTTTCTGACAGTAAATACCTTATACAGCCCACTTCCTGTTTCTTGTCTGGTCATTAGCCTAGGCTTAGAACATCATGCACAGCTCTCTATCTCACTCTAGTGAGAGTTTGCCAGAAGGGAGTTTGCCAGTGGGATGAGTCATAAAAGGGCCAAGGAGAGCTGCAGGGCTGCAGAGCTGGAGTTGTGCCTGTGTAAATGCAGGAAGTGAACAGGCAGCAGCTTCAGCTGCCCACAGTTAAAATGGATGCAGCCAGACTTAGTGGAGGGAGATGTATCACCCTGGCGTGTTTGCAGGTTTAATCATCCTGGCTGATTGTTAGAAGTGTAGACACCCCCCCCCCCCCCCCCCGGAAGGAGCTGCTTGGTGAGTTTGGATTCTTTGATCTCCGCCTCAACTCCAAGAATGACCTCAGCCCCTCTGACATATTTGGTTAAATAAAATTACTGCAAACATATTGCAAACATATTTAAGAACACATGTGGTAAATACCATTATCCTGGCTGTGGATTATCACCAAAAATAGACACACAACTGGTAGTGATAAACAAGTTGCATATATTAGCACTAAAGCATATGGAAACTTACAACACTGTTAAACCTTGCTACAAATAACTAATACAGTAGAAAAGACAACCTTCAATATTTAGCAACTGCAGGTATAGAAAGGGCAGTAATGGATATTCCCTTAACACAGGCGCTGAGAGGGAGGACAGAAGACTTGTCAACTTCTCAGCTTCTTCTGGGCCGCAAACACCTTTGAGAGGCAAACACACAACGAAAAGAAAAGGGTTACAGTAAGCACAGTTCTGTAATGTTACAGGTCCCAAGGTGAAGAATACCAGTGTCTTCTGCTAGCAAACAGTGGGGCCCTTGTTTTAAGAGAAGGTTCAAACAAGCTTGCATGGAGCAGGAATCCTATAGAATGTTCCGTTAGGTAGAGATTTAAAAGGGCAAACTACTAGAGATGGCAGCTCCAAACAAGCATCCCATGACACTAAAAAGGGAAATTCGTGTCTGCATGCAGTGTCAGTATGATGTCAAGAAGGATGTTGGGTTTACACCCGCTCACCATGCCTCTGTGCGATGACACAACAATAGACCCAGATACTGGTTCAGGCTCCTGATGCTCCTAGCGATGTTGTAAGGCACTGGATCTCTTGCTGATGGCCGATCCAGATGACTGGTAGCGAAACTCACAAGGTAAGAGGCAGCGGCCAACCCGATACCCAGATCTCGATTCCTGAAATGCGTGGGTCGTCTCTGCTGAGCTGAGTGGTGCTGGGTTGCTGAGTAGGGTCCCTGGACTAAATAGTAGTGGACCATGTGGCTGTCTCTGCTCCTGGCTCCCCTCAGGCGTCCTCACTCCTCTGTCTCCAGGCAACACTCTCCTGGCAGTCTCTGAAAAAGCTTGGCTTTCTCCCCCTCTGATGCTGCCAGAGTCTCTCTCTCTCAGTCTCCTCAGTCTCAGCGGTTTTCCTCTCACCTGGCACCTCACCACACTCTCTCTCTCTCCTCAGACCGCTCTCCTTATTCTCCTCACAGACTCTTTTTTCCGGACTTCAGGACTTCAGGATATCCCTCCTCCTCTGTTGGGGCACACAGTCCCTGGTGTCAGCGTGTGTCTCTCTCCTCACTCTGGTACCTCAGTTCCTTCCCCTCACACACTTCTCCTCTCCACACTGTTAAGTATCACTGTGTGCCATCAAAGGACTTTCTGAGCCTTGGTTTCTCCCTCTCTTTTAAGCAATCACCTGTCCTCTGTCTCCTGTCAGCACTCTCTCTCTTTTACCTCAGTTTTCTGGAAGGACCAGTCAGCATCTCTCTGTCTCCATCTTGTGGCCAAAAGGAGAAATTGCATTACAACATGCCTGCTACAGACAATCCACTGATTCCTCTCTAACTCTGGATTGCTGTACCTAGGTGGAGCTTGCTGGTGGCATTAGATTGACAAGGGTGTAGCAAAGTCAGACTATGGATAGATGGGGTGTCTCAGCCAATTGGCAGGGGTTTCATATGTCCCTTGGCCTGCTGAGAAAACCTATTTATTTGGGTGGAGTCAGGTGATCGGGGTTCTGTGCCATCTGGACGGCTTTCTGGGTGGACATATGTTATGTCGCCCCAGGCTGCTATGCCGGAAGCCTGAGGCCTATCCCGGAGACACCTGGCTTCTAGGCTGCCTGAGGCCTATCCAGGAGCAAGAGAAGCAGCATAGGGTTGGGACTGCAGGATTGGAGTCCAACTGAGTTGTGAAGGTTCAGCCGGACAGAGAAACAGTTGTGGTCGGAGGTAGAGGGGAAGCTGTCCCCACTAAGGGACCATCCACCTTGTTACCGGAGACTACAGTGAGTAAGCTGGAGCCAGTACCAGAGCAGTCTTCTCACCAGCTGGGGATAGTAAAGAAGGGGAAAAAGCTTCAGCAAGTGCCAAGCCAGGGACTCAGCAGGACAGCAGGGGTGATGCTTGAGGAGCATCGAGAGCTAAGCTAGGGACCCAGCTGGATAGCAGGAATGACGCTTGAGGAGTATACAGCGTGCTAGCTGTGGAAGAGCTCAGGAGATTCAGTGGCGATTGGATCTGGAGGTCTAGTGAGAGACTGGGAGCTTAGTGAGTAAAACTCTACAGTGAGAGACTGTAGTGTAAGAGAAGAACTATTCTGTGTTGCTAATAGTTAAATACAACTACCGTTAGTGACTTACATGATTTGTTGCCATAGGAGACAGCGGTCCTACCTATACAGAAGTGGTACTTGGTTGGAGGCCTTCCCCTGTATATCTGTCTACCTATAGAAGTCTCGGAGTCTGCCAATTATCATTGCATCTATTTAAGGGTGTCCTGGCCCTAACCCTCTCTCCCACAGTTTAGTTAAGAGACAATAAATATCTTTTGCATTCAAAAAGTGTCTGGCGCCCATCACTCCATCTTGCATCACACCCACCATGCCTTGCAACCCACTCCTACAAAAACGGATGCCAGCTATCTCTTACTCTGGAGGTCACCATTAGGCCTTTGGAGGTATGGGACCTTGCTAGATACAGAATCACAGTATATATAAAACAATATACAAAGTGGTTGGAGGGAAGCTTCAGAATGCCAGATATGTTTTTATTACAAATTATGTGAGCATACTGCAGTTCCTTGCAGTTTGATCAATTGAGGCAGAGGAGCACAGAAATGGTATCCATGGGTGGGGGTGTTCTAATGCTGCGTACACACAGGCGGACTTTGACGAACTAGGTCTGGTGGACTTTTCAACTGACTTTCCGACGGACTTTTCGAATCAACGGCCTTGCCTACACACGATCAACCAAAGTCCGACGGATTCGTACGTGATGACGTACGACTGGACTAAAATAAGGAAGTTGATAGCCAGTAGCCAATAGCTGCCCTAGCGTCGGTTTTTGTCCGTCGGACTAGCATACAGACGAGCAGACTTTTTGACCGGACTCGAGTCCGTCGGAAAGATTTGAAACATGTTTCATTTCTAGGTCCGTCAAACTTTTGGGGAAAAAAAGTACGCTGGAGCCCACACACGATCGAATTATCCGACGGACTCCGGTCCTCCGGACCAAGTCTCCAGTAAAGTCAGCTCGTGTGTAAGCGGCATTACAAGAGAACTTTACCCATTCTCTTTAAAAAAATATATAGAATATTTTTTATTTATACAAAATGTTTACCATGTTTTTTAATTATCTCATGCAGATTTTCATCTGTTATAATTCTGGAATTTTGGTCTTCTCACAAAGATTATTTTGTAAAATGTGCTGTATCTTTTTGCTTGTGTATGTTATTGCTATTATGATCTTGACACTTCATAGGTATTTGTTTATTTGATATTAAAAAAGTATACCAGTATGAGAAAGGATAAAGGTCCTGAAAATGTTTGCAATTTGTTTGCAATTATACTGTATATATTACAGACAAATAGGAGGAAGTGTGTGTCATTAGATTCTCTTCTATAGAAAATAACCTTTTTTTAGTTTAGGTTTCCAGTACTTTTTTAGCCAGAGGGAAACATTTACCTATTTCAGTATGAGAATTATTCAATTATGTCTCAAAATTAGGGTATGCTTAGTCATTACAAAACGTTCACCTTCCTGTTCTGTAAACAGTTTATTTACTTTTATTTAATGAGAATGACAAACTTACAGAACAGGAAGGTAAAGCTTTGGAATGGCTCTCTGATATTGGTAATTATGAGGATATCTCCTGGAGTTCTCATGCAGGTAAGGAATGCGAGGTGATCTAAAAATATTTCTGCTGGGAAGACCATAAATGCGTTCCAACTTCCAAGTACAGGAATAGGATTCCTAGGCAGCTACTGGAAACTTCTAGAAGCTGTCATGGGATCCCAAGTGGCACACCAGACACAAAACATAACACTTTAGCCCTTTATTAACCACTTGCCTACTGGGCACTTTTACCCCCTTCCCGACTAAGCCAATCTTCAGCTTTCAGCGCTGTCGCATTTTGAATGACAATTGCATGGTCATGCAACACTGTACCCAAAGAAAATTGTTATCATTTTTTTCACACATATAAAGCTCTCTTTTGGTGGTATTTATTCACGACTGAGCTTTTTATTTTTTGCTAAACAAACAAAAAAGACCACAAAAAAAAACCCCAACTTTTTCATAGATTGTTATAAAATTTTGCAAACAAGTAGTTTTTCTCCTTCACTGATGTGCGCTGATAGGTGGCACTAATGCGGTGACACTGATGGGCATTGACAGGTACTGATAGGCTGCACTGATTAAGGGAGCACTGATAGGCGGCACTGATTGGGACTGATAGGAGGCAGTGATAAGCAGCACTGATAGGCGGCATTGATGGGCGACACTGATGAGGAGGCACTGATGGGCACTGACTGGCAGCACTGGTGGGCACTGATTGGAAGCACTGGTGGGCACTTATTGGCAGCACTGGTGGGCACTGTTGGGACTGCTCTGATAATGAGGCCACTGATAATCAGTGGCCTCATTATCAGTGTAGATGTCCCTTTCAGAAAAGTGGGTTATCAGCTCTCTTCTCCTCTCCTCATGTTGAGGGGACCCTTACATCGAGCCCATGTGCTCTGTACAATGACATCACACATCTGAGGGAGTCTGAGGACAGATCAGTCTGTCTATACACTATAAAGTAATAGAATGTCTGTGTTCTTCACCCACCGGGGCTCTGCTCTGCATCCGACGACTCTGCCAGGCACAAACCCTACGTCCGTGTGTCTCCAGGCACCAGCTGTCACCAACCAGGCACCGATCCCATAGCGCCCACTACTCCGATTGGCTATAGCACATCATGTGACGCTGCCACTGTACAGGACAGGCCGGCCGGGATTGAGAGTGGCCTCTGTGAAAGGCAGAGCTGGTTGTGCTGGGACGATCAGCAGAGAGTCTCTGAGAGAGACAGACAGGTCACAGTGTCACTGATCATAGAGGCGTGTAGCGGCAGGGGATGTTTGCTTCCATTCTGTAGGGAGATTTGAGACGTGTCCTCCAGTGCAGTGCTGCACCCTAATGACACTATCGGTTGGACGGAGCGGCTGCCTGAGACTGAGTTAGTTACATGATGCAAAGCAGAGGGTGAGGTTTATTGGGAGGTGAGGGTTGAGCGCGGTGAGTTTTATATTTCAAGTATTCACACATATTGGGGGTTATTTACAAAAGGCAAATCCACTTTGCACTGCAAGTACACTTGGAAGTGCAGTCGCTCTAAATCTAAGGGGTAGATCTGAAATGGGGGGAAGCTCAGCTGATTTTATCATCCAATCATGTGCAGGCTAAAATGCTGTTTTTATTTTCCTTGCATGTCCCCCTAGGATCTACAGCGACTGCACTACCAAGTGCACTTGTAGTGCAAAGTGGATTTGCCTTTAGTGAATAACCCCCATTGTCCATACCCTCTAGGCCCAGGTTCCAGTCCCGGGGCCTCTCTACCAGGCACTAGACCTGTTCACAGGGGAACTTCTACACCTCTCTACACCAAAAGGAAGAGGGAAAAAGGGCAACTTCTCCATAGGAGGAGGACTAACTAAGGACCCTTCCAAACCAGGGCTTAGCTGTTTTATCAGCCAACATGGGTTGGACAGCCGACAAGACAGGCACAACTCACAGCCTTACAACTGGGGAGACTTTAGTCACAATGTACCCTTACCATACCCCATTTCAGAAGAAAAAGAGAAAATGGAAAAAAAAACAACACAGATCACTTGCTCAGATTTGTAATTTTTTAACCACTGCACTGTTCAAAACAACCAGTATATTAAACAGCATTTTACTGGGTGGTACTCGCCTGAATGTGAAACATCTTTCAGAAGTCTTCATCATCACTTTTCACAAAACGACTTATCTTAGGAATTCCCTACCCTGCAGAATGGTCCATAGCTGGCCGCATTCCTAATACAACTTGGCTAATTAGCAGAATGTTTCATTTTAATAAATCTTGTTTTAAGACCGGTATTCTCCATTCTGAATCTTTATTAATGGCTTTCCAGGCAGCTGATCAGAGATCACTGCCACACTCACTAAAACAGATTTTGTCTGCCACTAGAATAAGTGAAGAAAGTCCTGGATTATTGTCTCCATTGTACAAATTGTTGATATTTCTTATTGTGATTGGCTGTTTCAAGTGACAGACAGGTTGCAAAGGTTTGTGTACAGTTTTTGGCAGAAACGCATAAAGTGGCAGGGAAGCCGCAAGGCAGTGCCCGGACCCAAGAGCCGAGGGACGGGTCGGCCTCCGGTGGCCGACATCGCGGGCACCCAGGACAGGTAAGTCTAATTATTTAAAGTCAGCAGCTACAGTGTTTGTAGCTGCTGACTTTCAATTTTTTTTTTCACGGCCGGAACCACGCTTTAAAAAATAAATTAAAAAACATTTGTGTATAGGTAAAAAAAATACATTATAAATACCTTTTTTCCCTTTCTTATAAGTGATCACATTCCCTCCGTTCTCAACTGCATAAGAGCTGGGGGGGGGGGGGGGCAGCATACTGAGCCTCCAACTGAAAGACTGTGCAGGGGGAGCATGTCAGGGCAAGTCTGATCATCGGAGGAGTGTGGTCAGTTTTTAATCGGAAAGCAAGGGGGCTAGCAGGAATGCCAGGGAATTCATTCAAATGAAGCAATACAAAGAGAACAGGATACTTTCTCATACCAGTACAAGGTACAGCAGACACATATCAGGAATGTAAAATGTTGTAGTAACAAACGCTTTAAGTGACTTTGAACGTGGCATGGTTTTTGGTGCTAGACGGGCTGGTCTGAGTATTTCAGAAAATGCTGATCTACTGGGATTTTCATGCACAACCATCTCTACGGTTTACAGAGAATAGTCCAAAAAAGAGAAAATATCCAGTGAGTGGCAGTTGTGTGGACGAAAATGCCTTATTGATGTCAGAGTTTAAAGGAGAATGTGCAGACTGGTTTGAGATCATAGAAAGGCAACAGTAACTCTAATAACCACTTATTACAACCAAGGTATACAGAATAGTATCTCTGAATGCACAACACATCAAACCTTGAAGCAGATGGTCTACAGCAGCAGAAGACCACACTGAGTGCTACAATTCGCACAGGCTCACCAAAATTGGAAAAAAAGAAGATTGGAAAAACATTGCCTGGTCTGATGAGTTTCGATTTCAGCAGTGACATTCAGATGGTGGCGTCAGAATTTGACTTAAACCTCATGAAAGCATGGATCCATCCTGCCTTGTATCAATGGTTCAGGCTGCTGGTGGTGGTGTAATAGTGTGGGGGATATTTTCTTGGCACACTTTGGACTCCTTATTACCAATTGAGCATCATTTAAACACCATGGCCTACCTGAGTGTAGCACAGGGGTTTTTGCCACCTAAGTTACTATGTAAATAATGTGATGTTCTTTAAAAACCGGTTTGACTCCCTCTAGTGTCCATTCTATTTAATGTTAAGACTTTTTATTTGGTTTCATTGTGCCATGATACAAAGCATTGTGGGAGATGTAGTGAAGGAGGAAGTGACTCATGTGCTGAAACTCAGTCTGTGAACTACTTACCCACAATGCTCAATTCACCTACCCACAAGGCCAAGTCACCGAACAGCCTGCTGGATAAGCAAATAAAAAGGACAGGCGTGGCACGTTCCTGAGCTCTTGGGATGCCATTCAAAGCCTGCCTGGAGGGAAATCTGTGTGTGGCTGACAGACTGCGGCCTGGAAGGCACGGAGCGGAATCGTTTGGCCTCTGAGGAGCTCCAGAGCACAGTCAGCTGGACCAGTGTGCGGATGGACTGGAGGATCCAAGATTTTACATTTTCCAAGAAGTTACATCAGCCATCAGTGGGAGCAGCGCGGTGTGACAGCCCCAGTTTGGAACGGACTGAGTAATATGGAGAAGAGCCTTGCAAGCATCTGGACCCGTGTTGGTGAGCGGGCACTTGCCCAGATAAATACAGTGCTATTTGCTATTTAAACTAGTTCCAGACTGTTGCTGGGATCTGTAGTCCCACAGGAGTGAGTTAATTCCGACATAAACTGTGTGCAGTACAACTTCAAGGCTGTTTTCTCTGTACTGCAAAGTTAATATTGAGTTGCAATCTTTATTAAAGAAGAAGCTCTACAAGTGTATTATATATACACTTGTATATATGTATTATAATAATTGTATTAAGTGTATATGTGCAAACTTTCAGTTACCAGCACATCAGTTCTATTATTAATTTACTACCTACTTGTTTCCTTACCTGGATTTACAAACTGCAGTATAATCTAATTAAGCTAGCTGAAGAGGAAGAAGAAAAGAGACTTTGTCATTTCCTATACAGCGTCACAAATTCAGGTTCACAGAGCTGAACAGTGTACTGCAATCTAGGGGGAGCCCTTGAGTACATTATATGGACAAATGTATTGTGTGTTTCACTGCTGCATGGTGCTTAATAATTTTCTGCAGGTTTGGTGTGTGCTCTGAGGTTGGAGTGGGAAGGTGCGCAATATCAGGGCTTTATCATATTGAGAATAAGTCCCACTCGCCTGTCTGCAAATACTCCTCGAGTGACCATTGAGTTTTGGTTCTCACATATGCCTTGATCGTTATTACTTTCATTCTTTATATTGGAATTACCCTTGTGTCTAATGTGTTAAACAAGTTTCTTTCAGTAAACTGTTTATGTGGTTAATTTACAATTTGTGTGAGACTCTGTCTATTACTACAGCTGGTGGAGTGACGGAGACCAAGGTGATGGTAAATATACAGTACAGAGTGTTATTGCTGTGTTTCTCTTTACCATTGGGTCTTACACTGCCATTGCTATAAAGTTGTGCCAAGGGGATTGAGCCATTTCCTGGGGTTGAGAGGCAGAGTGCAGGCCCAATTAATTATCAGCAGCTCCTTAGGGGGTCAGTGCTACATGAGTATTATTAGTGACCATGTCCATCCCTTTATGACTACAGTATACCCATCTTTTGATGGCTACTTCCAGCCGGATAATGCACCATGTCAGAAAGCTCAAATCATTTCACCACTGGTTTCTTGAAGATGACAATGCGTTCACTGTACTCCAATGGCCTCCACAGTCACCAGATCTCAATCCAATAGAGCATGTTTGGGATGTGGTGGAACGGGAGATTCACATCATGGATGTGCAGCCGACAAATCTGCAGCAACTGCGTGATGCTATCATGTCAATATGGACCAAAATCTCTGAGGAATGTTTCCAACACCTTGTTGAATCTATGCCATGAAGAATTAGGGCAGTTCTGAAGGCAAAAGGTTGTCCAACCCGGTACTAGCAAGGTGTACCTAATGAAGTGGCCAGTGAGTGTATATGTAAAGTGCTGTGTAAAATTGATGATGCTATACAAGTACCTGTAATAAATAAACTGGTCTATCATGTGAGACAAGCAAGCTGTCCTTGATTTTGAAGAAGTGTCATTAATTCAAGGGTAATTATGGGCAATATCAACAATGACATTTATGACAGTCTATCACTATCATTAGGACAAAACATTTTGTTTTACTGAGTTCCCCCTGTGACATAGGATTATAACTTGTCAATTCTTCCAGTAGATCCATTATCTTTAGACTTACAAGCTTCCATGCAAAAGTGGCAGCTCTGAAGTTGGGACAAACCGCATAACACTGACAAAGATGCAAATAACAGTCAGCTTTTATTCATATTTATTCTTCTCAAAAAAAGCTGTTGCTGTAACTTCCTAAAAACTGTAAGTTGGAGTTAGACATTCATTTATTTAATGAATGTCCATTTAAACTACATGAAATCTAGGCTGTCATTCTATCATGAGAAAAAGAGAAATAAAGGATAGCCTGACAGGATAAACAGGGAATAAAACTATGTTACAGGGGGACTCAGAAAAACAAAAAGTGCTGTGTTGATATTAGAGACAGAAATTACCATACTTTATGTTTATGTTATTTTTTATTTTGTCAATAGTTATATTTTAATAATTAAGTGTATAGTAAACTGTACAGTAAAAAAAACATCAGTTCACTAGTGCAGGAACAGTGTAAAAAAAAAAAAATATTTTAAACATCAAAAAAATGAAAAAACAAAAAAAGAACGATAAACACACCCTAATGAGTTACCTCTCCAAAATATTTATTAGAATGTATAATGCAAAAAAAGTATCAGCATCAGAACTCAGAGATCCTCCATGCTCCCCTCTCCCCCCTCCCAACATCAACCTCTAATCAAGTACTATCCCAACCAGCAAGTGCCTCCCCCCCCCCCCCCCAAAAAAAAAAAAAAAAACAGACCTGCCTAGTGAAAAATTAAACAAATTCAACCTCCAATGGGAACTGCTATAGACCTCCCACAAAGTCCCTACTCCCTGCTCAGCCACCTGCACAAAAAATGTCTTCTGTTTACTACATACTCTTAGCACTGCATACCGGTGCTGGACTTGTTGCTGTAAGGCTCTTTACAGGCACTAAGGCCACTTTCACACTTTGGCAGTGGGGGCATCAGCGGTAAAACTGCGCTATTTTTAGCGCCGCTTTACCGTAGTTTTAGCGGCGGTATTCGGCCACTAGCGGTGCGGTTTTAACCCCCTCTGGCGGCCGAAAAAGGGTTAAAACCGCTCGCATAGCGCCGCTACAGTGCCGGTATAGCCGCGGTATAGCTGCGCTGCCCCATTGATTTCAATGGGCAGGAGCGGTTTAGGAGCGGTGAATACATCGCTCCTTTACCGCTCCAAAGATGCTGTTTGCAGTTTTTTTTTTCTCTCCTGCCAGCGCACCGCTTCAGTACGAAAGCCCTCGGGCTTTCACACTGAAGAAACAGCAGCGGCAGTTTTAGGTCGGTTTGCAGGCGCTATTTTTAGCGCAATAACGCCTGCAAACCACCCCAGTGTGAAAGGGGCCTTAGTTATTGATGATCTAACATGGCCCAGTTTTTAGCTTAGTCCCTGTAGAATTCAGCACTCTATTCACCCACTGCAGTTTTAAGGTGGGGTGTTGGCTCCTCAGTGTACAGGCAGGTTGCAAAGTACTTTTCATTCAGGTGGATGAGCAGGGAGTAGGGGGCCTTGGGGGAGGTCTACACCAGCTCCCATTGGAGGCTGCATTTATTTTGGGGAAGACACTTGTTGGTTGGGATTGTGCTTGATTGGAGAGGGATCTCTGGGTTCTGATGCTGATACTTTTTATGCATTATACATGCTAATAAATATTTTGGAGAAGCAACTCATTAGGATGTGTTCATCATTCTTTTTTTGTTTTTTCATTTTTTTGATATTTGACTTTTTGATTACACCCTCCTTATACCATATAGGTGAGTACCTCTCATCTCTGGGCTTCACTAAGCATGGTTCCCAGGATTATTTTCTTTTTGTATCTATTTTAAACACCTTGATGCATCCATGCCAGATGTTTTTTTTATTACAAAACCCCATCTGGCATTAAAGATGTGGAAGCGATACCCTACCAGGTATTACTGTAGTGCATAGGTAGGCGACCTTAAAGAGTCAAAGATCACAGGGCACAGTGTTGCACAGTGTCGCCTCATCACTCCTGATTTAAACCTCTAATTGCCGTACTACCATGTCGCAATCACATGCATTGCACGCCAATCATTTAAATCAGGTGCTGAGAAGGCAACATATCACCTCCTTACCACCTGTCAAACACACTTGGATCACTTTTTTTAGAGAAGCAGCAGTGCTTGCTGCACTTGTGAATGAGCCCTAATTTACAGCAGCACTCTTAGGGCTAGTTCACATGTAACGTTGGGGGGTGATAAAACCCAGTGGTTGAGACTTCTATTATATCCTGCAGCTGTGGTGCACTTTCTGATTTCAAAATGCCTGCATTCAGAAAGTACACCAAACCCGCAGGATATAATAGAAGTTTATGGCTAAGCGCAGCAAACCCCCAGGAAAGCTGCAGGTACACTGCACCTGTGGTGTGGGTAAACCGCAGCACATCAGTGTGAAAGCAGCCCTATACTATTATGAACAGTTTATTGCTTCACACTGACCTGAAGATCTCTTCTGTCCTGCTGCTGGCACTACTCTGGAGACCACTAGCTGGGATAAGAGGTGGAGTGTAGTTGGTATCACTCCGCATGGGAGAGGAGCTAGGACTACAGAGGAGGCATTGACTTATGCGGCTCTTTTACAGCTTCAACTTTACCAATAGTCCCTCTGCATTGCACTCTGTTGGGTGCTCTGGGCGGGCAAGTTAGCAAGCACAGACTGCGATCTACACATTGCTGACCCCCACTGTAGTGTGTCCCATTCTACAATTAAGCTAAAATTACTTATTATTAATTCAAATTTGACCTCTACAATTAAGCCCAATCAGGGTGAAATGCGTAACAGGGGAGGGGCCAATGGGCGGGGACTGAAGCTTGTACTTTAATTTTGAGAAGTGGTTAATACACAGAGTGTGGCCCAGGGCTTTGTATTACTGTAGATGGACATTAATGCCTCATTTCCACTGAGCGGATCGGTTCGGGTCGGTACAGTTTGAATGGCCTAGAATGGTCCGGTCTATTCTGGTGAGCGTTTCCACTGCAAGTGGGACCACAAGGGGCCATACGGGGTTTAGAAAAAATGCCTCAGCATAGCACAGCAGAGGGTTTTCTGTCAGCCAATCAGTGGAATGTATCGTAGCTCCGCCCTAACCGAACCGTTCCATTTTCTATGGCCTCACATCTGAAGCAGGACCCTGAATGGAGCGGTACGGTTCGGTTGTATGCGCCGCTTCACAATGGAAACACCCAAAATAGCGTACCGTACCGAACTGAACCGATCCACTCACTGGAAACAAGGCATTAGGCTCCTTTAGGGACCAGTATAGAGAGAGACGGTGGTATTGTATGCAGGTTGCTTTGAGCAACGCCATATCTATCGAGTGATATTTTTTTAAATGTTATTTTATTTCAGTTGTGTACATAATGGGGGATATTTACTAAAACTGGTGCACACAGAGACTGGTGCAGCTGTACATAGTAACCAATCAGCTTCTAACTTCAGCCTGTTCAATTAAGCTCTGACGATAAAACCTGGAAGCTGATTGGTTACTATGCACAACTGCACCAGGTTCTGTGCACACCAGTTTTAGTAAATCTCCCCCAATGAGACAAATATTTACAAAATGACTATACATTCCCTTTAAATGTAGGTTATCATTGACAAATGATGATTAATCTCTACTGGGTGATCATTGCATTTTTTTTTTATTTAGATTTTACACAGCATCCCAACCTTTCTGGAATGGGGGTTGCAGTTTTTCAACCTTACAAACACAAGTCCATCTAGTTTACCCAATAGGAAAAAGAACTAATAGAAAAAACAATAAAGCATGGTCTATTTGCTCCAGTTGGAGAAAACACTCCTATTACCCTACCATAGTTAATAATATTCCTTTATTACCTATAAATGTTAGTATCCAGTTATAGTTTGTGCATTTAGAAATGCATTCAACTTTTTTAAAACTGGCCAGAACTAGTTTCTGAGGGAGGTTATTCCATATGTTCACAGCTCTTACTGTGAAGAAGCCTTTCTATATGAGGAAATTAAATCTCTTTTCTTCCAGATGTAAGGTGTGCCCCCTTGTCCTTTGTAAAGACTTGAAAGTGAATAACTCAACACCAAGTTCACTTTATGGACCATTTACTTGTTTACATGGTGATCATATTCCCACTTAATCATCAAGAGAGAATTAATTCAGTTCCTCTAATCTTCCATCATAACTGAGCTCCACCATGTCTCTTATCAGTTTGATTGCTCTTCTCTGCACTTTCGCCACTTCCCCAATATTCTTTTTTTAACTGGTATCCAAAACTGAACTGTATATTCCAGATGAGGTCTTATTAATGATTTATACAGGGCAATAACGATATCTCTCTCTGGAGCCCATACCTCTTGTCAGGATGCGCATGCTAGCAAACAAGATAACTCCTCTAGATAAACGTCTGGGCATAAACTAAAACATATTCCCTTTCATGCTAGTAAGATTTAAGCACTGGCTAATAAATATGCACATGCACAAACTGACGCACGCACACGAGCCGTCGCATTTGTGTGCACCTGTCACAGATGATGGCGCCAAAATAGACTATTTAAACTCAGCTCAGGATCAGTGCTAATGTGTCATTAGCCTCTTGTGTATCTGTGATCCTGTGAACCTGTATCCTGCTTCCAGTTGCTGACCTGGCTTGTCTTGACCATTCTCTGAACTCCACCTGCATCAACCTCGGCTTGTCCCCTGACCTATGCTTCTGTCTGCTCCTTTGGCTCTTGCTCCACTGATCGGTTCCAGACTTGTGCATGACCTGGCCCTGCCTGACTTTACTACCCTGCCTGTCGCCAGCATCAGCTGCCTGCCTACTTGCTGAAGCCATCTGACAACTTCTCCTGCCCAGCGAGGACACCTGCCCTGCTGCTAGCAAGACTTCCAGGCACTCGTGCCACTCTGCATTCCTGCGCCTCCTGTCTACACTATCAGGGGCCCAGAGTCAGCGGTGTAAGAGAGGCCTTCCTCATCATATCAGACTCTGCTACCTGGGTTCATGATACCTCTTAATACGTAAAGGAATTTTGCTCGCTTTAAAAACTGTAGCATGGCATTGCATGCTGTTAAGTTTATGATCTACCAGAACACCCAAATCCTTGCGACCCAAAGCATCAAGGTAAGGGCCAGAAAAGTCAAATTGGAAAAAGAGAGGTCTACAATGGCAGCCCAAAATTTCTCTTTAAATATTTAAAATATTTAAAAATATATAAAAATATAAAACATAGTCTTCAATGAATAGTGTTGAACTAAGGCCCCTTTCAGATGTAGCAGAATCCGTCCAAGCAAATTTGCCTGCTCAGCGGGAGATCTCTATGGGGCGGTCAGATGGAAACAGGCCGTCTGTCCGTTTCCATCCGATTGTCGTCTGATCCGGATTGGATCAGAACGGATGCAGGCAGGTGACATCCGCCACCCCATAGAGAACAATGAGTGGTCCGATCGGGTCTGCCTGAAAAACGGACAGGTGGACCGGATTTTTCGGCTGGTGTAAAAGGGGCAATACAGTAAATACCAGGGCAGTAGACACAAAGTAGCAGGAAAGGTAAGACCAAGCCAAGGATTCTGGCTACCATCTAGAATTCATGTCTCTCCTCATTGCATGGATGAATGGATTACTTCGCACGTGTTGTATTGCATGAGGTATTTATGTGCTTGACAGATCTTATCAATAGTTGGAAGGCATCATAGAGTTTTAGTTTACATTTTGAATTGAGCCCAAAAACATTTAGCTACGCCTCTGGTAAATACATTCCAGTTATACAAGTTATTGCCTAATGTGTTTTCCGTTTTTATCAGGAAGAGAAAGTTACAAAGTTCATGAATCAGATACAGATACACCTGTTACATTGTCTGCAGGGCATCCATGTGCACAGTGAACAAGCCAATGCTTGCTTATAAAGCTCTATGACATTAAGGTACACAGGTACGTGGGAAAGTGTGGAAATCTAGCTGCCGGTTTCACTCATGAACTATGTGAGAAAAGAGTTGGATGTGTGATTAGTGAATGAGTCTTTAATTTATCATACACAGCCAATTTTACACCACACCCTATACAATGTATTCATTATATCCTGTAAAATATCACACATTTCATAGAAAGCACAATTACATGATCTCTGATGTTTTGTAACATATCAGAGATAGAAAGGAGAACACATTTAGGTTCTATAATCCATGGTCATTTATGTATTAAAAAAAAAACAAAACAAAAGAAAGCAGACTATAAAAATTAAATACTCATTTCAAGGATTCCATAATACAGTTTATTCTGGAGTGGTAATCTTAGACTGGGTTACCTGCTTGGCTTTCCAGAAATGGGGCTTCTTAATTTACAGCTATGTTGTGCAGACTTACGGCTATATTAAAATATTGCTCTTTTTGTCATTAGTGTATAATTGCCACTAAACACAGACAGCATCTAGTCTTTTTTATTTAGAGGGAGTGTTTATCATAGTTTTATTTATTTTATTTAGTGCTGTATTTGTGTTTTTCTTATTATTATGTGCATTTGATTATTTGTGTTCTGTCAGTTTATATATTTTGATTTAACTTTTTTCTCTGTTTCAAAAAAAAAAAAAAAAAAAAGAGGCCAATTAGGGTTCTTTGGCACAAGAATAGGTTAAGGATAGTTAAAAAAACTGATTGACTAAAATGCTTTTGTGTAAATACTCCCAAGGGTAGAATGTATTTTTTACTTTTCTCCATTGAATTTGTGGAAAATGTGTAAAAAAAATAAAGAAATGTGGTCAGTTGTTATAGACAACAATTAAATATGTGAATCGAAGGTAATCATTGGAACCCTTTAGCAGTGCCGTGTCAAATCTGTCCCAAATGCTGTCACTTTTGCTAGATAACTTGGTATGCATGTACGTGTAGAGAAAACAGTATCAATAATGGCTTCAGAAAATGATAAAAGCAATTATTTAATTAATATTTTATCTACAGGTATTAGCTGCATAGAATCATCAGAATCAGGGCTGGATTCACCATGCTAGATATGTGCCTATAGGCACAATTTTAGGAGTGCTTACTTAAAATTGTACCAATATTATTATGTTACATTTGTTTTAGTTCCTTAATGCATAGATTAAAGACTTTCCTATTGCTCTGCACATCTGGCAAGTGAAAAAAAAATGTATTTAAAAAAAAAA
This sequence comes from Lithobates clamitans, assembly GCA_037952925.1. NCBI lineage: Eukaryota > Metazoa > Chordata > Amphibia > Anura > Ranidae > Lithobates > Lithobates clamitans. Next base: position 4,350,262 of record JBBGZY010000761.1, read on the forward strand.
TGACCCCTATTAACTCTTGATTTTAATCCTTAATCTGAATCTACTATTGTTTAGCCCTTTTTATTTATTTTTTTTCTATTTATATTCAAGCTTTTTACTTTTTATTTATTCATTTATTTTGCTTTTTTTTAAAGATGCATTAAAAATAGCCTTTATTTATTAGTAAATAACTTTGCACTCTGTGTACCAAAGACATAATTTTAGGGGCATTATTGTTGGAATAAATTGCAGAATAAATGTGACCTTCTTATCTACATTAGCACTATTTATTTTAAAAGGAACATTGGTCATTTTAGAAAGAAGCTTATGTTTTTGTTTTACTTTTTTTTTTTTTTTTATAGATTGCATACACAATAAAATAATTTTTGCAAGGTAATGTTGGCAAAAAAAAAGCCTGGCTCCCTTCAAAAAACACAACAATATGTACAGTATGTATTTCCTTCTTATCTTAGTTTAATGACAAAGTTACTGCCAAATCAATAGGCCCATAGCTAAAATGTAAAAATTGCTAACGTCCATAGATGCCACATCTGAACTGGTTAAATCTTTAAGTTTTAAAGAGCCAGCCCTCGGTTCTGGCCAGAGCAATTGGTACATTGAAATAGTAAGTTTTTTCCTGCAAATTGTATAACAGTGATTATAAAATTATAAAAAAAAAATTTAAGCAGCACAAAGGGGCACTAGATTTTCTGTGTCCACAGGCCTCCAATATGTAAATCTGGCCCTGATCAGAATAGTGTTTTTCACAACAGATGTCCTTTAAAGTGATTATAAAGGCAAAGTTTTTTTGGGGCTAAAACAAAAAAAAAAAAGAGGTTATTCTTATCTGCTCTATGCAATGATATTGTACTCCTCTTCTGGAGTTCACCGCCAGGGCTGTCTGCTCCTCTGGGTGCCCCCCGTGGGTGCCCCCCGTGGGTGCCCCCCGTGGGTGCCCCCCCCGCAAGCGCAGTGCAAAAAATAAACACAGAGTTGATCAAATACCACCAAAAGAAAACTCTATTTGTAGGAAAAAAATTACATAAATTTTATTTGCGTACAGTGTTACAAGACCACGCAATTGCCAACCAAAAACACACTAGGGCTTATTTTCTGGGTAGGGCTTGCCATGCAATGTGCTGTCTACTCTCCCCTCACTAATAATCATAATCCTCACCATTACAGGATTATATAATGTAAAAGGTGTGTGTTGCTGTAATATCATTGTGCAAATACCTTCTTATAGCTCGGCACTTCCATGGCCCGTTCTGAGCTGTCGAAGTGGAGAGCAGTGGAGAACAGCTGAGTGCTTGCAGAGGGAGGGGGGCTGAGATCTCCCACAGACACCCGGGAGAAGAAGAGAGCAGAGGAGATCAGAGGAGATCAGCTGATCGCCTGCAAAGGGAGGGGGGCTGAGATCCCCCGCTGACAGCCGGGAGAAGAGGAGGGCAGTGGAGATCAGCTGAGCGCCTGCAGAGGGATGGGGGCTGAGATCTCCTGCTGACACACAGGAGAAGAGGAGAGCAGCGGAGATCAGCTGAGCGCCTGCAGAGGGAATTCCATGGCCCGCCCCCAGCTGTCTTCTCCGCTCTGAGCGCTACACTACAGGGAGGGGGGCTGACAGCCAGGAGAAGAGATCAGCTGAGCGCCAATCGGCGAAGTACCAAAGGTATTTGATACAATTATATTACACAAACACACACCTTTTACATTATATACTACTGGAGGAGAGTGGATTCTAGCATTTGCAACCACTTTAAACTAGGGCTTATTTTCGGGGTAGGGCTTATGTTAAATTAAAGAATTATTTTCGTGGAAACACGGTAGCAAAAAAATGGCCTGGTTATGAAGGGGGGTAAATCTTCCAGAGGTCAAGTGATTAATACCGCTTTAACTTTAACCACTAGCTGACCAGCTGCTGCAGTTATATCGCTCCTTTAAGACGTCACAGCGGGCGCCCACACGTGCCCACTGCGTGTCCCCTGGGACCGATGCGCGTGCCCGGTTTGATGACTGACAGGCACCTCTGATTACTCATGACAGAGCGAGAATCGGGATCTGTGTGTGTAAATACACAAATCCCGGTTCTCTCAGGGGAGAGGAGACAGATCAAGTACTAAGTATGAACACCGATCTCTCGCCTCCCCTAGTCAGTCCCATCCCCCCTACAGTTAGAACACACCTAAGGAACACAGTTACCACTTGATCGCCCCCTAGTGTTAACCCCTTCCCTGCCAGTGTCATTTATACAGTAAACAATGGCTATTTTTAGCTCTGATGTCAATGGTCCCAATGTCAATGGTTCCAAAATAGTGTCCGATCTGTCCGCCGCAATGTCGCAGTCCTGATAAAATACGCAGATAGCCGCCATTACTAGTAAAAAAAAAAAATAATAGCAAAAATGACATAAATTTATCCCCTATTTTGTAGACGCTATAACTTTTCCGCTAACCAATCAATATACGCTTATTGCGATTTTTTTTTGCCAAAAATATGTGGAAGAATACATATCGGCCTAAACTGAGGAAAAAATTGGGATATTTATTACAAAATATTGTGTTTTTTTCAAAATTGTCCCTCTATTTTTTTTTTTATAGCGCAAATAAAAACCACAGGAGGTGATCAAATACCACCAAAAGAAAGCTCTATTTGTGGGGAAAAAAGGAAATCAATTTTGTTTGGGTACAATGTCGCACAACCGCACAATTGTCAGTTAAAGCGACGTAGTGTCTTAGCGCAAAAAATGGCCTGGTCAGGAAGGGGTCAAATCCTTCAGGGGCTGAAGTGGTTAATCATGTGCAAAAGTTGTTCTCACCTACAATGCTAAATTGTTGTCATGGGTGGCTTTAAGAGGGTTAAACTTTCTTCCAATATCTTTACGTAAAAATCAACTTAAACATTTTTTTTTTTCTCCAGTCATTTCCTAAATCTGACAATGACAGTAGACAATGCAGCCACATGTTTTGTTAGGAAATTGTTTTTTGACGCCCTGACCATTTCCCCTAAAGGAATATTGGGTTGTGGACAATCCTTATTTTAAGCCAAGGTGTCATTTGGTCTCTCTCTTTGGACTATATTCGGAAAAGTCAAACAAGCTGAAGAATCCAGTACAATTGTGTGCTGTAAATTCCATCTTCACAGCGGTTTCCATAGGAAGTCGTAACTGCCTGTAACAGCTCTCTCTTCTGGAAATCTTAAATCCAATGGCTAAAATCGATGAGATTTGTGCTGTGTTTACAAAACTTGCAGAAGCTGTTGAAATCCATTTATTTTTAATGCTCTATGATTGGAATGTCACATAATTTACAATATCCCTATACTGAGAATGACGCAAAAAAGAAAAGAAGTGTTCTTTATGTATTGTGGTAAGACAAAGTGGTTGGAGGAGATGTATGCTTTTTTTTTCCTTTTTCTATTTTAAGAATCATACTTACCTAGGTGGATACTGCATCTGTCCCCCGCCGGCTCTAATACTGAGAACCGATCGATCAAACACTGCCGATCGCTCAGTTCTCACAGCTCCCTGAGCAGAGAGCTGGTGACTGTCAGTCACCGCTCTCTGCTCTGCCCCCACAAAGTGGCCAGATCAGGTTCTCAGCAGCTCGCAGAGAGGCCGAGCTGGTTGCCGGTCCAGGTATGTGGGCGGATCCCGATTCCATTGTCACAATCTTGCCTGGACTGGCTGTGACGTCAGCCGACAGCAAGCTTCACTCGAACTGCACTTCTGTGATCCACAGGAGAAGTACAGCCAAATGAGCTTTGGCTGTACTTCTCCTTTAATGACTTTCATGCTGAACAGTACAATCTGCACCAGTCACAGACAACAGTCCCCTAGAATAGGGCCTCATGCACACAGGGCATTTAAAAAACACCAGCGTTTGTTAATTCCTCAGGGGATAGTAGTGATGAATCCCCATTAGCATCTAAAATTTTTCTTGATATGTTCAAATTGAGAGTTATGGCCCGTACACACGATCTGAAAACCGGACGAAAAATACCGCTTTTGAAGCAATCGTATGATAATCGGATCGTTAGTACACAGCTTTCCAGAGCCGATCATGACAATTCATCTGATTCTATCCGATCGGACAAACAAACATGAAAAATTCTCATACGATTTTCGTTTAATCAGTACACTACAACACATGACATCACTTCCGATTTTATATATTATGTCGTACGAGAATTTGTCACTTTAGTAACCTCTCCATTTTCGATATGCGACTAGCATGCAAAAAAAAAAAAATGGTCGATCTGTCGTACGATTTTCGGATCGTGTGCACAGGCCATAAGGGGGCAATTCGGTAGGAGAATTTCTTCTATGCCAGTATATTGGGTGTACTATAAATATTCTATATTGTGGGAAGTGGCTAGAGCCCAATGCCAAAGTTCAGGTGGACAAGTGAATGTGAAAAGAAGAAGTGTGTGAAGAGAGAAAAAAAAGATCAAAGATGAAAAAGAAAAAAGGAGAAAAAAAAGGGGGGGGAGAAAGAATGAACAAGAAAAAGAAAAAAAGAAAAAAAGGAAGAGAAAGAAAAAGAAAGAGAAAAGAAAAAAAAAAAAAAAGAAGAAAAAAGAGAGAAAAAAAGAAAAAAGAAGAAAAGATTATTCATGGATATTTTTTTTTTTTTGGTGTCTTCTAGTAAGATATGGTGTTTGCTAGTGTTGTGATAGTAAGCGCCATTTTCCTGACAGACTCCATGGCAGTCTACGTGTGGGTTAACCCCGCCTCATCTCCAATGCTATAGGACCCTACTCCCATTAATTTGAGCTCACAGCCAGAGACTGCGTTCCTTTTTTGTCCTCGTCTTGGATCAACACAGCGTATGCACTTACTAGTTGACAACCAGACCGGATGAATAAGCCCTGAGCAGGGCCAAAGTTGGGCATGTTGATTGAGCGGTGCGGGAGCCCAGAGCCCAGCCACGGGCGGGCTCTGGGGGCAGCCTGTTCATGCCCAGGAAGGACGTCCCACATGGTGCAACCGCCTGGTGAAGCAGAAGATGGTACAATTGCAGTAAATACCCATGGCAGCAGTTTTTGTTTTATTTGTATTGTCCTGCAATTCTCTCTCTCCCTGGTTCTAGAGTTTTTTGGCCTCTCATGGACACCACAGTTATTCCGGCCGCTGTATGACTTTGCGCATGCGCAAGGCCGCGGGTGAAACCGAGGCCTGGTTTGCGCATGCGCGGTGCGTCGGTGGAGCCAGCGGCCACGCAGGCGCCCGGCGGTTGCTTCCTTCGGCACAGGGGGCGCGGCGGTGACATCACCAGGGCGGAGATTTTGAAAGGGAGCTGTCAGCCCTTCTGCTGTGGGACTCCTGCGGTAACTTTCCCAGGCCCTGCACGTCCTGTATCAGGTGAGTCCACCCATATCCATGCCTCACGTGGGTGGGGCTGCTCTTAAAGGGGAAATAACCCTTTTTCATCCTTTTCCCTCATCCCCCCCATCGTGCTCTGTCCTAGGCTGTTTCTTATTGCAGGGTGTGAAATTGCCTTGTTATTCCTCTGGGTGCCATGGACAGGTCACCGCCTCCTGCAGCCAGCCATCACATACAGGGCATATGTGTAGGCGAGGAGAAGGGGCCAGGAAGGCCCGTGGGCTTGCCTAGGGACATGACTACTAACGGCATGTCTCTCCTTTTTTTTATTCCTTTTGTGTGTCAGCCCTTCAGGTTCAGAATCACCAGTTTGTGGCTTGGAATCATAAAGACCTTGCCAGAAGGCAACGTTAGAACTATTCCTCCAGATCCAGACGCCATGACTCCCCGTCTAGGATGCAGCAGCAGAGGAGATGCTCCCATTCCTCCTCCAAACACCGCACCCACCGCCATGACAGCTGCTCTGATCGCAGAGCCTGTGGGGATGTGGGACACGTGTCCCGGAGGGCAAATCATTATATGACCATGCTATGCCCAGGCGGTCGGGGTAAAAGAGACTCAAAACCAACAGATGGAGTCTCTAGTTAAGCGTGTGCTGCAGGGAGTGGGGTACGACCCACATGCGGAGCCAGTCCGCCATTCTATCAGGCTCCCTGGCTGACAAGGCCCAAGAGGATCCAGGCCTATTCCAGCCTTATGATCATCTCCCGTTCCTCCTCCAGACACCGCACCCACCACCATGACAGCCGCTCTGATCGCAGAGCCTGCTTGGGATGTGGGACACGAGTCCCGGAGGGCAAGTCCTTGTGCGACTCATGCTATGCCCAGGCAGTCGAGGGAAAAAGAGATTGAAAGCCAACACATGTTGTCGCTAACTAAGCATGTGGTGCAGCAATCTCTGAAGGGGTGGGGTACAACCTGCACGCAGAACCAGTCCACCACTCTATCTGACTCCCTGGATGATGAAGCCCAGTAGGATCCAGGCCCATTCCAGCCTTTTGATGCATCTCCCGGGTCTCCTCACAGTGAGGTCGAGGGAGACTAATTTGTCGGAGGCTTTGTCTTCGCCCTTGTTTCACCACTGATTAAAGCGGTTAAAGAGGCCCTTAGGTGGGAAGATCCTTCCACTCCCCCGGCTAAGCAAAGGAAGTTCTTTAGGCACCTGGGAAAGGAACGCTCCAGTTTCCCGCTTCTTTCAGAATTGAAAGATATCATTGATGAGGAATGGAGTAAAGTAGATAAGAAGACCTCTATGTCAAGCGAAATCTCCAGATTATACCCCTTCAAGGCATGGGAAGTGAAACATCTGGAAAACGCTCCCCTGATAGACACAGCATTGATGCGACTGGCAAAATATGTTACTCTTCCTCTAGAAGACGCTGTATCCTTTAAGGATTCGCTCAAGACGGTCAAGGCTAAGCGGGCCCTATGGTTACGCCCTTGGCTCGCTGATCCAGCATCTAAAAAAGCCTGGTGTAGGATCCCCTTTGAAGGGCCCTCGTTGTTTGGCAACAGGCTGTATAGCACTATAGCCAAGCCACGGCTGGGAAGTCGGGCTTCTTGCCCCAGGATAGGCATCTGCTCTGCCAGAGGAGGCTCCAGCGGAGAAGACGCAGTACTGAGCATTCAAGGGAAGCACCTTCTTACAGGCCCCACCAGCACTTCAGAGGAAATTGGAGCAGAAGTCAGACATCCTTCTGAAAGCCCACTAAGAGCCAGGCGCCCAGCGGATGTGAGTCGCCTAAGTCGTTTTGAGTTTGGGTGGGGGCTTCTCTTCGACATGTCTGGGTGGCCTCAATCTCGGACTACTGGACCATCCAGTCCCCACACCCAAGTTTATTTCTACCCTGCTACCACAGTCAGAAGAAAAGAAGCAGGTGTTACTGTCCTATGTGGATTCGCTGACGGTACAGGGAGCCGTGGTGCCTGTCCTGAAGGGCGAAGAATTCCAAGAGGTGTACTCCCCTTTCTTCCTAGTGCTAAAGAAAAACGGTTTATGGCTTCCTGTGATAGACCTAACCTACCTAAACAAGTGTATAAAACAAAAAATTCAAAATGGAGACTCTGTCTACCATCCAACAAGCCATGCAGCCAGGCGATTGGCTAATCTCAATCGACTTAAAGGATGCCTATTTCCATGTGCCTGTAGAAGAAAATTCTGCAAATACCTCCGGTTCATGGTTGGGCAAGAACATCTACAGTTCACCTGACTCTCTTTCGGGCTGACAACCTCACCCTGAGTCTTTTCGAAAGTTCTTCTGGTTGTGGTGGCCCTCATCAGAACAAAAAAGAGTTACACTTGTACCACATCTCAACGACCTCATGCTACTATCCCAAGACAATGAGCAGCTGTTGATCCACAGAAAGCAGGTTATCACCACACTGCTCAAGTTTGTTTGGCTCCTAAACTTAGAGAAAAGCCATCTGGATCCAGTTCAGCGCCTGGTATACCTAGGAGCCCAGTTCGAAAGTACCATCTCTATGCCAGTAGAGAGGATCCCAGTCATACGAGAGAGAATATCACAGACTCTGATCTCCTCATGCCTAAGGGCCTCACAGTGCCTAAAATTTTTTGGCACAATGGTCTCCACAACCCGGGCTTGAATGTCCTGGAATTACGGGCAGCCCGGTGTGCCCTTCAAACTTTCAGTCATCTCCTGAAAGGGGAATCAGTTTTATTGAGAATGGACAACACCACAGCAGTCTCCTATATGAAGACACAAGGGGGCACTCGGAGCTCCACCTTGCTCCAAGAAATATCTCGAAAGTCTTCCTCCCCGGTGTCCAGAACGTCCAGGTGGACTTCCTGTCCCGTGTTCAGTTAGAAAACAAGGAATGGTCCCTTCATGCAGAGACGTTCGAGTGGATCCTGTCCTTGGGAGTCAATCCCAAAGTGGACCTATTCGCATCCCCCTGCAAACTCAAAGATCAGGAAGTATTACACTCAGGCAATAGCTGCCCCGACAGATCGGTGGAGCTTCAGCAGGGCATATGCCTTTCCCTCGTTCTCGATCATCCTCAGGTTTCTTTGCAGAGACTCCAAGCGGAAGCGGTCAAAATGGTAGTGATAGCGACTTCATGGCCGAACAGGCCATGGTTTCCCCTCCTGACCCAGCTCAGCTTCTGGGACCCGGTCCCTCTTCCCCTCAGGCTGGATCTTTTTTCTCAGGGGGTAGTCCTGCACCCTTGCCTGGCGTTACTGAGACTGATGGTCTAGCTCCTGAAAGGAAGAGGCTGGAAGCTCTCGGATGGGCGTCAAGAGTGATTTCCACTCTCATGAGCTCAAGAAAGGCAAGCACAAATAAGGTCTACGGGAGATTATGGGCCAAGTTCGTTGAAATCTCATCCTCTACGGGAGGTTCTGGGAATCCAAGACATCCTGGAGTTCCTACAATCTGGCCTAGATCTGTCTCTGTCCATTGGCTCCCTCAGAATTCAAATTTCAGCCCTGTTGGCCTTCTCCAGAACATCATGGGCTGTTCAACACTCTAATCCGGCAGTTCTTCCGAGGGGTTCTTCCCCAAAGAAGGCCAAGATTCCCCAAGTGGGATCTTCCCCTTGCTCTCGACTCACTGTCTAGACTCAGTACCGCGAGATCCGCCCCGGTTTCCACTAAAGACCTTTCTGCAAAGTCGCCTTCCTAGTAGCCATCACTACGGCCAAAAGAGTCTCTGAGATTGGGTCCTTAGATCATAAGAAACCATTCCTGACTTTCTTTCCGGACCGGGTGGTCCTTATCCCTATGCTTGGCTCAAACCTGAAAAGTTACTTCAGTGTTCCATGAGAACCAAGAATTCGTCCTACCTAAATTCAGTGCCCCAGGGTCCACTTAAGGTCACTCTCTGTATGTAGGGGAAGTACTGAAGGAATACCTGCAAGTTACTTCCTACTTTAGACATTCTGATTACCTTTTTATCCTACACCCTGGGAATAACAAAGGGAAGCAAGCTTCGACCAGAATGATTGCGGCATGGATCGTTCAGTCAATCCAACAGACTTATAGGGCTAAGGGCTTGGCTCCTCTAGAGACGGTGACGGCACATCCACCAGGGGTATGGCGGCTTCCTGGGCAGCAGCCCGGCATGTGGCTCCAGATGTCATCTGCAAAAGTGGCCTTGTGGGCCTCCATTAATACCTTTATGTCACATTATTGCATAGAACCTGCTTCTCTATCATCTGTGAACTTTGGTTTAAGAATCCTGTTGGTTGACAGGGCAAATTAAACTTATTTTTGATCAGCATACCCGCCCCTGTGGTATGGCTAGTTATTTCCCACATGTAGACTGTCATGGATTCTGTCAGGAAAACTGAAAATTTCCTAACAAATACTTACCGTAATTTACCTTTTCTGATGGACTCCATGGTAGACGGAGTTCCCACCCATTGCTCAAGAGTTGGCTAGTTATGGAACGCAGTCTCTGGCTGTGAGCTCACATTTATGGCAGTGGGGTCCTATAGCATTGAAGACAGGCGGGGTTAACCCACACGTAGACTGCCATGGAGTCCATCAGGAAAGGAAATTTAAAGTACGTATTTGATAGGAAATTTTCAGTTTTCCTGCCACATCAAAAGAATGGGCTCTTTTTCAGCCAGTGTCATAAGATTGCGGAGGTCACTACTGACATGTACCATACAACATTGAATTTTGGTAAGGTATTCAATATTGTTTTTTTTCAGTGAGCAATTCGTCTCAGTTCACCTGTGACAGCATGTTGGCAGATTACATTGCAATAAATCTACAGTACATAATTGCATTACTAATTAATTGCTGTGTTTTATTGTAGCACTGGAATGATCTGCCAATAAGAGACGGTTGAATGGAGCACAAATCTGCACCTAAACACTGCCAAAGAATATGGCTGCACCTAGTAAATTTCATAATACACTGTAACATTAGCTGGACACTGACTCAGAGAGAACACATCATCTTCTTTTTATGATGACAAGGTTCTCTTTGAGAAAAAACACTTTATGTTAGTTCTCTGTGTAGCAGTGTCAGGCCCGCTGATAAGGCAGTACAGCTGGCCCTCCTGTACTGGGCCCAGGTCCCATCAGTTCAAAAGTGGGGCCCAGGCACCTGCCGAGCAGGAGGGCAGGCTGATACTGCCCTATTGAGAGACCCAATCCTTGGTTCTAATATTTGGGCCCCCACCCCCCTGCTGTCCGGGCCCCTCTGTATGCCCCCTCCCCGGCAGCACTGCATGCTTCCCTCCTCTCATGTCAACAGCTGCTGCAGGCACACAGGGGGATCGGTTTCAGGATAAAACTACCTGTTCTACCCTCCCCCATTTCTAAACACTTACCAGGCTCTTCTCACTGCTCCAGCACTGTCTCGGCTGCAGCACCACTCTCCTCACTTCCTGGTCTCACAGGAGACACTGAGGGCAGTGGGAGCCATAGGCACCTGCTTCTGTCAGTCAAACTCCTGTGAGGAGGGAGCTGGGGCATGGCTTACCAGTGCTTTGTGTGTCTATGGATGCACACAACTTGTCTCAGGAGCACGTGTGCACAGGTGCCTCCTTAGCTTCCAGCAGGGGGACTTCCAGAAGTGGAGGTAAGAGACCTTTCCAGTGCAATATTGTTGCACAGAGCACATAAGTGTAACCTCTTTTTATATTTTAACAAAAAAAAAACAGGCTTTAGTATTAATTTAAAGACAAACTCCAGGAATTATTTTTATAGCACACTTTGGCCCAACTTGGCACAATGTAAAAGTGCATCTCTGAAGCTGAAAACCATTCTAGTAGTTGCCACTACTACAGTGATAGCTGTGATCTTCGCGGCCCCGCTCAGGTTCTATGTGAATAGCTTTTCCTCTGCACACTGACCACCAGTGGCGGCTGGTGCTTCATTTTTTTAGGGGGGCGCAAACAAAATCCCAACCAACCCCCCCCCCCCCTTGCCATCACTCGCCCGTGATGGGCCTATAGACACACAGAGGGATAGAATGGATTAGATAGATAGATAGATAGATAGATAGATAGATAGATAGATAGATAGATAGATAGATAGATAGATAGATAGATAGATAGATAGATAGATAGATAGATAGATAGATAGACAGATAGATAGAGAGAGAGACATGTAGATAGATAGATAGATATATGCAGTTAGATAGATAGATAGATAGATAGATAGATAGATAGATAGATAGATAGATAGATAGATAGATAGATAGATAGATAGATAGATAGATAGATATACAGATAGATATACAGATAGATAGAGAGAGAGACATGTAAATAGATAGATAGATAGATAGATAGATAGATAGATAGATAGATAGATAGATAGATAGATAGATAGATAGATAGATAGATAGATAGATAGATACAGTTATATAGATATACAGATATACAGATAGATAGATAGATAGATAGATAGATAGATAGATAGATAGATAGATAGATAGATAGATAGATAGATAGATAGATAGATAGATAGATAGATAGACAGTTATATAGATATACAGATATACAGATATACAGATAGATAGATAGATAGATAGATAGATAGATAGATAGATAGATAGATAGATAGATAGATAGATAGATAGATAGATAGATAGATAGATAGATAGATAGATAGATAGATAGACATGTAAATAGATAGATAGATAGATAGATAGATAGATAGATAGATAGATAGATAGATAGATAGATAGATAGATAGATAGATAGATAGATAGATAGATAGATAGATAGATAGATAGATATACAGATAGATAGAGAGAGAGACATGTAGATAGATATACAGATAGATAGAGAGAGACATGTAGATAGATAGATAGATATATGCAGTTAGATAGATAGATAGATAGATAGATAGATAGATAGATAGATAGATAGATAGATAGATAGATAGATAGATAGATAGATATACAGATAGATAGAGAGAGAGACATGTAGATAGATATACAGATAGATAGAGAGAGAGACATGTAGATAGATAGATAGATATATGCAGTTAGATAGATAGATAGATAGATAGATAGATAGATAGATAGATAGATAGATAGATAGATAGATAGATAGATAGATAGATAGATAGATAGAGAGAGAGACATGTAGATAGATAGATAGATAGATAGATAGATAGATAGATAGATAGATAGATAGATAGATAGATAGATAGATAGATAGATAGATAGATAGATAGATAGATAGACAGATAGACAGATAGACAGATAGACAGATAGACAGATAGATAGATAGATAGACAGATAGACAGATAGACAGATAGACAGATAGATAGATAGATAGATAGATAGATAGATAGATAGATAGATAGATAGATAGATAGATAGATACAGTTATATAGATAGATAGATAGATAGATAGATAGATAGATAGATAGATAGATAGATAGATAGATAGATAGATAGATAGATAGATAGATAGATAGATAGATAGATAGATATACAGATAGATAGAGAGAGAGACATGTAGATAGATAGATAGATAGATAGATAGATAGATAGATAGATAGATAGATAGATAGATAGATAGATAGATAGATAGATAGATAGATAGAGTTATATAGATATATAGATAGATAGATAGATAGATAGATAGATAGATAGATAGATAGATAGATAGATAGACAGATAGACAGATAGACAGATAGATAGATAGATAGATAGATAGATAGATAGATAGATAGATAGATAGATAGATAGATAGATAGATAGATAGATAGACAGACAGACAGACAGACAGACAGACAGATAGATAGATAGATAGATAGATAGATAGATAGATAGATAGATAGATAGATACAGTTATATAGATATACAGATAGATAGATAGATAGATAGATAGATAGATAGATAGATAGATAGATAGATAGATAGATAGAGTTAGATAGATAGATAGATAGAGTTAGATAGATAGATAGATAGATAGATAGATAGATAGATAGATAGATAGATAGATAGATAGATAGATAGATAGATACAGTTATATAGATATACAGATAGATAGATAGATAGATAGATAGATAGATAGATAGATAGATAGATAGATAGATAGATAGATAGATATACAGATAGATAGAGAGAGAGACATGTAGATAGATAGATAGATAGATAGATAGATAGATAGATAGATAGATAGATAGATAGATAGATAGATAGATAGATAGATACAGATAGATAGATAGATAGATAGATAGATAGATAGATAGATAGATAGATAGATAGATAGATAGAGTTATATAGATATACAGATAGATAGATAGATAGATAGATAGATAGATAGATAGATAGATAGATAGATAGATAGATAGATAGATAGATAGAGTTATATAGATAGATAGATAGATAGATAGATAGATAGATAGATAGATAGATAGATAGATAGATAGATACAGATAGATAGATAGATAGATAGATACAGATAGATAGATAGATAGATAGATAGATAGATAGATAGATAGATAGATAGATAGATAGATAGATAGATAGATAGATAGAGTTATATAGATATATAGATAGATAGATAGATAGATAGATAGATAGATAGATAGATAGATAGATAGATAGATAGATACAGATAGATACAGATAGATAGATAGATAGATAGATAGATAGATAGATAGATAGATAGATAGATAGATAGATAGATAGATAGATAGATAGATAGATAGAATAGATACAGTTATATAGATATACAGATGGATAGATATATGCAGTTATACAGATAGACAGAGAGATAGATAGATAGATAGATAGATAGATAGATAGATAGATAGATAGATAGATAGATAGATAGATAGATAGATAGATAGATAGATAGATAGATAGATACAGATAGATAGATAGATAGATAGATACAGATAGATAGATAGATAGATAGATAGATAGATAGATAGATAGATAGATAGATAGATAGATAGATAGATAGATAGATAGATAGATAGATAGATAGAGTTATATAGATATATAGATAGATAGATAGATAGATAGATAGATAGATAGATAGATAGATAGATAGATAGATAGATACAGATAGATACAGATAGATAGATAGATAGATAGATAGATAGATAGATAGATAGATAGATAGATAGATAGATAGATAGATAGATAGATAGATAGATAGATAGAATAGATACAGTTATATAGATATACAGATGGATAGATATATGCAGTTATACAGATAGACAGAGAGAGAGATAGATAGATAGATAGATAGATAGATAGATAGATAGATAGATAGATAGATAGATAGATAGATAGATAGATAGATAGATAGATAGATAGATGCAGTTAGATAGATAGATAGATAGATAGATAGATAGATAGATAGATAGATAGATAGATAGATAGATAGATAGATAGATACAGATAGATACAGATAGATAGATAGATAGATAGATAGATAGATAGATAGATAGATAGATAGATAGATAGATAGATAGATAGATAGATAGATAGATAGATAGATAGAATAGATACAGTTATATAGATATACAGATGGATAGATATATGCAGTTATACAGATAGACAGAGAGATAGATAGATAGATAGATAGATAGATAGATAGATAGATAGATAGATAGATAGATAGATAGATAGATAGATAGATAGATAGATAGATAGATAGATAGATAGATACAGATAGATAGATAGATAGATAGATACAGATAGATAGATAGATAGATAGATAGATAGATAGATAGATAGATAGATAGATAGATAGATAGATAGATAGATAGAGTTATATAGATATATAGATAGATAGATAGATAGATAGATAGATAGATAGATAGATAGATAGATAGATAGATAGATAGATAGATACAGATAGATACAGATAGATAGATAGATAGATAGATAGATAGATAGATAGATAGATAGATAGATAGATAGATAGATAGAATAGATACAGTTATATAGATATACAGATGGATAGATATATGCAGTTATACAGATAGACAGAGAGAGAGATAGATAGATAGATAGATAGATAGATAGATAGATAGATAGATAGATAGATAGATAGATAGATAGATAGATATATGCAGATAGATAGATAGATAGATAGATAGATAGATAGATAGATAGATAGATAGATAGATAGATAGATAGATAGATAGATAGATGCAGTTAGATAGATAGATAAATAGATAGATAGATAGATAGATAGATAGATAGATAGATAGATAGATAGATAGATAGATAGATAGATAGATAGATAGATAGATAGATGCAGTTAGATAGATAGATAGATAGATAGATAGATAGATAGATAGATAGATAGATAGATAGATAGATAGATAGATAGATAGATATACAGGTAGATAGATAGATAGATAGATAGATAGATAGATAGATAGATAGATAGATAGATAGATAGATAGATAGATAGATAGATAGATATACAGATAGATAGATATACAGGTAGATAGATAGATATATAGATAGATAGAGTTATATAGATAGATAGATAGATAGATAGATAGATAGATAGATAGATAGATAGATAGATAGATAGATAGATACAGATAGATAGATAGATAGATAGATAGATAGATAGATAGATAGATAGATAGATATATGCAGATAGATAGATAGATAGATAGATAGATAGATAGATAGATGCAGTTAGATAGATAGATAGATAGATAGATAGATAGATAGATAGATAGATAGATAGATAGATAGATAGATAGATAGATAGATAGATATACAGGTAGATAGATAGATAGATAGATAGATAGATAGATAGATAGATAGATAGATAGATAGATAGATAGATAGATAGATAGATAGATAGATATACAGATAGATAGATATACAGGTAGATAGATAGATAGATAGATAGATAGATAGATAGATAGATAGATAGATAGATAGATAGATAGATAGATAGATAGATAGATAGATAGATAGATAGATAGATATACAGATAGATAGAGAGAGAGACATGTAGATAGATAGATATATGCAGATAGATAGATAGATAGATAGATAGATAGATAGATAGATAGATAGATAGATAGATAGATAGATATACAGATAGATAGAGAGAGAGACATGTAGATAGATAGATATATGCAGATAGATAGATAGATAGATAGATAGATAGATAGATAGATAGATAGATAGATAGATAGATAGATAGATAGATAGATAGATAGATAGATAGATAGATAGATAGATAGATAGATATACAGATAGATAGATATACAGGTAGATAGATAGATAGATAGATAGATAGATAGATAGATAGATAGATAGATAGATAGATAGATAGATAGAGAGAGAGACATGTAGATAGATAGATATATGCAGATAGATAGATAGATAGATAGATAGATAGATAGATAGATAGATAGATAGATAGATATACAGATAGATAGAGAGAGAGACATGTAGATAGATAGATATATGCAGATAGATAGATAGATAGATAGATAGATAGATAGATAGATAGATAGATAGATAGATAGATAGATAGATACAGTTATATAGATATACAGATAGACAGAGAGAGAGATAGATAGATAGATAGATAGATAGATAGATAGATAGATGCAGTTATATAGATAGATAGATAGATAGATAGATAGATAGATAGATAGATAGATAGATAGATAGATAGATATATGCAGTTAGATAGATAGATAGATATACAGATAGATATACAGATAGATAGATAGATAGATAGATATACAGATAGATAGACATGCAGTTAGATAGAGATATACATATACATAATATATATATATAAAGAGAGAGAGAGAGATACATGGAGAGAGAGAGAGAGAGAGAGAGAGAGAGAGAGAGAGATACAGAGATGGAGATGGAGATGAGGAGAGAGAGAGAGAGAGAATGCACAGCATGACTCCAGGACGCAGTGCTTGGAGCCCCCGTGATTTACACATACAGCAGATGTGTAATGAAGGCTCCAGCACATTTGTCCTGTAAAGGGCTGGAGCAGAGAGTGATGCCTGGCAGGGCAGAGGTGAAGCACGGCTCCCTCCACCCTCCGATCACAGACTGAGAAGAATAGGCTGTCAGTGACACAGTACCTTGTCTTCTCCCTTCTCCATTCACACAGAGCGGCCCGAAACAGGAAGTGACACGCCGCCGGGAGACAGCACCGCCCAGACAGGAAGACACAAACGAGAATGGCCCAATCAGCGTGTAGAGGCGCACTGCATAGCGCCACAGGGCATCAAAAAACCCCGCAAATGAAGCGTCTTGCCTGCAATCACGGGATTGCATTGGCATGACGCTTCCATAGTGCACCGTGTCCGGCGCCCGCCCGGAACACAGTGCAGTTAAAGGAAGTTTTTTTTTTTTTTTTAAAGGGACATTTTTTTTTTTTTTTTTTTTTTTGGGGAGAGGGGGGCGGCGCCCATGCGCCCCCTATGGACAGGCCGCCACTGCGTGACCACAGGTTGGTTGGGTGGGAGTGGGTGTGTGTGTGTGTGTGTGTGTGGGGGGGGGGTAGGGGGGTAGGTGCTCACTCTGCAATGATGCCATTCATAGAATGGCTTGTATTCTTTCAATGAATACAAGGTTCTCTCTAAAGTGGAGGAGGGGAGGTTTCAAATATGTATGGAGTTTTATGAATGTCGGCGGTGCCGAGCAAGCAATCAGCTATTGTCAGTGTGCAGGGGGGAAGCCACTTCACAGAACCTGAGCAGGACTCAGAAATGTATGGCTATCACTGTAGTAGTGCTGACTACTACAGTGATTTCCAGCTCCCTCTGCGTTTTTTTAAGCATGAAATATGCATGCTTACATTATACCAAGCTGTAGGTATGCTATGAAAATAGTCCTGAAGTTTCCTGGAGTTTAGCTTTAATTACTAAGACCCCTTTCACACTGGGGCAGTTTTCAGGTGCTTTCGCGTTGGAAATAGCCTCTGCTAAGCGCCTGAAAACTGCCTCCCATTCACTCCAGTGTGACTTTTCACGTTCCGAAAAGTCCTGCAAGCAGCATCTTTGGGGCAGGTTGGAAGCGCTGCATTTAGCGCTTCCAAAACACCCTGCCCATTGTAATGAATGGGAAGCGCTTTGAAAGTGCCTGAAAACCCTTTTTTGGGCTTACATTGCCCGCTAGCAGCCGAAAAATGGTGCAGAAGTGCCTCTTGAACATCGCTAAAGTGCCGCTAAAACGAGTGGCGCTTTAGCGCTAATGGCCAGCTCTTTCGGTGTGAAAGCAGTCAAATATGGATTGAAATTCAGCTGGTTTCGCAAAGACCAGACAACTGTCAATCCATGTATGGGCAGTTTGGTTGTACCGAAGCCTGCAGCGCTAATCAGTGTATTGTGACAGTGGGAAAGCCTACCCACTGTCAGAATACAAAGGCGAGAAAGATTGAGTATTGATCAAAAAAAAAGACTCATCTATGGCCAGGCTAAGGTAGTAGAAGCTTTCCACAGTCAGTATACAAGGTGAATGTTAGTAAATAAGGTAACCCATGTACACTTTGAATACCCAATCATCCAATCATGTGCAAGAACAATATAAAAAAAATCTGGATTTGTGGTAGCACTAGAAATAGCGCATGTAAAAGCACCTGAAAACTGCCTCTCATGCCCCCCCCCCAGTGTGAAAGCCTTAGTGCTTTCACACTGGGGTGGTGCTCTTGCAAGTACTGCAAGCAGCATCTTTGGGACAGTGTGGGAGCGGTGTATACAGCGCTCTTATACCGCCCCTGCCCATTGGAATGAATGGGCAGTGCTTCCTGTCAGGCACTTCGGAAGTGCCGCAACACGGGTGCTTTTAACCCCTTGTTAACCCCTTCTTGGGGGTTAAAAGCACCCTGCTAGTGACTGAAAAGCTTTACCGCCAACGGACCTACCGCCCCAGTGTGAAAGCAGCCTAAATCAATTACTCACACTATATTGCCAAAAGTATTGGGACACCCCTCCAAATCATTGGATTCAGATGTTCCAATCACCTTCATGGCCGCAGGTGTAAAAAAAACCAAGCACCTAGGCATGCAGACTGCTTCTACAAACACTTGTGAAAGAATGGGTCGCTCTTGGGCTCCTTGCACACTGAGGCGCTTTGCAGGCGCTAAAGTGCTAAAAATAGCGACTGTAAAGCACCCCGAAAGAGCACCCCAAGGGCTTTCACACTGGAGCGGTGCGCTTGCAGGGCAGTCAAAAAAGTCCTGCAAGCCGCATCTTTGGAGCGATGTAGGAGCGGTGTATTTGCCGCTCCTAAAGCGCCCCTTCCCATTGAAAACAATGGGGCAGCGCTGCAAACCCGCCCGCAAAGCGCCTTTTTCAGGCCACTAGCGGGGGGTTAAAACCACCCTGCTAGTGACGCTAAAACATCAGGAAAGCGGCGCTATATTTAGCGCCGCTGTACCGCCAGCGCCCGCACGCCCCAGTGTGAAAGTAGTCTTAGGAGCTCAGTGGAATCAAGCATGATACCATGATAGGTTGCCACCTGAGCAATAGGGCCCAGTTCACACCACATGCAGTCCAGTGTGTTTTTTTTCTGCATCAAAAATGCATGGATAGTAGGTTATATGGTTTTCAATGGCATAGTTCACACCAGTGCGGTCAGTTCCAGGGTGTTCCAGTTTTAGAAAAAAAAAAAAGTACAACATGCTGCATTTTTTCTGCACTGGACTGTACTTAAATGCGGTAAAATGTATTAAAAACGCACTGGAACACACATGTCCTTATTTAATGTAAAGAAAAAAAGAGGGGGAAAAATGAACTGGACTGCATCAAAAACACGCATGCAGAAAAGCTTCCGCAATGCATCCAGACTGCGTTTCTGTGGCGTGAAGTGGCTCTAAGTCTATCCGTGAAATTCCACGGTGCACTGTTAGTGGTATTATAACAAAGTGGAAGAAACTGGGGACAACAGCAACTCAGCCACCAAGTGGTAGGCCACGTAAAATGACAGAGCAGGGTCGGCGCATGCTGAAGCTCACAGTGTGCAGAAGTCACCAACTGTCTGCAGAGTCAATAGCTACAGACCTCCATACTTCCATACTTGGTGTGGCCTTCAGATTAGCACAACATCAGTGCATAGAAATCTTCATGGAATGGGTTTCCATGGCTGAGCAGCTGCATCCAAGCCTTACATCACCAAGTGCACTGCAAAGCATCAGATGTAGTGGTATAAAGCACGCCGCCACTGGACTCTAGAATAGTGGAGATGTGTCCTCTGTAATGACGAATCATACTTCTCTGTCTGGCAATCCGATGGACGTGTCTGGGTTTGGCGGTGGCCAGGAGAACTAAACTTGCCTGACTGTATTGTGCCAGGTGTAAAGTTTGGTGGAAGGGAGATTATAGTGTGGGGTTGTTTTTCAGGGGTTGGACCTGGCCCCTTAGTTCCAGTGCACAATTTCATGATCTCAACTTTTTGGGAACTGTTTGGGGATGGTCCCTCCCTGTTTCAACATGACTGCGCACCAGTGCACAAAGCAAGGTCCATAAAGACATGGATGAGTGAGTTTGGGGTGGAGGAACTTGACTGGCCTGCACAGTCCTGACCTCAACCCGATAGAACCTTTGGAATAAATTAGAGCGGAGACTGTGAGTCCAACATCAGTGCCTGACCTCACAAATGCGCTTCTGGAAAAATGGTCAAACATTCCCATAGACACACTCCTAAACATTGTGGACAGCCTTCCCAGAAGAGTTGAAGCTGTTATAGCTGCAAAGGGTGGGCCAACTCAATATTAAATCCTACAGACTAAGACAGGGATGCTATTAAAGTTCATATGCGTATAAAGGCAGGCGTCCCAATACTTACAGTATATAATTATAAGCTCTACCAAGCTGTGCAGCAGTATAAAATGATGAAGGCATTCTGCACAGCCAAATCATTTGTGAGGGTGTTTGATTCACATAGCTATTTTTTCATCCCAAAGAAATAACATTATAAATGTTAAATATTCCTTCAAAACATACCACTCTATCTTTATGACCACCCACCTGAATCTTGAGTAGGTCCCCTATTACTGTCAAAACAGCCCAAACCCATCGATACATAGACTCTACTAGACCTCAGAAGGTATGCTGTGGTATCTGGCACCAAGCCATTAGTAGTAGAATCTTTATATAAGTTGCAAGGTGGGGGCTCTATGGATTGGACTTGTTTTTACAGCACATCCCACAGATTCTGAATTGAATTGAGATCAGGAGAATTTGGAGGCCAAGTGAAAACCTTGAACTCATTGTTGTGTTCCTCAAACCATTCTTAAACCATTTTTGCAGTGTAGCAGGGAGCATTATCCTGCTGAAAGAGGCCACTGCCATCAGGGAATACTGTTTTCACGAAAGGGTATACTTGTTCAGCAACAATGTTTAAGTTGGCTGTAGGTGTTAAAGTAACATTCACATAAATGACAGGACCCAAGAATTCCCAGCAGAACATTAGAAAAAGCATCATACTGCCTCCGGCAGCTCCTTTCCATAGTGCATCCTGGTGCCATCTCTTCCCCAGGTGACACAAATGCACCCGGACATCCACATGATGTAAAAGAAAACATGATTCATTAGACCAGGTCACCTTATTCCATTGCTTCGTAGTCCAGTTCTGATGCTCGGGTACCCATTGCAGGTGCTTTTGGCTGTGCACACGGGTCAGCATGGGCACCCTTACTGGTCTGTGACTACGCAGCCCCATATACATCAAACTGTGATGTCCATTTTTTCTGCTTTAAACACATGAACTTCAGGAACAATATATTTATTTGCTGCCTAATATATCCCACCGATTTTCACATGCCACTGTAACAAGATAATCAATTTATGGACTTAAAGTGTAGCTCCACTTTTGTTAAGAAAAAAAACATTCCCCTCTGGGTGCAAGGATTATAACAAACTTTGTTGCAGATTCCTACCTTTTGTTATTCTGAAGAAATCCCTGTGTGTTTGTCTGTGCCTCTGTTCTGAGTGGGTCTAATGGGAGTGGTTTCATAATTAACTGTCAGGTGTGGCAGCAGCAGGGCACTAATGAGGAAATCTACAGGACCTGCATCCCTTTAGACAGGTTCCTATTGAAAATATCTCTCCAAAAATGGCATTTTTGTTGCAGGGGATGCCTGGAATCTGATTTGTATCTTAGTGCAGATTGCTGGGAAAAATGGTGAGCCAATCACACAAGCAGGAAATTATGTTTCTGGGGTGTGGTCAGTACACACTCTGTGTACAAAACAACTCCAGGTAGCCATATTGCATTGCATTTATAGAAAATTACAGAGCTGCAGATTGAAAAGGAAAAGTAATTTTTAATAACATTCAATTACTATATTATTTTTTCTTTATTTGCTATTTTTTTCCCCCACCAAAGTGGAGTTACCCTTTAACCTCTCAGTGGCAGTCAAAAAAGCTATGGCTGATTGGTGTATTTACATAATCAACATGCAAAATTCATTAAACATGATTAGGGATGAGCCGAACACCCCCCTGTTCGGTTCGCACCAGAACATGCGAACAGGAAAAAAGTTAGTTCGAACACGCGAACACCGTTAAAGTCTATGGGACACGAACATGAATAATCAAAAGTGCTAATTTTAAAGGCTTATATGCAAGTTATTGTCATTAAAAGTGTTTGGGGACCCGGGTCCTGCCCCAGGGGACATGAATCAATGCAAAAAAAAGTTTCAAAAACGGCCGTTTTTTCAGGAGCAGTGATTTTAATAATGCTTAAACTCAAACAATAAAAGTGTAATATCCCTTTAAATTTTGTACCTGGGGGGTGTCTATAATATGCCTGTAAAGGGGCACATGACGGGACTTCCCTGTGGCATTCCCCGTGACGTCACAGGGAAGTCCCGTCAAGTCACCGTGCGTCAGAGGGGGGCGGGGTCACCGGGTGGCCCCGCCCCCCGTTATTTAAGAACCCCCAGACGAAGAGACGCCGTCACACAGCAGGAGCCTCCCTCCATGCCAGCATGGCTGCGGAGCGGCCCGGAGAAGAAATGAAGAAGGAAGAAGAGATGAAGAAGAAGAAGAAGATGAAGAGAAGAGCGGGAGCCTCCCCCCCAATGCCATGGGTGCGGAGCGGCCCGAGGAGAAGAAGATAGAAGACGCCACGGAGGAGATGCTGGACGAGAACGCCGGAGGAAGAACCAGAAGAGCCAGAAGAACCAGAAGAAGATGAAGGAAGAAAGAAGAAGCATTTAAATAAAGGAATTGTCAAAAACTGTCTCTTGTCATTTTTAACATTTTTGACAGTTTTTTAGTGAAATGGTAGGGGTAAGTACCCCCTTACCATTTCACACAGGGGGGGGCCGGGATCTGGCGGTCCCCTTGTTAAAGGGGGCTTCCAGATTCCGATAAGCCCCCCGCCCGCAGACCCCCACAACCACCGGCCAGGGTTGTGGGGATGAGGCCCTTGTCTTCATCAACATGGAGACAAGGTGTTTTGGGGGGCTACCCCAAAGCACCCTCCCAATGTTGAGGGCATGCGGCCTGGTACGGTTCAGGAGGGGGGGGCCGCACTCTCGTCCCCCCCTCTTTTCCTGCGGCCTGCCAGGTTGCGTGCTCGGATAAGGGTCTGGTATGGATTTTTGGGGGGACCCCACGCCGTTTTTTTTTTTTTTTTTGCGCGGGGTTCCCCTTAAAATCCATACCAGACCTGAAGGGTCTGGTATGGAATTTAGGGGGAACCCCACGTAATTTTTTTTTAAAATTTTGGCTGGGGTTCCCCTTAATATCCATACCAGACCTGAAGGGCCTTGTATGGAATTTAGGGGGACTCCCACATCATATTTTTTTTTTTATTTTGGTTCGGGGTTGCCCTGTGGGGAATTCCCATGCCGTTTTTATCAATGAACTTCTATGTGTATTGTCGGCAATGCAATAGCTGCGGGTAGTTTTAAATGTGTTTTTTTCTTCAAAATGTCATTTTGCTGTCAGACTGTTCTAAACACAGGAAACATGCGCCCCTTTACAGGCATACTATAGACACCCCCCAGGTACGAAATTTAAAGGGATATTACACTTTTATTGTTTGACTTTAAGCATTATTAAAAACACTGCTCCTGAAAAAACGTCCGTTTTTAAAACTTTTTTTTGCATTGATCCATGTCCCCTGGGGCAGGACCCAGGTCCCCAAACACTTTTTATGACAATAACTTGCATATAAGCCTTTAAAATTTGCACTTTTGATTTCTCCCATAGACTTTTAAAGGGTGTTCCGCGGCATTCGAATTTGCTGCGAACACCCCAAATTGTTCGCTGTTCGGCGAACTTGCGAACAGCCAATGTTCGAGTAGAACATGAGTTCGACTCGAACTCGAAGCTCATCCCTAAACATGATTAAGCAACATAGTCCAAACATCCTATAACTTGGTGAAAGTGAATCAAATGAATAAATAGTTCCTGCCGATATTCACTGAATTTCACATCTTGTGACTTCCACCACCATGACATTCAAGAACCCCACTGAGTTCACTTTCGCACTTTAAAAATATTTGTCAACTCTTAAATGATGGTAGATGGAATCAATCACCAAGACAGACTTCACTGCGGAATCTCAAAAGCATATACCGCCACAAAACCACATTCTGCAGTGAAGTCTTGATGATTGTTGCCATCTACCATCATTTAGGAGTTGATTAGGTGAGTCCATTTCAGTTTCAAAAAGCAGAAATGATTTGTTTAGCTCATAAAATACTTATGCCGCGTACACACGGTCGGACTTTCTGGCATACTTGGTCCGGCGGACTTTTCCGGCGGACTTTTTCCCAAAAGCCCGCCGGACCTAGATTTGAAACATGTTTTAAATCTTTTCGTCGGACTCAGTTTCGGGCGGAAAGTCCGCTCGTCTGTGTGCTGGTCCGACGGAAAGCCCGCTCGTGTGTATGCTGGTCCAACGGACCAGATACGATGCGAGGCCAGGGTATTGCATCTCGCGCTCGCTGCAATAGGAAAAACAAATTTTCCTATTGCGGCGAGCGCGGGGCATACCAGGCCCTTAGGTCTGGTATGGATTATAAAGGGAAACCCCCTATGCCGAAAAAAACGGCGTGGGGTCCCCCCTAAAATCCATACCAGACCCCGATCCGAGCACGCAGCCCGGCCGGTCAGGAAAGGGGGTGGGGACGAGCGAGCGCCCCCCCCCCCCCCCTGCTGAACCGTACCAGGCCGCATGCCTTCAACATGTCGGTGCTTTGGGGGAGGGGGGCGCCCTGCGGGCCCCCCACCCCAAAGCACCTTGTCCCCATGTTGATGAGGACAAGGGCCTCTTCCCGACAACCCTTGCCGTTGGTTGTCGGGGTCTGTGGGCGGGGGGCTTATCGGAATCCGGGAGCCCCCTATAATAAGAGGGCCCGTAGACCCCGACAACCAACGGTCAGGGTTGTCGGGAAGAGGCCCTTGTCCTCATCCACATGGGGACAAGGTGCTTTGGGGTGGAGGGCCCGCAGGGTGCCCCCCTCCCCCAAAGCACCGACACCCCATGTTGAGGGCATGCGGCCTGGTACGGTTCAGGGGGGGGGGCGCTCGCTCGTCCCCACCCCCTTTCCTGACAGGCCGGGCTGCGTGCTCGGATCGGGTCTGGTATGGATTTTAGGGGGGACCCCACGCCGTTTTTTTCGGCATAGGGGGTTTCCCTTTATAATCCATACCAGACCTAAGGGCCTGGTATGCACCGCGACGGGGCTCGCAAGGTGTCAATCTCACCGCTAAAAGCGGCAAGATTGACTTCCTTTTCTAGCCCCGTCGTACCCGAGTCACGTTCAAAATGAACGGACTTGTCCGTGTGTGGGCAAGTCCGTTCATTCTGAAAGTCCGCCGTAACTCCGGCGAAAGTCCGTCGGAAAGACGGGCAGACTTAGCCCGCCGGGAAGTCCGGACGTGTGTGGGCAAGTACGTCCGTTTTAAAGTCCGGCGCACCTGGCGGACAAAGTCCGTCAAAAAGTGTGCCGGACTAAGTATGCCAGAAAGTCCGATTGTGTGTACGCGGCATAAGTGTACCTTTTTTTTACAATTCATCCCTTACAGTCTTCCTTTTTTAGCATGCAAAAAGACATGTTAAAATAAACCTTGGTCTTTAACCACCTCAATACTGGGCACTTTCACCCCCTTCCTTCCCAGACCAATTTTCAGCTTTCAGTACTCTCACGCTTTCAATGACAATTACTCAGTCATGCTACACTGTACCCAAATGAAAAGTTTATCATTTTGTTCACACAAAAAGAGCTTTCTTTTGGTGGGATTTAACCGCTTAATCGCTTATTTGCCATCCAGCGCAGGACGATATACGTCAACACAATGGCACGGCTGCACAAATGGGCGTACCTGTATGTAACATTGTGGGCATTGTGGGCGCGCGCGTCTGCGGGTCCCACGGACTCAATGTCGACCGGTGGCCCGCGATCGTGACACGGAGAGACAGAATAGGGAGATGTGAACAAGGCATTTCCCTGTTCTGCCTAGCAACATGACAGGGTTCTTCTGCTCCCTGTCATCGGGAGCAGGGATCTCTGACATGTTCTAGCGAGCCCATCCCCCCTGCAGTTAGAACACGCTGAGGGAACACAGTTAACACCTTGATCGCCCCCTATTGTTTAACCCCTTCCCTGCCAGTGTCATATACACAGTAATCAGTGCATTTTATAGCACTGATCGTTGAAAAAATGTCACTGGTCCCACAATAGTGTCAAAAGTGTCCGATGTGTCCGCCGCAATGTCGCAGTCTCGATAAAAATCGCTGATCGCCATCATTACTAGTAAAAAAAAAAATATAATAAAAATGCCATAAATCTATCCCCTATTTTGTAGATGCTATAACTTTTGCACAAACCAATCAACATACACTTATTGCGATTTTTTTTTAAACAAAATATGTAGAAGAATACATATTGGCCTAAACTGAGGAAGAAAATAGTTTTTATATATATTTTTTTTGGTTATCTATTATAGCAAAAAGTAAAAAATATAGTTTTTTTTTTTCAAAATTGTCGCTCTTTTTTTGTTTATAGCGCAAAAAATAAAAACCTGTGTCCCCCAGAGACAGGACAACAGAGGAGATCAAATACCACCAAAAGAAAGCTCTATTTGTGGGTAAAAAAAGAACGTCAATTTTGTTTGGGTACACTGTCCATAAATGTAAGAAAGTCACAGTGCAGCACACATACAGCTCTGTACACCGTCCATACATTTCAGTAAGTGCCTGAGAATTTGTGAATGTAAATGTGTGCAGAGCAATGCCTCAAGGGACATGTAGTCCTGGGCAAGAAGTGAGTGGTTCTTTACCTTGCTATGGGGGCACTCTATATTATAATTTGCAGGATGGTATAGGGGCTCTCTATAATACACTTTGCAGCTTGCAATTGGGGCACTCTGAAGGCAGGAGGAGCCAGAAGCATCAGCAATGGCGCCCCTAGGGGGGGCCAGAGGGGGCCCTGACCCCCCCAACATTATGCTGTGCCCCACCATGTGCCCTAAGAGGGAGAGAGTCCCCAGTCAGCTCCTGCAGGTGATTCCTCCCCCTCCCTCTGCTTGCTGACACTGCATAATTCGAGCACTCACACAACCACGGCCGCTCGATCTGCTCCTTCCCCTGCACCCTCATTGGCAGGGAGAAGAGCGAGTTGCAGGAAGGACTCCACCAGGACTCTCAGTTACTGAAAAAACAGACTGATTTCTCCCATCCTTAGGACAGGAGAACCAGCCTGTAAATTCCAAGAGATGCCAGACCAGTGCTGTCAATAGCAGGGGCAGGACAGCAAGAGGAGGCTGGGAAACCCCACAGTGGCAGAACACCAGGGCCCGGAGGCAAGACAACCTTTGCAACCCTGATAGTTCTCCCACTGCTTTGGATCCTTATATTTTCTTAGTATGCTGGTGACATATATCTCTTGTTTTCTGACACCCTGGGGGGCCCCAATACAGTAGGAAGGGAGCTCACTGCAGAACATGTGAAAGGGCCATTGTGGGGTCGTAGTAAAGGGCCCCAGGATAGATATATATATATTTGCATTTTATAGTTGCCCCCCTACTTTTGTCCCTGTCCCCCCATGCGCCCCCCCTAAATATGAAAGCTGGAGACGCCACTGAGCGTCGGTGGGGGACCCCAGAAGAGGAGAATCAGGGCTGCTCGGTGCAAAACCATTATACAGGTAAGTATAACATATTTGTTGTTTAAAACTTGGGCGGTGCGCTTGCGGGATGTTCCGAAAAGTCCTGAAAGCAGCATCTTTGGGGCGGGTTGGGAGCGCTGTATTTAGCGCTCCCAAAATGCCCTGCCATTGGAATGAATGAAATGAAAACTGGAGTTTTTAACCCAAATGAGTGGCGCTTTAGCGCTAACGGCCGGCACTTTCAGTGTAAAAGGGATCTTAAAGTAAACTTTTACCAGTATTGTGCATTATATTTAAAATGATCATATCCATGGAAAAAAAAAAAGTCTCAGCTTTTAGTACTACTTTAATATAAAGGATTTATATCTCCCTTCCACCCATCATATAGCTTCATGTCTGACTCCTAGTTATAATGCCCACATATTCCTAATTCTGGGTGTATTTATTATTATATAAATGATATAAATAATATATATTATTACTTTCACTGTTTCACAGTATAAATGAACCCCTATAGTAGCAATAATCAACTCTTTTTATACTATATAGGGCTAATTTTAGTCTTTTTTTAACCCCATGATGACAGGTGATACAGCATGCTGCTGGTACCAAACATCTTAGGCCTGGGTCACATCTATGCGTTTTTTGGTGCTTTTTGCAGAAACATACTACAGTTCATTTAGCATGGTTTCATATGGGACAGGTTCACATCTCTGCTTTTTTCAGCCGCTGCGTATTTGGAAAGGGTCAAGGACTGTTTTCAATGCAAAATGGGGCTATTTTTGGTTCAATAGACTTAAATGGAAAAGCTGCAGAAAAGCATGTGGTGCGTTTTTGCAGGAATTTGCGTTTTTTTAATCTGCTCAACAACAAATTGGCCAAAAAAAGCATAAAAATGCAAAATGCAAATCGCAGCAAAATCACATGTGCAAAAATGCACAGCAAAAAGCACTGCAGAAACGGATCAAAAGCAAACTGCATAGATGTGAACCGAGCCTTATGCTGGCCATACAGGTATCGATTTTCAAGCGAGAATATTCATTTGAAAAATCTTTGTACGATCGCTGAATGAAAGAATATCATTTGAAAATTTCACTTGCTTTTAACATTCAATTTTAAAATGAATGTAATTTCTGATTGAAAACCACATACACTGTCTGATAATTCCTTTCACCAAGAAGTTTTCTATTCTGCTCCTTCAAATTTTCCCATCACTGTGGTCAAAAACAAACGTTCTTAAAATTACATTTTTCTTGAAGGAAGACATTGTTTTTGTATGGCCAGCATATAATATATTACAGTTCTGTCTGAAAATCATCAAAACATTCTTTAATTTTTTTTTTCTTTAAATAAAAAATGTGATCTGAGTCTGATGATATTTACCAGATTCAACCTCTAATGGTATATACAGTATATTACCCTCCCTTCTAGATTGTAAGCTCTAACGAGCAGGGCCCTCTGATCCCTCCTTTATTGATTTGTATTGTAACTGTACTGTCTGCCCTCATGTTGTAAAGCACTGCGCAAACTGTTGGCGCTATATAAATCCTATATAATAATAATAATAATAATATTATCTCTTCTGTCTGTTATTCTCAGAGTGGATTAGAGATTTTGCTCCATAACCATATAGTTGGTTATTTATATTTACCACTGCATAGAGAGATTTAAGAAGACATTGCCTTTTTTTATACTTTACATATTACCTTAATTATACACCACACTTTTTTTAAGGTTTTTATTTGATTACTTGATTAATCGAAACAATAATCGGCCATCTAATTGATTATGCAGCCCTACACCTGAGTATTTTAAATACACCTGTACTTGTAGTGTAACACGCAACATGATCCTAAGCATCCGTTTCCCACCCACCCTCCCCAATGACAGCATGGGAGGGGGGGATTCTTTTTCCCACAGCTGCTGTCATATTTTAAATCAGTGCAACTGGGTGGGGCTCTGCCTGTTCATCTGCACCATTTATGCACAGGGATCTGTCAATGCATAGACTACAAGTCCCATCTTCCACCGTGGCAGACAGACTTGTAGTTCTCAATGAACTACAAGTGCAATATTCTGCACACTCGTAGTCCATTGACACTTCTTCCAGATTTCTATTTGAAAGTTCATACAAAGGTATGGGCAGAGAGGACCTAACATCTCACCTAAAGACCACTGATCATGGGTGCAATCCTTTGCAAGTTTCTGTAAGAACAATTAAAAATTAAATGCACATTTTTTTCCTGCAAACACATGTGCATTTTTTTTTTTAAAGGTGAACCGAGCCTTTTAAGGCAATGATCACCTTTCACCGTAGCTGCTAATCAATTACTGTGTTAGCACTGCACGCTTTGGGGTTGATTTACTAAAACTGGAAAGTGCAAAATCTGGTGCAGCTGTACATGGTAGCCAATTAGCTTCTAACTTCAGCTTGTTCAATTAAGCTTTCACTACAAAAAAAAAAAAAAAGTTGGTTGGTTTCTATGCAGAGCTTCACCAGATTTTGCACTCTCCAGTAAATCAACCCCTTTGTGTAGAACACTTTCTTTGTCCCACAGGAAACTATTGTCTGTAGCATGAAAGGGCCAGTTGGTTGGGTTTGCCTTCAGGTCCAAAAGTTATTAGTTCTCCTAAGTCTTTGCTGTCATAGCGCTGCGTGTCTACTTGGCAAATTGGAAACAACAGACGACATTACACACATACTTTCTGCAAAACCCTGCTTTACTCTCGCTGCATTGCTCAAATTGATACAAAACTTTGCACCAATATAACATACTGTACATAGGAGACAAGAATATGAATTGCTGTTCCCATCCACTGTTTGTAGGAATGACAGCTCTCACATCTCCCCCTAGTGGATATCTACATGAACTACATTGTTTGTACACAGATGTACCAGTTACAATGCTCAATGGATTATGTACAACCCAATTACAAGAGGCCAAGTATGACAGTTGTATGTCATTAGTCATAAGAAAATGACAGAGGTCATGAGAAGGATTGTCACTGATTATGGTGTTATTACTCATATCAGTGTTTTTCAAGCTTATTATTTAAAGTGGTTGTAAAGCCAGTAATCCCAATTCCTGCCAGCCCCTCTGTAATAATAAGATATAATACACAATGTGTGTATTTTTTGAAAATTCGGCATTTAAATACCTTTTTTCACATGACCGCCAGCAGGTCTCCTTCCACGATCTAAGGAGTACAGTCGGAGGGGCTGAGTTTTCTCTCTGATGTCAGCCGGGCGGTCAGATGACAGCACATCAGAGATGTGAAATAAGGTATTTAGCTGACGGATTTTTAGAAAACACATACACTGTGTAGTATATCTTATTATTACAGAGGGGCTGGCAGGGATTGGGATCACTAACTTTACTGCTACATGGAATAGCGGCAGGAGGGGAGGGGCGGTTTATTTTATCCACTCAAACATTAGGAAGTGACAGGGAGAAAGGGAGAGGGAAGAGGGAGAGCAGCGGGATGATAGAGGCACGTAAACTGATCACGGTATCATGGATTAGCAGCCATGATTACCATGGTCAGCACACTAAGGGGGACACAGAAACAGGCAGGATCAACCAGATATATTACAACATAGAAAGGGACAAATGACATCGCACAAGCACTATGCGGTTTAAGATGCTTTGAAGGAACAGGAAAAAATAAACAATCTAAATTGTTATTTAGTATACTGGTACTTTGAAACTGGTATACTGTATTTATTCTGAGAGGAGAGAACCTGTCAGGTCACCTGAGTCCAGGTGACAGATACACACCGTTGGAGTCAGGAGTGCACCACTAAGGCAGTGGACCCTACGGCTGACTGCTGTGGATGAAACTCTGGGTGGTTCAGGAAGGCAGGTCCACTGGAGCACCAACATGGATCCCACTGGGAGCTGGAGTATAAGATTCCCCAGGGTGTGGAGACTAAGAGCCAGCAGGTGTTCACCAGAGCCTCTAGTGGTGAGGATGGACTGCACTGCAACTGGCTCCAGGCTGCGGCCCCCAGGGTCTCCCAGTTCTCGCTTACGGTAGGCTACAGGAGGATAGAGAGAAAGCAGCAGCCCAGGACAACAAGGGAAAGTCAGGAGATAAGCCAAAGGTCGGGGCAACTAGCAGACAAGGACAGACAGAGAACACACCAAAGGTCAGGGTAACAAGCAGGCAGGGATAGTCAAAGAACAAGCCAAGATCGGTAACAGAAACAGACGTAGAGCACACAGCAAGGAGGAGACAGGAAACCAAACACACAATATTGCTCGGCAAGGCAGGTTTGGAGAACACGGTGGTAAATAGTGGTTCCTGTTGAGGCTAAGGTGGAGCCACGCTGAGGGAAGGTTACTTAACCATGCAGGTGTGAAAGTGCAGGCCCTAAGGCTGATACACAGACCAGGTAAGAGACAGACAGGGCATGAAAGTATTACTGCAGATTCATGACAGAACCCCATGAGTCTTTTTAGATCTTCACCCAAGGGTACAGTATATTAAACACCTTTATCACATGGCATGGGTGTCAAACAACAATTGTTGCGCTAATTGAGGTGCCAGGAGCCCAGGATATCTGAGTGCAAGGTTTCTAGGGATGAAAATAAAAGGGTATTTCAGTGCTAAGCACCTACAGTATATCCTTTTCCCCAACCATCCCTGTCACCTATTGACACCATAGCACTTAGAGCCTGTCAGGTTACACATGTTGGACATGCCATGGCTGACTTTTTGGGGTCAGTCATCCTCATTCATCTGTAGCGCTACCCCCGTAGGAGCCACTGGATAGGATGGATTCTCAAGGACTTCAGGCCCTTCTCAAGGACCTCAGCCCCTCTGACAAAAAAGGTTGAGTGTTAAAATACCACAGGAATTCACTTAAAGTAATACTTAATACCTGATAGTAGTGTGTTATCAAAGAAAACCAGCACCAAACCAGGTAATAAAAGGCAAACTTCATTTATTGTCACCCAATATGGTTGGTAACTAGGCAAGCAAAAAATTGATAAACAATGGTGATAACACAATTTAGCATACAAAGTGATTAACAGTAAGCACTAAGCATTAGATGACAGGCCATCTCAAGTGCAGCAGTGAACAGAAGTAAAGTTTAATCTGACAAGTTCTAGAAATTTACTGCCAGAGCGCATTTATGGCGGAGATGCTAGTCTCAGACTGACTGAGTATGCACTGTCCAAAAGAAAAGGAGGATGGTAGTGTAGAGGGTCGGGGAACAATGGGGCCTTGCAGAAAAATTATTATGGGAGAGGCAGTCATTTGAGATGTTCTTCTGCTGGCTATCGTTGGGACCCTTTAAGAGCATCTTTGCTCTTAATGACAGCACCAGTTAAGCTTGCAGTATAGGTACAGTATAGGTATGGTATAATCTTGGCACAGGTGCAAGGTAGATGTGGTTCAGATGCATTAAAGGTTCGGTATAATGTGGTATAGAGTTGGTATAGGTACAGTCTAGGTTTGGAATAAGTACAGTATAGAGTGCAGTATGGGTGCGGTATAGATTGGGTACACTTGGTGTTCTGCTCTCAGTGGCTCAGTCCATGTTAGCCCTCGTACCAGTCCCCAGGATGCTGTGGGGAGCCCCTTGGTCTCTCCCGGTGAACAGCAATAGGAAGTGGAGGGTGAGTAGACACTGCAGTCTCCCTGCTTCAGTGGTTCAGGTACTGTGATGTGAGTGGTGCTGTGCTGCTCCCTGGAGTGTCCTCACTTTCAGTCTCAGATCTCCACTGGTATAGCCCTCACTGGCAGGCGAATATCCAGACAGAGGTGCTCTCCCTCTAACTCCCTCAGTGCTAAGAGGAAAAACTTTCCTGGGCAGTTTAATAAAAATTCTCTCTCAACTCTTCCTACTGCTGTCCCCATAGACCATCCTCCACACCGCCATGGACTTCATCCCCTCCATTCTGCGTTCCACAAGCACTTCAAGCCTCGCTTTCAGATCGCTCTTCTGCAGGGTAGTCTTCCCGGTCACGATTGCAGACTGACAGCAGTGAGAGCCGGCGCTGCAGAGGATGGTCTATATGAACAACTTTACCCCGGATGTCTGCATACTTAGATGTGCCTGTTTTAATCATCAACCATGTGAGTTGCTAAATGTTGGACCTTTATTAAATGTAACCATATTGCTACACTTAGAGACAACTCTCTTCTCTTTTATACTCTGTAGCTCCTGCTGGATTTTGCATCTAATCCCCTTGTGGAGGCTGCCATTTATGAATGGACATTTTATGGTTACACAACCTATCACTTTGCTATAATCTTTTTATTTATATGAACTATAAACGGAAAGACCTATGAATAAATGGTTCTGGAAGAATCGTCTGAGTTTCCATTATTTCTTATGGGGAAATTTGCTTTGATATACAAGTACTTTGGATTACAAGGATGTTTCCGGGAGGAATTATGCTCGCAATCCAAAGTTTTACTGTATAGTATAACCATTATATGGCTGCCATCTCAAACTACCACTCCTCGATTCTCAGCACTCTGCATAGAAGTCTATGAGCTTGCTTGGCTTTAGTTTTCCTTCTGCTGGCCGAAGAAGATTGGTACAGCATAACATCAGTATCTCAGTAGAGGGAGAGAGGCAAATAAAAATCAATGTCTCCTTCTCCATGCTGTTGTAGCCCATCACATGGCTACACACCCATCACTGTCTAGTGAACCATAATTTGAACAGGAGCACAAACATTAGCAGAGAAAGGAAACATATTTATCTTAAGCCCAGATTTCTGAGCGCTGTGCTTAGACATGGGCAGGGCTGTCTTTAAGGTGGGGCAAACGGAGCACCTGCCCAGGACCCTGTCATTGTTGAGGGGCCCAACATCCTCACAATCACTCCATGTCATATAGTGCAACTGCAGGGAAAGTAAAATAGTAAGCGGCGGTGTCCTAGCCTGACAGCAGAACTGGCGAGTGGAGAAACACACTAATGAGCAGTGTTAGCGGTCAGAGGAGTCAGAGAGGATCGCAGAGAGGAGGCAATGACAGTCCTAAAGCAGCATGGATGATGAAAGCCGGTGGGCGGTGAGAGTTACTATCTGAATGAGAAAATGTGCATGGCTTTTTGAGCCATTAATCTATTATTGCTCTTCTTTACCTCTGCTTTTTAACAACATTACCAGCACTGCCTGTATGGAACACTGGTCGGCGTGGATGAGCGGGCAGCTGGTATGTTGTGTGATTTACAAGCTGAATTACCTTTTTTGCCCTGCTGAGTTGAACTTTCACTTCTTTAGCCGCTAAAAGATCACTGATCTTTGCTTGTTATGATCATTGACAGTACTGTTTTTGAATGTAATCACGGTCGGCTTCATTAACCCCATCTTTTCTGCCCAAATGTGCTTTAACCTCTAGCAACCAATAGGTGAGTGGTAATGATGTGCGGTAAGCTCTAGCAACCAATCAGTGAGTGATAATGATGTGCAGTAAGCTCTAACAACCAATTAGTGAGCAGTAACAATGTGCAGTAACCTCTAGCAACCAATCAGTGAGCGGTAATGATGGGCAGTAACCTCTAGCAACCAATCAGTGTGCGGCAAGGATGTGCAGTAACATCTAGCAACCAGTTAGCAGTAATGTTGTGCAGTAACCTCTAGCAACCAATCAGTATGCAGCAAGGATGTGCAGTAACCTCTAGCGACCAATCAGTGAGCAGTAATAATGTGCTGTAACCTCTAGCAACCAATGGGTGAGTGGTAATGATGTGCAGTAAGCTCTAGAAATCAATGGATGACCTGTAATGATGTGCAGTAAGTTCTAGTAACCAATGGGTGAGCGGTAATAATGTGCAGTGACCTCTAGCAAGCAATAAGTGAGCAGTAATAATGTGAAGTAACCTCTAGCAATAAATCAGTGAGCAGTAATAATGTGCAGTAATGTCTAGCAACCAATGGGTGAGCAGTAATGATGTGCGGTAAGTTCTAGCAACCAATGGGTGAGCGGTAATAATGTGCAGTGACCTCTAGCAAGCAATAAGTGAGCAGTAATAATGTGAAGTAACCTCTAGCAATCAATGGATGAGTGATTATGATGAGCAGTAACCTCTAGCAACCAATCAGCATGTAGAAATGATGTGCTCTAACTTCTAGCAATAATCAGTGAGCCATAATGTGTGCTGTAACCTCTAGCAACCAGTCAGTAAGTGGTAATGATATGCTGTAACCTCTGACAACCAATCGAATGCTGTCTGATCTGCTGCAGTAAACTGATTTTGAGTCTGCCTGCTATTTATTGTATGCCTCAGAGCAGGTGGAGAGAGAAATTGCATAGCGGGGAGCCATGGGGGTAGTGGTGTTGGGCCAGGGGGGCCCAGGAAAATTTTTGCCCAGGGTCCAATCAATATTAAAGATGGCCCAGGACAATAGGGATATCACTCAGTCAGCCTAAAGGCCCATACCCACATTCAGAAGATCTGAACATAAACTTCGTCCGATGAACGATCTGACGATTTTCTGATCCTTAGTATGCTGCTTTTGACAGCGGATCACAAATTTTCGGCAGACAAATACTGGATGTGCAGGCTTGAAAATTTTTGTCTGATGTGACTACAATGTTCTGACAAAAAAAAAATCTAGGTATGCTCAGAAATGAAAGAACACAAAACAATTCAACACATTACGTCACTTCTGACGTTGAATTCTGTTGTTAGAAAATTTTCTGATGGTGAGTATCCTCTTCACTTTCAATTTGAGACTATCATCCAACAAAAAACTGACGAAAATTGGTCCATTAATCTGACCCTGTGTACAAGGCCTTGTACACAGGGTCAGATTATTGGACAAATTTTCCTCAGTTTTTTGTTGGATGCTAGTCTCAAATCGATTTCTTTATCAGAAACCCTTTTCATCAATGTATGGTGCATTCATCACACTGACTACCAATGTAAAGGGCATTCTTTTCACTAACCACCAATGTAAAGTAAAGGGCATTCTTTTCGCTAACCACCAATGTAAAGGACACTCTTTTTGCTATCTACCAATGTAAGAGGCGTTCTTCTCACGAACTACCAATATTTTTATTATTATTATACAGGATTTATATAGTGCCAACAGTTTGCACAGCGCTTTACAATTAGAGGGCAGGCAGTACAGTTACCATACAATTCAATACAGGAGGAATCAGAGGGCCCTGCTCGATAGAGCTTATGATCTAGGAGGGAGGGTCAAGTGATAGAAGAGATAATACTTGTAGCTGTGGGGGGTGAGAGAAAATAAAAGTACGGTTGTTAGGTGGCCATTCTTCTTACTATCCACCAATGTAAGGGGAATTCCTCCCATAGATCTTCAATGTAACAGGCATTCATCCTACTGACCCCCAATTTAAGAGGCATTCTTCCCACTGACTAACAATGTAAGAGGCATTCACCCAATTGACCATCATTGTAATGTGCATTTGCCCCACTGACCACCAATGTAAGGAACATTCTTCCCATTGATTACCAATGTAGGGGGCATTCTTCTCACTAACCACCACTATAAGGAGTACCTGTCCCAGTAACCACCAATGGAAGCAGCATTCTTCCCATTGATCAGCAGTGTAAGGGGCATTCTTCCTACTGACTAGTGACCACCAATGTAAGGTAGCACTATTCTCACTAACCACCAATAAAGGAGCATTCTTCGCATTAACCAATGTAAGGGACATTTTTTCAAGTTACCACCACCTAGGAGAGGGTGACATCACTTCACCTCATTGCAGGATCTTAGATAAGCGGAGGAGCCCAAAGCTTGCCAGAATATTCTTCTGCACTGGATCACATTCTCATAGATTTAGGATCTTCAGCTCTTCTAGGATTCTAATGAAAGGCTGAGTAATATCACATCCATAACCACTGGAACTATACATTTTTTTTCTCCTAATGTGTTTTTTTTTTAATCTGCATTTTGTATATGGAGCTAAGAGCTATAACAGACATTTTCAACCAGGATTCCTCCAAAGGTTGCTAAGGGTTCCTTGAGCAGTGAGCATTTTCTGCCTCTCAGATACCACTGAAACCAAATTAACTTTCTGTATGGTGGCATTCTTTCCATTGACTACCTATGTAAGGAGCATTCTTCCCACTAACTGAAAATGTAAGGGGCAATCTTCTCACTAACCACCAAGGAGCATTTGTTGCACTGACCACCAATTCGTCTCACTAACTGCCAATATAAGGAGAATTCATACCACTGATCAAAAATGTAAAGAGTAATCTTCCCACTGATCACATTACTGATCAAATTTAAAGGGAATTCTTCTTACTAGCCACCAATGCAAGGAGCATTAATCACAGTCATCACCAGCATAAGGGGCATTCTTCCCATACACCGCCAATGTAAGGGGCATTCATCAAAATTACCACCAAAGTAAAGTCCATTTTTCCCATTGACCTCTTTTGACCTCTAATGTAAGGAGCATTCTTTTGACCATTATTGTCATTCTTTCCTTAACCACCATGTAAGGTGCATTCGTCACACTGATTACTAATGTTAGGAGCATTCTTTCTACTGTCAATCAAAGTAGAAGGCATTCATCTCACTAACCAACGATGTCAGGAGTGTTCTTTGCAATGACCCCCAGTGTAAGGGGTATTCTTCTTACTGGCCACCAATAAGAAGAGTATTATTCCCACGGATCACCAATTTATGGGCATTCCTCCAACTGACCACCAATGTAAGGGGCATTCTTTCCACTAACCATCAATTTAAGGAGACTTCTTCCTACTGCTAACTGATGTAAAAGGCAATGGCATTCTTCCCGCTGACCACCAGTGTAACGGGCATTCATCCTATTGGCTCCCAATGTAAAGGACATTTTTCTCACTAGCCACCATTGAAAGGGGCATTCTTCTTAGTATCCACCAATGTAAGGGACATTATCCCCATACACCACAAATGTAAGGGGAATTCATCAAAATGACCACCAATGTAAAGAGCATTCTTCTCACTAATTACAAATGTAAGGGGCACTCTTGCTACCAAACACCAAAGTAAGGGACAACTGCCCATTAACCCAATGTAAGAAATATTTTTCTTACTGACCATCAGTTTCAGTAAAATTTTTCTACTGACTATCATTGCAATGGGGCATTCTACGCCCTAATATCCAATGTACAGTGCATTCGTCACACTGACCATCAATGTTAGAAGCATTCTTTCTACTGACATGGAGGGAATTATTCTCACTAACCAACAATAAAAGGGGCAATCGTTTCAAGGGCCACCAATGTAAAAAGTATTATTTCCAACAACCACCAATCTAAGGGGTATTCTACGCACTGACCACCAATATAAGGAACATTATATCCACTGATCCCCAATGTAAGGACATTCCTTATACTGACCACCAATGTAAGGGGCATTCTTTCCACTAACCACCACTGAATGTTTGTCCCGCTGACCACTTACCATGTAAGTGGCATTTCTCCTATTGACCACCAATGTTAGAGGCATTCTTCCCACTGATTAGCAGTGCAAGGAACATTCTTCCCAATGGTCACCAATGTAGTAGGCATTCTACTCTCTAACCCCCAATGTAAGGGGCACTTGTCCTATTAACCACCAATGAAAGAAGCATTATTCCCACTGACCACCAGTGTAAGGGCATTTATTTCCACTGACCATCAATGTAAAGGAAGGTTCTTCTCATTAACCACCAATATAAGGAGAATTCTTCCCACTGGCCACCAACATAAGGGGCGTTTTTCCACTGAAAAGCATCCTCCATTCATTCCATTTTCATTGTGGGAACCAATAGTACGGCTACTATGAAGAGGGCACAGGAGTGGGAAGGGCAGGCATAGTCAGCACTTAAAGCAGAACTTCATCCAAAAGGGAAAGTTCCACTTTTCTGCTTCCTCCCCCCTCCTCTTCAACTTTTGGAGATTTTTTTTATGGGAGGGGTAAACTGGTTTTGATGGCTACCCGCTCTCTCTCTCTCTCACCGCACATGCGCAGTGGGAGGCTTACCTAATTGTATGCAGCATCGATCCGATGCTCCTACTGTCCCCTGCCGTCTCTAGGGATGAGAACTGAGCAAGCAAACACTGCTGATTGCTCAGTTCTCACTGCCGCTCTGAGCAGAGAACCGTGACTATCAGTCACTGCTGTGTGCTCTGCCCTCTCCGGCACTCACTGGAGCATTGGGCTGTGGAGGCGGCAGGAGCAGCTTGTTCAGGCTTTTAGCAGCTCACTGATAGGCTGAT
This sequence comes from Lithobates clamitans, assembly GCA_037952925.1. NCBI lineage: Eukaryota > Metazoa > Chordata > Amphibia > Anura > Ranidae > Lithobates > Lithobates clamitans. The sequence continues at coordinate 4,390,835 of JBBGZY010000761.1, forward strand.
CCAGGTGTCGGTCAATTCTCCTGTGTGGATGCAGACCATATGGTCGCAATCTTTCTCCAGCCAGGACTGGCTCTGTGACATCAGCCGACAGCGGGCTTCAGCTGTCTGCTGAAAATGGGTCACAGGAGTGCACGACAAACTGCACTCTAGTGAGCCACATAAGTACAGCCAAATGAGCTTTGGCTGTACTTCTCCTTTACAGTACAACTATAGGCAAAACTTTTATTTTCTTCTGGATAGAGCAAGGGTGGCTTATAATCTCTGTCAGATTTTTTTTTTGTTCGTTATCTATGTCCCATTGTGGAGATTTACATTAACCTCCTTTCCCATAGCCACAAAGGAAGTCACAGGAAATCACCAAAACAAGAAAAAAAGTTTTGCCTTTAGTTATACTTTAAGTGTCCAAACATTGCACAGAAGCAGCAACATTTCAATCCCCTGATCTATGACAGAAGGGGTGCTTGTTAACTGCTTGTCGACTGCCCTATAGCACATTTATTGCTACAGGGCGGACAGGATCGCGTGTATATATATATGTGATCCTGCACTTCTGGGTATCGGATTCTACACAGTGGGAGCTGATCAGCAGGTCCTGCAGACCCAATGTCCTGCGGCACCAGCTGATCATTCTGTACACAGGCAGAAAAGCAATCTACCTATGTAAACAAGCCATTCTGTCAGGAGGGCATGGATCTTATGTTCCTTTAAAGCAGGGACACTGATCTATGCCTTCCACTAGTAAAAGCATCTCCCCCACACATTGAAACACTGGCTAGACACACATTTAACCCTTTGATCACCCTAGATGTTAACCCCTTCCCAGCCAGTGTCATTAGTACAGTGACAGTGCACATTTTAAGCACTGATCACTGTGTCACTGGTTCCCAAAAATGAGTCAAAAGTGTCACTTAGTGCCCAGTTTGTCCACCGCAATATTGCAGTCCTGCTATAAGTCGCTGATCGCCGCCATTACTAGTAAGACAATGACAGCTGATCATGTGATGTAAACAGTACCGGTAATTGGATATTTTTTTTCTCCTCAAGCTGATAGTGTGAGGAGAAGAAAAAGTAGATCACCGGCGGCTGTCAAAGGGACATCGGTCACGATCAAAAAAAGTCATCTGTGCCACATAACAGTGTTGCCTACCAGTGCCCACCAGCGCCACCTGCCAATGCCCACAGTGCCACCCATCAGTGCCACCTATCAGTGCCCACAGTGCCACCTATCAATGTCAACAATCAGTGCCTCATCAACAGTGCTGCCCATCAGTGTCACCTACCAGAGCCCATTAGTGTTACCTACCAGTGCCATCTATCAGTGGTACCCACCAGTGCCGCCTTATCTGTGCCTATCAGTGCCCACCAGTGCCACCTCATCAGCACATATCAATGAAGGATAAAAATGAGCTGTTTGCAAAATTATATAACAAACTATGAAACATGATTTTTTTTTCAAAAGTTTCCATCTTATTTTGTTTGTTTAGCAGAAAAATAAATCCCCAATGGTGATTAAATACCACCAAAAGAAAGCTCTATTTGTGTGGAAAAAATGATAAAAATTTCACTTAGGCCCTCTGATTCCTCCGGTATTGATTTGTATTGTAAGTGTACTGTCTGCCTCCATGTTGTAAAGCGCCACGCAAACTGTTGGCGTTCTATAAATCCTGTATAATAATAATAATACAGTGTTGTATGACCGTGCAATTGTCCTTCAAAGAGTGACAGCGCTAAAAGCTGAGAATCGGTCTCGGCAGGAGGGGGGTTTAAGTGCCCAGTAAGCAAGTGGTTAAATTAACGCAGTGCCGTATCGCAAAAAAATGGCCTGGTCATTAAGGGGGGTAAATCTTCCGGAGGGTCACGTGGATTAAAGAGCTGTAATCGGTCATATGAGATATCTTTCCATTATTTGGCATTAAACACTTCACTAAACAGGCTCCAGTGTGAAGTTACCTGGACAGGTAATCCCTGCAGTGACTAACCAGGACTGTACAGCTGAAGGGATGCCAAGGGGTGGCGATTATTCACATGACTGCTATGAAGAAATGCGATCCTGATTCCTGATATAGAGGAGGGCTGGGCAGGAACTGGGTTGCCTTCAGGTGTCTGCACTGAAGAACCTAGAGAGGGAGGAAACCTGCGTGTGACATCACCGGGGGAAGCTTTAAAAGAGCCCAAAGAAAAGAGCAGTCAGCTGAGAGCCGGCTACACCGAGGACGGGACCGAGCCATGGGCGACACAGGAGCCTAAGCACCGCACCGACAGCACCCGGACACCGCACCGACAGAGCACAGAGCGGAGACTGCGCTTCCTGACATGCAGGTAATTCAATAACCAGCCGGATCGCAGTCCTGGGATCACATAGACAGTGGCCAGCATAGTTCTATTCACTAGCAAAGTGTGTGCGATCACTGATACATTGTAACTTTATATTATTAGAGGGAAGCAAAAGACAAAGAGAGATTCTATTAACGGGAGTGAGAAATACCCAACGTAACCAGAGCTCTGAAATGTCCCGACAATTCAGGGTTGGCTGCAGAAGCTTGTATACTATTGTATGGTATTGGAAAGAGGTTCTGCAGCAGTGTCACTTCTTTATTTGCTAGATCTGTAACCCTGTCCAAAGAGAATCTGTAAAAGATTGTCTGCAGAAGCTTATATAATAATGTATGGCATTGGGAAGAGGTTCTGCAGCAGTGTCACTTCTGAATTGCTAGATCCCAGCCCAAAGAGAAACTGTAAAAGATGGACTGCATGGGAGCTCTTACTAGTGGATGACACAAAGGGGGAGCAAAGGGTTCTTCGGCAGTGTCACTTCTGATTTAGGCAACATGTAACCCAAAGTGAACCTGTAAGACTGGCTGCAGAAGCTCTAACATTATTATTATTATTATTATTATTATTATTATTAATAATAATAATAATAATAATAATAATATAATATTAGTACTTATATAGTGCGGTCAATTTACACAGCACTTTACATATACATTGTACATTCACATCGGTCCCTACCCTCAAGGAGCTTACAATCTAAGGTCCCTAACTCACATTCATATACAAGGGCCAATTTAGACAGATGCCAATTAACCTATCAGCATGTCTTTTTGGAGTGTGGGAGGAAACCGGAGTACCCAGAGGAAACCCACGCAGGCACAGGGAGAACATGCAAACTACAGGCAGGTGTGGGTTACACTGGCCAGAAGGAGCAAAGAGGTTCTGCAGCAGTGACACTTTATAGCTACATCTGTAACCCAGCCAAAAGAGAACCTTGTAAATGATTGGCTGCAGAAGCGCTTACTAATGCCTGACACTGTTAAGAGGAAGCAAAGAGGTTCTGCAGCAGTGCCACTTCTGTCTTTGCTAGATCTGTAACCCTGTCCAAAGAAAACCTGTAAAAGATTGGCTGCAGAAGCTCTTGCTAGTGGGTGACACAGGGAGGAGGGAGCAAAGGGGTTCTTCAGCAGTGTCACTTCTGATTTAGGTAACATGTAACCCAAAGTAAACCTGTAAGATTGGCTGCAGAAGCTCTAACAATAGTGGGTTACACTGGTCAGAGGGAGCAAAGAGGTTCTGCAGCAGTGACACTTCTGTTATAGCTGCATCTGTAACTCAGCCTAAAGAGAACCTGTAAAAGATTGGCTGCAGAAGCTCTTATTAATGCCTGATACTGAGGGACAAGGAGGTTCTGCAGTAATGTCACTTGTGTTTTTGCTAGATCTGTAAAGTGAACCTGTAAAAAAAAATTGTCTGCAGAAGCTCTAACTACAAAGGTTCTGCAGCAGTGCCACTTGTCTTTAGATCTGTAATCCAGCCTAAAGTGAACCTATAAAATATTGGCTGCAGAAGATAAGGGAAGAGGGAGCAAAGAGGTTCTGCAGCAGTGTCACTTCTGATTTAGCTGCACATGTAACCCAAAGTGAACCTGTAACATTGGCTGCAGAAGCTCTAACAATAGTCGGTTACACTGGTCAGAGGGCGCAAAGAGGTTCAGCAGCAGTGACACTTCTATTATAGCTGTAACCCAGCTAAAGGTGAACCTGTGAAAGATTGGCTGCAGAAGTGCTTGCTAATGTCTGACACTGAGGGACAAGGAGGTTCTGCAGCAGTGCCACTTCTGTTTTTTGCTGTATCTGTTAATCTGCAGAAGCTCTAACTACAGTGGGTGACACTGGGCAGGGTAAACAAAGATGTTCTGCAGCATTGTGACTTCTGCTTTTGCTTGAATAGCCAGCCTTTCTGTATGTTGGCTACTTTCTGTGTGTCCGTTCCCAGATTGGTGTCACTGTTGATGGGCTCAGATCTCTGGAGTCTTTGCTCACCCTGTCTCTAGAATGGCAACAGGGCACAGAGCAGAGAGATCACACTTGGGAAAAAAAAGAATAATGTATTAAAACTCATCACTGGCTTTGGTAATGCTCAGTGGGGTATGCCACAATAGTTTGCACTTTTGCCTTGTGGCATTGGGGTTCTGGTTTGGACAAGGGCAGTATCTGCATGGAGTTTGCATGTTCTCCCTGTAATTGCATGGGTTTTAACTCTGGTAGGTTATTTGGCTCCTGTCTAAATTGGGTCTAGTGTATGTATGTATGTGACATAGGGACTTTAGATTGCGAACTCTTGAGGGCAAGGACTGGTGTGAATATGGGGGAGATTTACTAAAATTGCAACACTCAAACTGGTGTAGCTGTGCATGGTAACCAATCAGCTTCTAACTTCAGCTTGTTCGATTAATCTTTCACAATAAAACCTGGAAGCTGGTTCGTATGTGCACAGCTACACACTAGATTTTTTTTGTTTTTTTTGTTTTGCAAGCAATTGTGCACATGAATTAAGGCTTCTGGGGTGCACCTGGGAGGCGTGCAGAGGAGAACAGTTGTTCAGGGCAAAAACGCAGAAAAAAGTTTGTCGCAAGTTTACAGATTTTTTCCATTGAAGTCTGAGGCCAAAAAAAACACCGCTCCAAAAAAACTCCTATACCTTTTCAAGCTTCATGTGACTGTGCGTGGAGATGTGAACAGCCTGTATTGAAACAAATAGGATTTCTACTGCTGAGCGTTGTACGTAGGCTTGGGTGTAAAACATGTGCAAAGATGTGAATAGGCCTTAATGTAATTAATTAAAATGCACATATTCAGAGGCTGGGTGACGTTCCGCTGTTCTCTGTACTATCTCTGCCTGCCACTCCTATCACTTATACAAACACACGTCAGCTAAAATACAAGGAGTTGTAAAATAAAATGATTCTTGTATGTGTATTGAACTTTGAACTGAATCCTTGCTCTACACTCCTGTTACGAATAGTGCTAGAACTGCTGAGGAACAACAAGTCTCAGCATGCACTGGCTGCTGAGAGAAGGACATGCAAATCCAGAATTTCAGAGCCAGTCCGTGTATATTGGGGAGACCTAGAACTTTTAGACCCCTTTCACGCTGAGGTGCTTTTCAGGCGTTTTGGCTCAAAAAATAGTGCCTGAAAAGTGCCTTGCATGCCTCCCCAGTGTGAAAGTCTGAGTGCTTTCACACTGGGGCGGTGCGCTTGCGGTGCAGGGAAAAAAGTCCTGCAAGCAGCATCTTTGGGGAGGTGTATACAGTGTTTCTACACCACCCCTGCCCATTTTTAGATGAATGGGCAGCGCTTCCAAAGTGCCTGTAAACTGCTTCGGAAGCACTGCAACACGGGCGATTTTAACAGTTTCTTCGGCCACTAGCGAGGGTTAAAAGCGCCCCACTAGCGGTCAAAGCGCCACTAAAGCTAGCTGCGCTTTACCGCTAACAGACCCCTGCCCCAGTTTGAAAGTACCCTTAAGGAGCCATAGATCCTAGTAAAAAAAATGAAGTTGGGTGCAAGCTGTAATATTTGAGGCATTGGCGAGCAAGCTTCTGGGGTAATTTCAATCTCGCCAGTTGGGTTTCCATGCTATTATATTATTATTATTATTATTATTATTATTATTATTATTATTATTATTATTATTATTATAATAATAATGGATTTATATAGCGCCAACAGTTTGTGCAGCGCTTTACAAAGTTGGGGCAGACAGTACAATTACAATACAGGTGGAATCAGAGGAATCTGCTCGTTAGAGCTTACAATCTAGGAGATGACTTGCTTTAACTGCAATCTTCTGTGAGGCTTGGTGTATAAAAGGAAAATTCTGGTGACGGGTTTGTTTTCTTAAAAAAAAAAAAAAAAAAAAGTGATTAACGTGGAGATATCCCAACATTGTAAAAAAAAAAAAAAAAACATAAAATAAGCAACAGTTGCAATACTTGTCTTCCTACGTTGTTTGATTGTAAGTGATGCCCCTATCTGCTGCAGCTGTGCTTTGACAGTGCGAGTCTACATGACTTTGACAAAAGAAAACTTTGGTGGTCAGTTTGTGCCGATGGTCAGTTACATCACGGCTCCCGACATTCCCAGTTTGGAGCCAAATTCCTCTCCCCCTGTTTTCTCTTCAGTTGTTGGTCTAAGACATAAACCTCTATAAAATGTTATTTAAATGATGGGATCTTATCATTTGAAAGGAAAAAGTGTAAAGCAAGTGGCAATAAAAATCACTTATGGGGTAAACCACTTATTTAGCATACAAGGGCCCTAATAACACTTGTATATTGCTGCAACGCACGGTAAAACATTGCAAAGTAGGGCAATGAATCTGGTGTATGTGTGGCACCATTTATTGTGAATGGCACCCCAACACACTACATTAGAGGAAGAGACATGATGCACCCATCTGTGTCCTATATTGTGTGTTTTGCTGTGCCATATTGCTAAGAGTCATGTGGATTTTGGGATCCTTTGTGTTGCATTGTTATTCCATTCATAATGAATGGGCTGTCTTAACACAACGCATGTTAACGTGCGACATAACATGCATTAATACCGAACATCGAGTTAAAAAAAAAAAAACCTCTGCAAGTTAAAGGTGACAAAATAAGCTGTAGTTCACCTTGAACTCCTCCTTGATTTCAGCAGGCTCCCTCAATCTTTGTGACTGGTCCCCCACTGCCTCCTGGGTAAGCTGCTTCCAGCCATGGTTGCACTCCTGCCTCCACCACGTTCAGTGCAGGGTTAGTAGACTTGGGTTAGTAGACTTGGGTTAGTAGACTTGGGTTAGTAGACTTGGGTTAGTAGACTTGGGTTAGTAGACTTGGGTTAGTAGACTTGGGTTAGTAGAGCAGTACTAGAGCCAGCTGGAGCACGAAGTCCTGTAAGTATTACAGCCTCTCATTGAAGTGCAGAGGGGCACCACTACAAAGGTATTTTTTCAGTTGTGCCCAAAGTTGGGATTTAAGGAAAAAGAGTCACCAACACTCAACTGAAGATCAAGCGTCAATGTCTGTTCACATCACATTACATCATACCTGTCAGACGCAGCCAATGTTTTGGAGCCTTGCAAGGTTCCCTCCTCAAGGCGATATGGTGGTCACTGTGTTGTCTTGAGGAAGGGCCCACTCAAGGCCCCAAAACTGTACCTGACAGATGTGACTCGATGTGAATTAACCCACGTTGATTCTTGATCTTCGGTGACGTGTTTTTTTTTCCTAAAGCCCGACTTTGGACACAAGCAAAAAATGTAGTGGGGCCACTCCGCACTGTGACACAATGTGAATAAACCCACATTAGATTTTGATCTTCAGTTCACAAAACACACAGAACACAAAAATATAAACAACTGGTATCCTTTGAGGCAGGGGTCTCCAAACTTTCTAAAGAAAGGGCCAGTTTAGACTTTAGGGGGGCCGGATTGTGGCCATTGCAAGTAGAAAATGTCCCGGCATCAGTGGGCATAAACAATGCCCAATTTTGGGGTCAGTGAGTGAAATTGTGCCCCATCGTTGGTTTCATGGGGGGGGGGGGGGAGAATTATGCCCCATTGTTAATACTTGAAGGAACTGTGCCCCATCGTTGGTGTCAGTATTTTGAAAACGCTCTGTATTGTGGGGCTATATAGACAGTTTTTTTTAGTATTTTTATTTTATTTTTTTAGAGTAATAAGAAGTTTATACAAAAATATTTAAAAAGAATACATGTACATCGAAAGAGTTCTGCTGTGCCATGCTGCCGCTGCATACGATGCTGACTGACACCAGCTGCACATCAAGTCTGGTTATATGTGCTGGCTATGTCAGTCTGATCAGGCCTCACATCTAGAGTCCAATGGTCTAATATTAGCGGCCCTTTGTACTCCCCTGAGTCATCTTAATACCATTTTTGGAACAAACCTAGGAGATACTTTTCTCTGTCCACTCTTGTGACCCCAGCAGTTGTACTGCGGCAGCTTTTTCCACCCCTAGTTTCAAGTTGAAGGAAATATTGGGATGGCGACAGTAGAGTTTCTTGGTTTTTAACATTGCGGCTTTCCTCTCCTATATACCTCCCATAGATGGGTTGTTCGCATTCAGATTTAGGCACTTCAGAAGAAGAGATATAATCCCCAAATGCGCCAGACGTCCTCTTCATCTGTTTTTGTATACCAAACCCTCATTTGTGTTTCACATCGTACTATTAAATGCGAAGCAGCTTTTAATGTACATGTATTCTTTTTTTAGTATTTTCGTATAAAGGTCTTTTTACCCACTTGCTGACCACCCCATAACAGATTTACTGCTACAGAAAGCCTGCGCTGCGCAGGATCACATATATGTACGTGAGCCTGCACTTCCGGGTACCTAGCGCGGGTGTGCACTGCCGCTGAGATGTTATCCCATAGGAGCTGATCAGCGAGTCACGTGGACCCGATGTCCGCCAGCGCCCACTGATTGTTGGGTACAGTGTTGTCAGTCTGCCTATGTAAACAAGGCAGATTGCCGTTCTGTCAGTACAGAGGGCATGGATCCTGTGTTCCTGTAAAGCAGAAACGCCAATCAATGCCTTCCACTAGTAAAAGCACCTCCCCCACTACACTGAAACATTAGCTAGGCACACCGTTAACCCTTTGATCGCCCCTGATATTAACCCCCTTCCCAGCCAGTGTCATTGGTACAGTGACCGTGCATATTTTTAGCACTGATTACTGTATTGGTGTCTGATTTGTCCGCTGCAATATCACAGTCCCGATAGAAGTCGCTGATCACCGCCATTACTAGTAAAAAAATAAATAAAAATATCCCATAGTTTGTAGACGCTATAACTTTTGCACAGGCCAATCAATATACACTTATTGGGATTTTCTTACCATATATGTAGCAAAATACATATTGGCCTAAACACTTTTTTTTATTGGATATGTTTTAGAGCAGAAAGTAAAAAAATATCAATTGTCTGTTGTTCTTTGTTTATAGAAGATGAACAGAGGTGATCAAATACCACAAAAAAGCTCTATTTGTGGGGGGAAAAGAGGACATTAATTGTACTTGGGTACAGTGTTGCACAACTGCGCAATTGTCAGTTAAATTAACGCAGTACTTGTATTAAAAAAAAAAAACTTTCTCTGCCTATGCCTATATAGTCCCATGATTAAGCGGGTTTTCCCAGTACAAGTTGTTGTTGGGATGATGGCACCTTAAAACACCTTACAATTATCCACTACAGCAGGGGTCTCAAACCGGTGGCCATCCAAATGTTGCAGAACTACAATTCCCATGAGGCATTGCAAGACTGACAGTTACAAGCATGACTCCCATAGGCAGAGGCATAATGGGACTTGTAGTTCCGTAACAGCTGGAGGGCCGCCGGTTTGAGACCCCTGCACTACAGGCTCTCCTCACTTAATGACCAGGTTCCGTTCCAGCGACCAGGTCTTTCAACGAGGAGCCACATGTAATCAATATTTTAAGCATTCTTAACTACTGTACTTTATCATACCTCCCAACTATCCTGATTTTGAGGGACTGTTCCTCATTCAGAACAAAGTCCCTCTGTCCCTCTTTCCTCCTAATTTGTCCCACAATTTGGTCTTCTCTCTATAGTTGTATATAAAATGCACTATTTATCTATCAAAAACTGTTTCCCGGTGCTAAACCTTTCTTCCAATTTCTAAATTGCTGCTTTTGTAAAATCTAAAAGCCAGTATAAAGGAATAGTGGTGGTAAAAAAAGCACTTGTGGGTTAAACCAATCCCTTTTTATGATGTTCAATTCTCCTTTTAAGGGAGTAGGTTAGTAGGTGTCCCTCATTCCCATCTCAGAAAGCTAGGAGGTATGCTGTATTCTTAAAAAAAGGACTAAAAACAACCCCAACACAATAACTTGTCTTAAAATGCATACGTACAGAACACAAAAATAGACAACAAAAATCCTGTACTGTACAATACATTGATGTATAGTGGCCAAAAAGTAAAAGCAAGAGCTGGTCGGAATTCGTTAACTAAGCAGAGTCTGTATATTGTTGGGAGGAATTGTGTCCTTGTTGGCGTGGGGGGGCATTCTGCCCCATTGTTGGTGTCGGAGGACAAAATATTGCACCAAGGGCCAGATCAGTTTGGAGACCAGTGCTCTGGGGTATTGCATGGTACCACCAATTGTCACTACCACCACCATCCATTGACCTTGATCTCAACGCTGTATGGAATGCAGTCTAGAACTCTACTATTATAATGTGCATTAACACACCAGTGTCCTTTTCCTACATACTTTGTGCTAAATGTTGTCCCCAATCTCCATTCCAAAAAGCTGGGAGGTATGTTACTAACTGACCTTCGTCCATTTGTGGTTGGTGGTGGCACAAGATCCATCAGATGGCCATTTAGTGCTCAGTCCTGAGCTTGAATTCGTCTGCTGCGGACTATTATTCCAATACATGGACGGTACAGAGAAGCTTGTACATATTTGAAGTCAGGCAGCCGCAGATTTCTGTCGCACCAATAACCCCTTTGTTAACTCGCACGCTATATACAGTAGTTCTTTTTAGTTGGCGCCTGAATCAGCCCTGTCACTAAGGGAAATGTTCCTATATATCTGCCACAGTCCTGCTTTGTAACTGTAAAAAGATGCCATTGATTTGGGTTGAGGATAACTGGAGTCCAATTCATTTAGTGCCCTTTTTCCTGGAATATTTCCTAATTACTTTCTTCTCCAACCTGGCTGTAAAAGGCGTCTTATTGTTCCTGCACCACTCAGCTTTATAGATTACTTTTTATCGCTTCTGTGGTTTATTGCCAAGCGTTACCATATGGTTTAGTTCTGCGGTTTTTGATGAAGGGTTTGTACTTCCCCCGTCTTTCTCTTCTTTATATGAACCGATCATTATATCTGTCTATGACGGCTTACATAATCCAATAATATCCATCGGAGAGCGTGTAAAGCTGTCAGTGGGGTTCGGACGTGTGCTTTACATTCCGTACAAATATGTTTCCAATGAAAGGAAAGGTACAGGCTTGTTTGTCGGTATGAGATCCGGAATGTATGTGACATTACCGTACTGACAGCATTCCTGCAGGGTTCCTGTGAGTTTATTGAATTTTTGTTGTAGGCACCAGGGGGGTGAGACGGTAGCGCACCGAACAATATTTTAATGTTAAATTCCTGGGATGGGGATTGTAGGATAATAAGGCAGCTTTAGGGGCTTGGAAGAATAAATTATATGGTTTTTAGTATGTCGCAGAGTTGGAATTTGGATATACATTGGGAGGGATAGTTAATTTGGAGCAGATGATATACTGAAAGCAGTTGTTTTTTTGTTTTTTTTGTTTTTTTTGCTTAGCTTGTAAACATTTACAGTATACATTATATTACCAAAAGTATTGGGACGCCTGCCTTGACACTCCCATGAACTTTAATGACATCCCAGTCTTAAGCCTCGTACACACGATCGGATTTCCGGCAGGGAATTGTGTGATGAGAGACTGTTGGCCTAAAATCAAACCGTTAGTACGCTCCATCAGACGATTATTGGCCAACTTTCCGTCCACAAATGTTGGATGGCAGGCTAGTAAATTTTCGGCAGACAATGGTCTGTTGTCAGATTTTCCCATCATGTTTACACAAGTCCGTCACACAAGTTGAAAGTACAAACGTGCATGCTCGGAATCAATGCTCACCAAACACGACATTAGCAGAAGGTGCCCAAAGGGTGGCGCTCAAGAGCTGAAATTCCTCGTAGTACGTCACTACGTTCGTGTTTGTTGGCTGACAATTGTGTACCGTTTGTATGCGAGACAAGTTCCTGGCACACGCCCTTCGGAAAAAAGTCTGGCGCTTTGTTGGCCAACAATCTGATTGTGTGTACGAGGCTTTAGTCCAGGGATCTCAAACTGGCGGCACTCCAGCTGTTGCAAAACTACAAGTCCCATGAGGCATTGCATAGCTGACAGTTACAAGCACGACTGCCACAGGCAGAGGCATGATGAGACTTGTAGTTTTGCAACAGCTGGAGGGCCACCAGTTTGAGATCCCTGCTTTAGTCCATAGGGTTCTGTATTGAGTTGGCCCACACTTTGCAGCTATAATCTTAGACTCTTCTGAGAAGGCTGTCCACAAGGTTTAGGAGTGTCTATGGGAATGTTTGACCATTCTTCCAGAAGCGCATTTGTGAGGTCAGGCACTGATGTTGGACGAGAAGGCCTGGCTCGCAGTCTTCACTCTAATTCATCCCGAAGGTGTTCTATAGGGTTGAGGTCAGGACTCTGTGCAGGTCAGTCAAGTTCCTCCACCCCAAACTCGCTTATCCATGTCTTGGATGAGCAATTTTGGGGTGGAGGAACTTGACTGGCCTGCACAGAATCCTGACCTCAACCCGGTAGAACACCCTTGGATATATGGATCTTGGGTTGTGTACTGGTGCTCAGTCATGTTGGAACAGGACTGGGCCATCCCCAAACTGTTCCTACAAAGCTGGGAACATGAAAATGTCTTGGTATGCTGACGCCTTAATAGTTTGCTGGCACTATGGTGAACATTCTTTCGGTGCCGTGGTACCCCAGGATTAAGTGGGAGCTGGATGCCTCTAAAAAGAAGGTATCTGCTCCCCCCCTAAAAAATGACATGCCAAATGTGGCATGTTAGAGGGTCACCGTCACTTAAAGCGGAAGGTCCATTTTTGGGTGGAACTCCACTTTAAGACTTGTATTCAGTAATCCTAACTGAGGGGCTGAAAGATGCATGGATCCATTTATGAAGGCTTATTAATGCCTTTTAGCCGTGGTTCACACTGGAGCTATTTGACATGTCAAATCGGTGGCAATTGCCTTCAATGGCATTCTAAACATTCGTGAGAGAAGTAGACAGGCAAACGTCCCCTATTCTCTTGGTAGGGTCTGTCACTCCTCATAGGGGTCTATTTAAAAAAAAAAGTGCTGTGTTATGCCTAGTGTGTTTGCACAGCTGTAACAAATAATGACTGTATTGTGCCTAATATGTTTATTTGCAATGCTTGTCGGCTCCATCTAGTGGCCATCATGTGGTATTTTCCTGATTTGAGGTATTTCATAAAAATTATGGCCACTAGAGATTGCTGGCAAGCATAGTAAAAAAAAAAATGCATTAGACACCATATGTTTAGGAACAGAACATTTTGTATAGATAGATTCCTTAATATCTACAAGGTGTTTTTGCTTTTGTTAAAAAAAAAAAAAAAAAAAAAAAAAACTCCAAATAAGAAAAAGTAAAAGGTTGTAAATACATTTCTCAGACATTTGTGATTTTCACAATGATCATCTTTTAATGGCAAGGAAGGGGCCCTTTTGGATGAGGCAGTAGCACAATGCTCACCCTAGTAACCATTTTAGAAAGTTTTAATGACTTTTTTTTTTTTTGGCAAGGAAATAAGTGGCCCTCTGACATCAATCACCAGCCACCTGCAACTGTCTAAATCGGTTAGTAAACTGAGATCATGCAAATAATTACTATGTAAAGTAAGGGACAAATTACACGTGCAGTCTAATCTCATGCTGCTATGTAACTTAACCTTTTGTCAGCAGTCACATTAAAATCAATGATGAACAGGTGGATAAAGCTAAACTTCAGGCAGATTATATATATATATATATATATATATACATACATACATACATACATACATACATACATACATATATATATATATATATATATATATATATATATATATATATATATATATATATATATATATATATATATATATATATATATATATATATATATATATATATATATATATATATATATATATATATACATATACATATATACATACATATATACATATATATATATACATACATACATACATACATACACACACGCCACTTTATTTACTTTATTACACCTGTTCACATGCTTGGTAAGGCTCCATTCACACTAGCGCGTTTTTCGATGCATTTTGCAGAAATGCACGGGAATTTTTTAACATGGGTTCCTATGGAACATGTTCACATCAATGCTTTTTCGTATCTCTGCATTTTTGGAAAGGGTCAGGGACTTTTTTTTCATGCAAAATGCAGCGTTTTGCATGTAATAGAATTCAATGGACAAGCATCAAAAACGCAAGTGCACCGTTCTTGCACCGTTCTTGCACCGTTCTTGCACCGTTCTTGCACCGTTCTTGCACCGTTCTTGCACCGTTCTTGCACCGTTCTTGCCGTTTTTTTTTTTTTAATTTTTTTTTTTTTAAATTTTTTTTTTAGACTGTAAAAAAAACTGTAAAAAAAAAAACGCAAAACGCGGCAAAATCGCGGCAAAAACGCTGCTCAAAAACGTGGCAAGCATGAAAAAAACCCTCCAAAAACGCTCAAAAGCAACATGCATAGGTGTGAATCGAGCCTTACACAAATTGCTAATCAGCCATTTACATGGCAGCAACTCAATGTATTAAGGCATCTAGACGTGGTGAAGACGACTTGCTAAAGTTCAAATCGAGCATCAGAATGGGGGGAAAAAAGGGGATTTAAGTGACTTTGAATGTGGCAATACATATTTTGTACTTTTTGTTATAAATATCCCCAATTTTTTTTTAAAAAAGCTAATTGTTTTTTTCTTACTAGTAATGGCGGCAATCTGCGTGGTGTGTTTTTTTTTTTTTTTTATTTTTTTTTTATCATGACTGCGACATTATGACGGATGCATCGGACATTTTTGACACTATTTTGGGACCATTGTCATTTATACAGCGATCGATGCTATAAAAATGCATTCATTACTGTATAAATGACACTGGCAGAGAAGGGGTTAGGTGTGTCCTAGGGAGTGATTCTAACTGTTAGGGGGCGTGGCTTACTGTGACACATCTCTGATCGCTGCTCCTGATGAGAGGGAGCAGACTATCAGTGTTGTGTCACTAGGCAGAACAAGGAGATGCCTTGTTTACAAAGGCTTCCCCCCGTTCTGCCATTCTGAGACCCGATTGCGGGACACCGGTAGACATCGAGTCCGTGGGTCCCGCAGGCAGGGTCACGGAGACCACGGCGGGAGCGCGCCCACTAGGGGGCAGGCTTTGCCTGCCCGTGCCATTCTGCCAATGTAAATGTGCGTGAGGCAGTCGGCAAGTGGTTAATCTATGATACTTAAACCTCCCTGGTGGTATGATTATGTCTGATTTTTTTTTTTTTTTTTTTTATGCTGAAAGTGGTACAATGTTTTGCATGGAAATTTGGCGATTTATATTGTAGGCCTATAATTCGTAGGAATAACTTAAATCTGTCCAAGAGTCTAGTAGTCATCCTGGGTATGATAAAGTTTGAAACACAAAATCATAAAATTATAATATAAAAATTATAACAAATAATATAATAATAATAAAATGTAATCAAATCAAAAACATCGCTCAATTCTGCAAGTGTTCTAATTTACTATCGCTGTTTTCTAGCTGGTCTAAAACCACTTTTGATGTAAAGGGACACTTTTTGGTTGCTATGGACAATCTCAACTTTCCAGGCAGAAAGAACAGTATATATAATATAAAACTGCATGCAGGGCACTGGACAAAGCATTGGGAAAAAAGGGAGGTGAAATGATTTCATACAGGACACTGTAATCTTACAGTGTCCTGTATGTATTATGCTTTTTGAATTTGGCGCCGGGCTCTGTCCACGTGCGTTGACGCTCGAAGGGAACGGAGCCCGGCACAGTGATGGATCGAGCGGAGGACACAGCCCGTGGACATCGCAGGATCCAGGGGACAAGGTAAGTAACTTTGCCTGGCTCCTGCGATGCGATCCCAAGTGTGGCTCGGGGTTACCACTTTTGGTAATGAAAATTCACCCCGAGCCTCACTCAGGAATACCACTAGAGAGGTTAATGGAGCAAGAAATACCAGTCAAAGTGCTAGTAGTTTTTCTAAGAAAATCACTTTGAAAAGGATAACACTGAACCCCGAGATTGAATAGAGATTCACAAACTTTCTACCTTTTTTTTATAGCCAAACCTCCCCCCACTGTTAAGACGGCTTCACACTGCCCTTTGGCTAAAGCGCACTTAAAGAGGTTGTAAACCTCTGAAAAACAGAAAAAGTTCTAGCTCATTATGAAATACTATAAAACGAAGCCGTTGCAGCGGTCCCCGCACACCGCTATCATGGCTGACATCTTTCCCAGAGCTTCTTCCGGTGCATAGAAGTCTATGGTAAAGTGCAGCTAAACAGATTCAGGAACAGTTTTATACCACTCATACCTTGAGATCTTTAAAGTGTACAGTATCTCTCAAAAGTGAGTACACACCTCACATTTTTGTAAATATTTTACTATATATTTTCATGTGACAACACTGAATAATTTACACTTTGCTATAATATAAAGTAGTGAGTGTACAACTTGTATAACAGTGTAAATTTGCTGTCCCCTCAAAATAACTCAACACACAGCCATTAATGTCTAAACCGCTGGCAACAAAAGTGAGTACACCCCCAAGTGAAAATGTCCAAATTAGGCCCAATTAGCCATTTTCCCTCCCCGCTGTCATGAGACCTTGTAACTCTAACAAGTCACAGGTGTGAATGGGGAACAGTTGTGTTAAATTTGGTGTTATTGCTCTTTCATACTGGTCACTGGAAGTGGAACATGGCATCTCCATGGCAAAGAACTCTCTGAGGATCTGAAAAAATAATTGTTGCTCTACATAAAGATGGCCTGGGCTATAAGAAGATTGCCAAGACACTGAAACTGAGCTGCAGCAGTTTGGAAAATAGATGTATGAGTGCTGCCAGCATTGCTGCAGAGGTTGAAGGGGTGGGGGGTCAGCCTGTCAGTGCTCAGACCATACACCGCACACTGCATCAAATTGGTCTGCATGGCTGTCGTCCCAGGAGGAAGCCATGCAAAAACTGACAGGCAGACCTGATCAGACAGACTGTGTGAAAGGACCCCAAGTATTCTCCCAGACTGATTGCAAAAGCAGAAATACATTTTACAGTGAAACTGTCATGATCAAAGTAGTCAAACTAACATTACTAGTAAAGCGAGTAGCTTATAGTGCCTGCAGGTACAAAAATTCATCTTCAGTGAGTATAACTGGGGTGGGGACACCAAATGGGTGATTCTACATTTCAAGGGGGACAGTGTCTCTTTAAATAAGCCCAGATGTGTTTGTTTTATCTCCTAGATTGTAAGCTCTAAAGAGCAGGGCCCTCTGATTCCTCCTGTATTGTACTTGTACTGTCTGCCCTAATGTTGTAAAGCGCTGCGTAAACTGTCGGCGCTATATAAATCCTGTATTATAATAATAATAATACTGAAAGTGGAGTTTCACCCAAAAGTGGAACTTCCACTTATTTGTCTCGTCACCCCCTCCGGTGCCACTGTCACATACCTGGTGGTAGAGTCTGATATGCAGGGGAGGGCTTTTCTTACACCTCTGACTTGAAGCCCCTGGTAGTAAACAGGAGGGGCGGACGTGCAGAGTCACACGAATGCCTGGCAGAGTTGCTAGCAGTGGAACTGAACCAGAACTGATGGTAGAGTCGTGGAGGAACACCGACACAGCAGGAAGCCAGGAACAGCTGTCAGGCTGGAGACTGGAATAGGCTTGTACTTGGAAGCCACGGGCTGGAGCGTGGGTACAATAGCTAGAGGGAACAATATCAGCATGGACTGGAGCACAGGCATGTGCAGGCAGGCTGGCTTAAGACACTGGTAAACAAGTCCAGAACAGATGTGGGTACAGAAGCAGAGTCAGGTTCAGGCAGGTTCGGCAACAGGCTGGCAGTGAGGTAGCAGAAGGAACAGGCAGGAGCTTAGTTAGGTTAGAGACAAGCCGGGGTCGGATACAGGCGGATAGCAGGAATAGTCAGTGACAAGCCAGGTAGGTCAACTGGAACGGATAACAGGAATCGCAGGGAACACTGTAGACCAGATCCTGGGGAATGAGTCAGTTTAAATAGTACATTTAGCGGCAAGAACTGCCACCGGGTGCGCGTGCACACACTCGTGTGCATCCCGTTCTGCACTGGCATGTGTTCATTGGTGCACGTAAGCATGCCCGCACATCTCTTCTCAGTGGGATATGCAACACAGGGGATAGTCTATGGCCGCCATGTTGGATATTGGCATGCACTTCCTGACAGCCACATTTTGCACCTTTCGGGGGGGAGAGGAGCGGATACCTGTCTTTGACAGGTACCCTGTCCCCACTTGCAGGGGTGGGTGGACCTCTGCTTGAATGTGCCTCTACTCTGCTTTAATTCTACCCATTTATCCACCTACAGTTCGATGTAGTGGGGATGGGTTAGAATTGCACTCACATTTTTGTTCCTGCCTGTGTCTGTTGCAAAAAATGTTCCCTAATTCTCTGTTCTAATAATACAGGGGCCATGTTTTACTAAAGTATATATTGCTAGGCTGCCCTAAACATTAGTACCATTTGGTGCACTATCCAGCTCCATTCATCTGCAGCAGCTTCCAGCCCAGTAGAGGTCCCGGGCGGCTTCCCCGGCTTCTCCTCCCAGCCAATACGGTCCTAAGACCCGCTTCCTGTCCTGATTGGCTGGGAGAAGAGGCAGGAAGGCACAAGTGGGTGGGCTTGGGGCACGCTGCTCTGCGTCCCCAGCCCATCCTTTTTTGAAGCAACTTAGAGCCGCAGGTTCTAATCATGTTCTTCAAAACAATGAAAAAAACCTCATACAAATCTATGCACCCGGCACCCCGCATGGAGATTAGGGGGCGGCACCCCTGTGCCCCTTATGGACTGGCTGCTGATGTTCCAGCCTCTCATAAAGCTTTACAGGCTATCTGCTGAACGGTGTACCAGTGCCTTCCAGCCACACAGATATCAGACTACCATGCTCTGGGCTAAATGGCCAATGTGCATAAGGAAACACTGGTTTCTCCAGTTGGAAAAGACTGTAAACAGAACGCTGTAAACACCTCAAATCTGGCTGGTTTACTGCACTTTGTACATCATTAGCATTTGCACAGATCTATTGAAGAATCCAGTGTATATTTGTTCGCTCTGGGAGGTTTAGAAATTCATGTCACATCTTCCCAATCAGTAAATCTCTAATGTAGCATTTTTTCGAACGGGTCAGACCAGTATAGATGGCCTCATGGGTGATTCATTGAACAATCACCTCCTGCTCCTGCATGTGCTCAGCATAAATGTGGTATGTACAGTGTGTGCCTTGGGCAACTGTTACGTTTTTTGCTCATGCGGTCTGAATCATTTCAACTTTTAAAGGGAATCCCCACCTTTTTGGCCAATTATTCATCCGAAAAAGGGCAAGGCAGTAGATAATCAACTTTAAAGAATTCCAGGTAAAGTGTTTTTTACATAGTTGCAGCTTGGGAAAATGTAGTTACGTATATACCATACCTGTGAGTTACATTTTGAAGCTGGAAATTCCTGTAGTAGACACCCCCAATATAGTGATCTCCACTTGCTTCTGCATCCTGCGCTGATCAACTGCCCTGCTGCATTGTGAATACAGGACAGCGGCTGCTGGGCACAGGGGGCCATTCATAGAATGCTTTGCGTGGTTTTTTTTTTGGTTTTTTTTTTTTCTCATGGCGCCCATACTGAGTGGCCAACCTTTTGTGTTCATAATGCAGCAGGGCAGATGCTTGGCATGGGAACTGGAAGCAAGTGTTGATCACTGTACCAGCAGCACCTACTACAGTGATTTCCATCTTCTAGATGAATCTCAAAAGTATGGTTACGTTGATTCAAGCTGGACCAATGCAACTATGTAAAAATATCTAGAACTGGAATTCTTAAAGTGGTTCTAAAGGCTGAAGGTTTTTTACCCTCATTCATTATATGGTAAAAGGTAAAAAAAAAAAAACTTCTGTGTGCAGCGCGCCCCCCTTCCCCCCCTGTCCCGGGACTTCTCCTTCTCATTGGCTGATACAGCAGTGGGACTCTGTTGGCTCCAACTGCTGTCAATCACAGTAAATGAGCCAATGGGGGGGGGTCATTGCCAAGCTGTGGCTCTGTATGCATAGAGCAGCGGCTCAGGAGCGAGTACACAACAGTACCCCCTCCTGCAAACTGCTTTTTCTGGGGGCACTGCTGGAGGGGGAGCCAGAAGCCCAAGCAGGAGACCTGAAAAGAAGATCAGAGCTGCTCTGTTTAAAACCACTGCTCAGAGCAGGGAAGTACAGCTTCTCACAAAAGTGAGTACACCCCTCACATTTTTGTAAATATTTTATTCTATCTTTTCATGTGACAACCCTGAAGAAATGACACTTTACTATAATGTAAAGTAGTGAGTGTACACTTTGTATAACAGTGTAAATTTGCTGTCCCCTCAAAATAACTCAACACACAGCCATTAATGTCTAAACCGCTAGCAACAAGTGAGTTCACTTTTTTTGTGTTTTTTTTTTTTTTTTTTTTTTTAAACCAAGCTTTAATATCACTTTAATTGGTGTGTACATTATCCATTGTTTTCCATTATGTGTAAACTTTCCATAATTGGGGGGGGGGGGGGGAAGGAGAAGAAAAGAAAGATGACACAAGTACAAAGGCTAGTTACTTAAGTACTGTTCTAACAATCTGTACTAAAGCTGTGTACTGCCTTAGTCAGAGGATGTTGAGATGCTTCATATTGGCGGAAACTGAAAAGAAATTCAGTAATAGACTAGAGGAAAAAATCAATAGTTGTATTTTAGAGGTTACGACTATTGTTGTTCTCATGTAATGCAAGACCTTTTGTCCCTATTCCTCTCTTGTGACCTTCACTCATGACCCCAATAGAGCGAAGCATTTAAAACCTTGCTTTGCAGCTTTACAGAAACTGACAGCACTGGTTTTCCCTGTATCAGCCTTTGACGGAGCTTTAATAGTGTATACTACAAACAGGGTGCTCAGGCAGACATTTGTATTGGTCTGTATTTTTGACCAATAGCGATGGACAAATCTACCTAGGTTTCATTCACCAAGGGTTTGTTAAATCTTGTTTAAAATTTGGCAACTATTGACTATTGTAGTCAAATTCTGGACATGCGGCAAACTACAGTAGCACTCTCCTATTGGGCTGCTAGGTTTTGGTTAGGCTCTCCTGTAATCAGCAGAGTTTGTGATTTACAGAATATAGTGGGTGGGAGAGTCAAATAGGCAGCCTGATTATTTAAGCAGCCTCAACCAATCCCTGGAGTCGTGTCCAGATGGTGGATGGGAAGTGTATAAATATTCTGGAACACAAGAGGGCAGTGTTCCCCCCCCCCCCCCCCCCCCTGGAGGAGAGGTTCCCAGCCAGGAGGGCTGTCTTGCTGAAGACCCTACTTATCAGGATCCCAGCCATTATGAGAGCCTGCTCAGCCATAAACCCTATTAGTGACCTAAGAGGGTGCCACCTATTAGGGTGCCACTGAAGATCTGCCTTGGAAATTCACATAAGGACCTGCTGGAGTCACACATTTCAAGCCACAGACATTGTGATTACTGTACCAAAGGGGGAGGATTTCAGTGACTATTGCTTCTGTTACCCCTGTTGCACTAGCTACAAGTCTTGGATGGCCTGGGTCATATTGGTGCAATGGTTATGTCCACTTAATGTCCCACTGCTTAAGGGACTTTTCTGCAGAGTTACTGTGAGGAAGTGTCCTCATTATTCCTTTTAGTAATGTGGATTATCCCACAGCTCCATGAACCCTATCCAAGTTATTGCTGCAATACAATTTAAAAGGCAACCCTTCTATACTGTGTTTCCTGGACTCAGAGATATGAAGTTGCTGTTTGCCTGGCTGCTGCACTAGCGGTAATAGAACCTGGGCCTTTAAATTAGAGGCCCTAGTAAAGGGTTGCACTACACTACTGTAAAAGCATTGGGAAGCTGTGCTCAATTGAGGGGGACATGTACTAATGAAGAAAAAAACTACAATAAAAACAATTTGCAGCAAAGAGAGGATATTTTCGTGGGGCTTTGAAGGCAACAATATAGGTACAATTTTTAGGGAACAATGTTTCTTTTATGGACAGTCTCAGCGACTGCATACATTGGCATATTTGAGGAATCCATTTTTTGTTTTTACAATTAGTGTAAACTACATACAGCAGTGGAACCCCAATCTAATTGATTTGAGTTTAAAAAAAGCTTTTGTTTAGGATGCTTGAGCAGCAACCCCATGCTTTTTCATCAAATGGTAATAGGCCAGCTTTGAATGACAGAATAAACTAGGAGACTGCAGATGACACAACAGTGTAAAATTGGCCAGCAGCAAGACTATTTTAAACTGCAAAGTTAGGCCAAAATTTACTAGAGACAAAGAGCACGTGTTTTACCTACGCAGTTTATCAGCTTTCCCTATGCTTTTCTTACAACAACGTTCAGTTCATGGACTGACTGCTCTGTGCCTTTAGGACCATGAACAGATTGGCGAATAACATTGATTATCTTGTTACAATAGTATTTGAAAGTCAGTGGAATATAGTGGCAGCTGATGTGCTGAAAGGAAAAAATGAGAATCAGTTTATTGAATATGGGACTGTGTAGCCGCAGACCAATCGGGGTGCCCATGCTGGCCGGCGGACACCACCAAAAATACCTTCAATGGGGATGGGAGCATCAGAACTGGACCATGGAGCAATGGAAGAAGGTGGCCTGGTCTGATGAATCGCATTTTCTTTTACATTATGTGGATGGCTGAGTGTTTGTGCATCCCTTATTTGGGGAAAAGATGGCACCAGGATGCAGTATAGGAAGAAGGCAAGCCAACGGAGGCAATGTGATGCTTTGGGCAATGTTCTGCCTGGAAATTTTGGGTCCTGTCATTCATGTGGGTGTTTTGTATTTGATCCATACTGCCTACCTAAACATGGTTGCTGACCAATTATACCCCTCTATGGAGACTGTACTTCCTGAAGGTAGTGGCCTCTTTCAGAAGAACGCACCCTGCCACACTGCAAAAATGGTTCAATTATGGTTTGAGGAACACTGCAACGAGTTTGAGGTGTTGACTTGTCCTCAATTCTTCTGATCTCAATCCAATTGAGCATCTGTGAGTGGTGCTGGACAAATAAGTCCAATCCATGGAGACCCAATCTCGCAATTTTTCAGATTTGCTACTGACGGCTTGGTGCTAGACACCACCGCATACCTTCAGAGGTTTAGCGGTGTCCATGCTTGGATGGGTCAGGGCTGTTTTGGTGGCAAAAGGGGGACCTATTCAATATAAGGTGGGCGATCATAAAGTCATTGTGCTGCATTCTTTTAGGAGCATTATCATTGTTGATACTGAAAAGCATGTTGGTGCTGGCTGCAGTCAGATTTTGCACTGTTGGGTAGCGCAGAGACAACATCATTGTATTTCACTATAGCTGATCTGTATGTAGGTGTGTGTGTGATGTACAGTATGTAGAGAGGGCGAATGAATTCCATAACAGCATATTGTCACACTTCTGTCTAACCATATGCATAGTGCAACAAATGTGTTTTTTTTACCAAATCACACAAACTGAGGTTTAAAAATAAATGCTGGGTGCTAGCACATGAGCGAATGCAGTAATGGCATTGTGATTTGTTCATAACTTTTGCTAAATACTAAAATAATTATAGTACTTAAAACTTACGAAGAGCATTGAATAAAAAAAAAATCTATTCACTTTTTGACCCTGAAGACAGTTAACTGCAAGCAAAACATTTTACTAACCCTTGCAGAGATCAGTATCAAAATGAAACAAGTCACTTAAACTAACCTTATAAATCTAGAACTCTGCTGCCCCTAGCTACCAGATGCTGCAATGATTCTACAGGTAATAAAATGTTAAAGATTGAAAAACAGTGACATGTTTTTGGCAACAATACTACTTCTTTTAGAAGGTATATAATTAAATTGTATGTGATTATATACCTTCTATTTTATTTAGGTGACCAGTGATCACTATATTGATTTTGTAGCATCTCCACGTTCCTTGTGTATGTATATTTTTTTATATACTTCCCATCTTAAAGCTGACGTTTGCAGTGTCACTAAAGGCAAAACTTTTTTTTCTTTCGTTTTGGATAGAGTGGCAGGGGATTAGCCCTCTTGTCAGATTTTATTTCTGTCTGTCTCCCTGTTCAGGAGATTCACCCTCTCGAAAGTGAAAGTAAAAAAAAAATCCCAAATTTTGGAATGTCACCAGAAAAGGAATAGAGGGGAAAATCTCTGCAATGGGGACAGTAGTTCTGGTGACACCCTGGGGTACCTTCACTTTGGGGGGATTTCCTCTCGCCTCCTGTTTTGGCTCTGGGACAGGAAGTGAAGGGAAATCTCTGCAATGGGACACAGATTGCAAAAAAAAAAAACTGACAGGAATTATACCCTTCCTTACACTATTTAATTTAAGAAGTTTTTACTTTTTTGATATTTTTAATCTGCTCCTATTTTGCCTTCCCTGGTTGCTCTTTTGCAAAAAAAGTTAACTTCATGGGGTTACCTTTTAAAAGTACATACCACACCCTAGAGCTGCATGATTCTGGCTAAAATGAGAATCACGTTTTTTTTTTTTTTTGCTAAAAATAAAGACCACGATTCTCAGCGGAACATCATCTTTCACATTATGCAAAAAAAAGGGCTTACTTTACTGTTTACTGTGTTTTTGTTTGTTTTTTTTTTTTATATTCATTAAAATGTATTTTTTCCAAAATTGCGTTTGAAAGACCGCTGCGCAGATACGGTGTGACATAAAATATTGCAACAACCACCATTTTGCTCTCTAGGGTCTCTGCTAAAAAAAATATATATAATGTTTGGGGGTTCTAAGTAATTTTCTAGCAAAAAAATACTAATTTTAACTTGTAAGCAGGAAGTGTCAGAAAAAGGTTTAGTCTTTAATTGGTTAAACTGACCTCATTTAAAGACCAAGGTTCATCCCTTTGATCTAAGAATTAAATGATAGATTGTTTATAGTTCTAAGCTATGTTGAGATAAACTTGGCAGGCTGCCTGGATTTTTTTTTTTTTTTTTGTCTTATGTCAGAAGTGAGCAGAGAACTTTCTGTACTTGTTACATTGAATCGGGAAATGCTTTTGATAGGGAGGGGAGTAGATTCTTAATTATTAATCGTGCAGCTCTACCACACCTTTATCCTTGATGGTCTGATATGGATTTTAAGGAGGACCTCATACACAGAAAAAAACACATGCTGTCCCCTCCCAAATCTCTATCATACCCTTTAGGTTAGATAAGACTGCCAGCATACTACTACTACTAAAAAGAAAAATATAAACTAGATTTCATACCGCGCTCCAAATATAAATCAGAATTAAATTAATCAATAAGAGTGCTGTCTTGCACAGTAATGTGAGCAAACATCCTACTCACCCCATGGACATGACACCCATTACAGGTTGTCAAATGAGCCTGAGTGACAGATGAATCCTCCAACGATATTGGCCAACATGATTTGATTCATATATCAAAGAAAGAAAAGAGCTCCTCATGGTGTAGCATATAGCAATTCATTCCATTAAAAAATAGCAGAACTTAGTTAAGTAAACTTCTAACGGCTCACAGGCAACAGCAGGTATATTGATCGCATTCCACCTGTATTTCAGGAAACAAAGACGGAAGTGACTTGTCACGCACTTTGTCTCCTGTAATGGGTGTCATGCCCATGTGGTGAGTAGGATGTTTGCTCACATCCACAGTGGAAGACAGCACTTATTTCACAATATAAAGAATATTCACTTGACCTGAGTGGAGACTTTTTGGTGGCAGTTTATGGACTCTGTTATTGATTTATTTATACGTGGGGCGCGGTATGAAATCTAGTTTATATTTTTCTTTATTCATAGACCTTTGGTCACACTATGAGCAGCTTCCATTTACACATTTTTTATTTTGTATTCGCTTTATTTAACTTTGTATTCATTTAGCATATGGTTGGTCCAGGGTGCGTGGTCTTAGGGGGCGTTTTCACTTTTTTTTTTTTTTTTTTTCACATACTGCTACTGAAGCCCTGTACACATGGGCCGACATCGGCCCGTGTATATGGGAGCCAGTCAGAGTGAAGCTGGTCAGACAAGCATGCTGGAAAACCAACAGCCTGACTCCCAATTAGCCAATGGCCCAATTAGCGAATTAGCCAATGGCTGAGAGGGAAGATCTGAGTGTTCTGGTGGGGGGGGGGGGGGGGGTGCGTCAACCAGTCAGAACACAACAGCTCATGTTAGATTGTTAGTACAGCGGCTCTGATCAGAGCTGATAGGTTTGTTCATTCAACCCACTGGGTTGAACAAAAAAAACAAGCGTAACTGATTTGTATATGATTGTTTATAAAGGTTAAAGATGGTCCTCAAGTTCATTTAAGCTTTTCACACCTTTGAACCCTGATGAAGAGGAAGCTTGTGGTCCCAAAAACATGTTGAGGCTATGTGCTGTGGCTAAACGTTTTTGGTTTTTTTTGGACCCTATCTTTTGGCTTCGTGCTTCTGGAATTTCTGCTTTGAGTCACTCCTTTGGTACCCATCGATGGGGATCCTTCTATGTGAGCAGCTTTGCTGGAGTCATTGAAGTAGTGTGTCTTGTTAACTCATAACGCTTGGATAAGTCTCTTTGATGGCTTTTCTGTCTGGCCGGGATGTGCACAGCATCATTCTCCATTTGGCAGGTGAAACAGACATCATTTATGCATTTCAACTATTTAGCCATTTGCTTGGAGTTCACCTTTATGAAATTCTCCTAGCTAATATTCACAGAAAGCTTAAATATTTGTTTTTGTGGTTTTGACATTCCATTCTATTCTCTTATATGGTTTATAGAGAAAGTAATATTAGTATAGATTTTGCTCTTGCTAGGTGTCATTGTTGGCCTGATACATGTTTTGTGGAATTCTTGGTGCTTATTAGTTCAGCGGTAAAGGATGACCTTGAGTTCCGCAGTGTGGGAGATTCTTGTTCTCCGGTTTATATTATAGCATGCATTTATATTCTGACATGCTGGCTTTTGTAAAACTTGTATAGCTGGCTTGTATTCTTTGTAATACTACTGATTTTCTTTTGTAAGGTGCTTTACTCCTAAGTGTCTTCTCTGTGTTACTGACAAGCCACAGATAATAGTGTGAGTCTGCAATCAGACTCAGTCTGCCAGACATAACCTTTAATACTGAATTGAGGCCTTCATGGAAAAAGTCTATGAATATTTTCTTACAAGGGAATAAAAGGTATATTGTATTAAATTGTGTGCTACTACATAATGCCAGATGGAGACTAATAGAAAATCAAGAAAAAGACCGTGGTATTAAAATGTCTATAGTGTTGTAGTGTTGGAGAATTAAATCTGTGTGACCCCCACAAGCCAGTTATAGATTGATTGAATCTCAGCTGTTTCAGCAGGAACCGGCCGAGATTAAATCTGTCTTTGGGCAGGCTGGTTGTACCGAAGTCAATCCAACGATCAGCTTCAGTACAACCAGCCTTTTGGCCACCAGCAATGGCCATTGTGTTCTGCCAGCAGTAACCGCCGAAAACAACAGCCCTGCAGGATGGATTCTTTTTATCAACACTAACTGTGTTGATGGGGAAACTGAGCAATTTTTTTTCCCTTGAACTCATGGTGGAAAGAAAATTACATAATCTGAGCTACTTTACATTCACAGCATCACCCCAAGGTCTTCCTACTGGTTCTAGAAGCAAGTAGTATCTGAGGTGCTGCGGGGAGTTCGTTAGTATACCTGGAAAAAAAAAAAAAAAAAAAAAAAAAACTGCTGCTTGCAACAATCTGAGCTCATTAAAGGCTAAGTCCACCTTTAGCAAAAATAAATAAATGCACCCATATCGGTCAAAAAAAAATTTGCATTTTTTTTTTTTATTTTTTTTTGCATTGAGTGGATCAGTGGATTGCAGATGCAATGCTCTGACTCCATTTTTAAACTATTCCTCCAGCCACAGGTTCATACTAAGGCACAGATCGCCATCTAGGTTGCTAGACCAAGTATCAATAGACTACAAGTGCAGCGACATCCCCACACTTGTGCTCCATTGAGAACTACAAGTCTCTTTGCAGTGGTGGCAGATGGGGCTTTTAGTTTACTCATTCACAGATCTCTGTGAATGAATGACGTGGCTGTACAGGCAAAGCCATACATAGCCACACTAAATTCAAACAATTGCAGGAGCCAGCGGGGAGAACTCCCATATTCTGTAAGTGTGCAGGGAAGAGGTTGGTGGGTTTGGTTTGAAGGGGGGTTGAGGACTCTGAACATGTTTCAAATCCAGTTTGAAAAATGCAGATTTGTTGTTTTTTTTTTTTTTTTTTTTTTTTTTTTTTGACCCATGGCCTTCAAATGTGACAGCTTGAATGGACATTTACAGGGAATCTGTCAGTTTTTTTTTTATCCACCCAAACGCCTAAAACTGTACTAACAAACAATAGAGCAGTCTATAAACAGTCCTAGGGGGAACCATGACATACAGTAAAGTTTGGCTGGTGACTAAAATATTCTCTGCTGCAGTAAAACCTGGCCATCTGCCTGTCTCCAGCTAGTGATTGGACAGTCAGTGAGCAGACACAGCAGAGAACAGCACACTGATAACATCATCCCTCTGTTCTCTCTATCTCATTCCTTGTCATTCACTCAGTGGCAGCTGGTGAAGTTTTTTAGGATGGGGGGCGCCAGACCTCGCCCTTCCTTTTTGACCTCTCCCACTTGGTGAAAATGGGCGTGGTTTCAGCAAAATAGTGGGCGTGGCTCTAAGGTGGTGTGGTTAACGTCTGAGATAGAGGGATGGGGAGAGAGGGATGGAGGGACAGAAGGCCCAGATCCTACACAATAGAAATATGTGTATTCTAGAAAGTTTAACAATCAGCAGATAAAGATACTCCAAACACCTGGTGCTAGCACTTCAATCATCCCGGCACCATGGTTGTTATGGTTTCAGGATGATTGAAGTGCATAATTTCTATTATTACATTGTAATATAAAATTAAATCCTTAAACTCGCCATAATGCAGAATCAGTGGGAGTCCTGAGTGTCACTAGCCACGTCGCCTACAACCAGATGCCATCAAGCATCCCAAGCAGAGTCCGTCCTTGCATCAGGTGCCCCCAGCGGAGTCCACCCATCACATGCAGCCTGTGTCCACCCATCACATGCAGCCTGTGTCCACCCATCACATGCAGCCTGTGTCCACCCATCACATGCAGCCTGTGTCCACCCATCACATGCAGCCTGTGTCCACCCATCACATGCAGCCTGTGTCCACCCATCACATGCAGCCTGTGTCCACCCATCACATGCAGCCTCTGTCACTTCAAACCCCCCCGGTCCCGTTTTCCGCACAGTGGTACTTACCTTGCTGTTGTCCTCTCCTGCGGTGTCTCCTTCCACTGGCAGCAGCGATGGAGCAGCATACTTCCTGTTTCCTCTCTTGGGCGCAATGGGAGAAAAACAGGAAGTGACATCTAACTCAGGTCAAATGTTAATTAAATCTGAAGCGCCGAGTAGCTTCCGCCCGGCGCCTGTAGTATATGTTACTATAGCTGGGCGAAAGCTACTCGGCACTTAAGAAAAAGCCACAAGGCAAGCTAAATGCCCGCAAATACAGTGCCATGTCTGCAATCTCATGATTGCATAGACATGGCGCTTCCCATAAGTGCACTGTCTCCGGCGTTGCACTGTGTCCAGTGTCCAAACACAGTGCACTTAAAGAGGAGTTCCACCCAAGGTCCAGTAAAAAAAAAAAAAAAAATTAAAAGTCAGCAGCTACAAATACTGCAGCTGCTGACTTTTAATTGGACACTTACCTGTCCCAGGGTCCAGCGATGCGGGGGATCGAAGCCCCGCTCGTCTCCCCCTCCGTTAAGCGGCGCCAGCATTGCAACTGTGGGTGCCGGGCTGTGGCTTCACAGCCTGGCACCCACTGCACATGCGTGAGCGGCGCCGTGATTGGCCGCTCAGTCATCTGGGACCTGTAATGGGTCCCAGATGATTGACAGGAGGGAGCAGAGCTGAGCCCTTCCTGTGCCGAGGGGGAAGTGGTGTCACCAGCCCAGGCACTAGAAGGGGCAGACTACGAGGGACCACCTAGCAACAGGCATTTAGAGGTAAGTAAAAAAAAAAAAAATATCCAAATGTTTTTTTGTATTTTTTCATTTTTTTTTTTTTTTATTTTTTTTTTTTTTTGGTGGAACCCCATTTTAAGGCTTTTTTTTTTTTTTTTTTTTTTTTTTTTTTTTTAGGGTCAGTATTAAAAAAACTTATTTTTTTCGTAGCTGCCTAGAGGGGGGGGGGGGGATGGGGTCGGCGCCCATGCGCCCCCTATGGACGGGCCGCCACTGCATTCCCTGTGTATGCAGCATATCTGATTGGCTCCTAGTGCAACGGTTAAAGCCGCATTAAACAAAAAACAAACCTTTTTATTGCAGCTTACCATTCGATGTGATGACTGAATAAGTTTTCTTTTTGGTGAATGAAGCCTAAATGTCTTTTCCCAAATATAAATAAATACCTTTTTAAAATAAAAAGGATGGGGCGAGGAAAGGGAGAATAAGTGGGTGAGGGGGAGAGCATGGATGGGTACCATGGCTGTGGCTCACTAAGGTGCATAGAACATGTTCCAAAAACATATACTAGAAAATCTGACAAAACATGTATTGCCTCTGCCTGAGTCATATAGGGTGCAATACAGCTCCGATTCTACTCCACATTTTTTTTCTCTACGCCCTCGACTTATTTCACAATACGTTTTCTTAAGAAAAACCTTCCTTCGTTTTGGATTTCCTGGTTTTAAAGGGTATCAATGAAAGCAATCGCTAGCACAGACTGTATCATTGTCATATGCTGGTGTTGAATAATGTCCGTACCCCCCACCAAGAAAACTTGTTTTAGGTATGATAGATTGGCAGCTCACTCATTATTCAATCAATTTTGACATTCAATCCAGTAAAGTTGCAGAACCACTTCTTCAGCATTGATTGTCTAGACATGAAAGGAAATTTAAGATTATAAAAGGATGTTGTAGGAGTAGGACAGCGTTGTAGGTTTGGCTCAAGAAGCATTATGTGGCTACAGAGTTAAAAGGCACTCTGTAAAATATTTATTTGCCACCCAGAAAGCTTACTATATTTTGGTATAAAAGATTATTTGATATGTTTGATAATGCATATCATGGTCAAAATCTGAACTGAAACGGACAACCTGTCATGGCAGGAAAAAACAAAATCTCAAATAGTTCTGAGGCAGATCCAGTTAAATGTGTATAATGCATGCTGGGAAATTTTGTCAGGTCATAAACCGTTAGTCATATGACCACAACTTTATCACTCAATGAATATTTAAATCTGTCTTGCACCTTCATGTGTGCGTGACTGAGAAGATTAATGTAGAAGAAATGCACCAACCTTATTTGGTTCTATGCGTCTATTCAACATGGGTCATTAAAGTGGTTGTAAAGGCTGAGGGTTTTTACCTTCATGTATTCTATACACCTGAGCCCCCACTCGAGCCAGCAATGTGCATGAGCCTTGGCTGTCCCAGGACTCCCTTTCCTCATTGACCGAGACAGCAGCGGAGCCATTGGATCTCACTGCTGTCAATCACAGCCAGTGAACCTATGGGGAAGGGGCGAGGCTGATCCACAGCTCTGTGTCTTATGGATGCATAGAACAGTGCTCGGGAGCAAGCATGCACCAGTGCCCCCATAGCAAGCGGTTTGGGCACTGGTCAAGGGGGAGAAGCCAGGAGCACCAGTGGGGGACCCTAGTAAAAGAGAATCGGGGTTAAGTGGCGCTACATATTCGCTAAGGGCACAAAGTATATATAAGGGGGCGGGGGGCTGTACCCTAGGGTGTGTGATATACTCCCAAACTCAGCTCCTACTATCCCAAACTTATCCCCAGTGCCTCATATGGGGATACTTTAAAAGTGTGTGTAAGTTTGTAGATGTAAAGGGCATACGCCCTTAAAAACTGTGTAAATAAAGTGCTATGCAGAGTGGACCCTAATAGAGGTTATCATAGAGTCTGACCTAACCTTAGAAAATCAACATAAAGGAAAAAATGTCTAACATATACGTTCTATCAACTGCAGTGATATAATATGCATATAAAGTGTGTATATATACAGTCAGACAAATAAATGTACAGTGGTCCATCCAGATTTGAAGTTTCATTAGCGCTACTTTGGTAAAATATTAAGGTTATATTGAACTCTCCAAACTTAAATTGCCAAGAAAATTGGACTTGCATCAAAATTACACTTCAATTTTATGATGATAGGATTTTTTTATGTGTGCAGTTTGTGTTCGTTTTAACCAACTCTGGCCTATGAAGCTCTAAGCTCCTTTTCAGAAGTTGTACAGTTTCCCTAATGCACACTGTTGTGAAAAGCCTGTTGTCCAGCATAGCTTCAGCTGAATATGTTCTTTAGCAGAATAAAGAATGTGTGTGAGTGTGTCCCATAGGGGAAGGCTAGGGTCTGCTCTGTGCAAAACCATTGCACAGAACAGGTAAGTATGAAATGTTCATTATTTTAATGAAAAAAAATGTAAAGCTTTACAGTCATTTTAACTCCTTCTTCCTCTTCTCCTCTAAGCTAGTATTTTAATACTTTCTTTTTGTTGTTTTTGTTTTTTTTAACCATTAATTAAACTTTTATTTTGTGAGTTTTGTTGGTTAATTTTTTTTTTTTTTTTTTTTTGTGTTGCATTAAAAAAAGCACAAAACAGAAAAAAAACTTTAATTTGTAAACCAGTTTGCAATGCTTTCTTTTAAACTAACAACATTGATCAAAGTAAAATGTCTTTCCTTTTTAGAATGTGTTACTTTTTTTTTTTTTTTTTTTTTTTGTCCATTGATTGCACAAAAAAAAGCATTTTGCCAGATCACTATGGAAAATTAATTTTTTGTCCTAAAAAATGTGTAAAATTGCTGTGTAATGACAACATTATTACCAAATAAACAGGCTCAAAACAGACATCTAAAAATTGCTGAGTTAAAGTGATGAAGTGGTTAAACCATTCTTATGAAAACAATCTTCCAGTTGAAAAATATTGGTGGAACTCTTATCTGTTATCTGGCAGGTCAAACTAGATGTTCTGTAAATCCTTTTCCAATGTCTTGAGCCTTGAAGGAATTCCAAGTATTTTGCCAAAAGCACATTTCCCGTCAATAGACCCTGATCAAGAGTTAGTGGAGTAAAAAAAAAAATACAGGATACCTGATTTAGCCCAGATTTTCTACAGTTTACCGTCAAAATTATAAAGACAGGACACTGAGACTAACTATTGACTTAAAAGCTGCTAATTAGAACACAGCTTGGTAAAATACATAATTAAAACTGTAAAACTGAACATCGTTACCAGTTGTCAGAGTTTTAATGTGGGGTTCTGTAATACTTTCCTAATGTAATGCTTAACCTATGCTTTAAACAAAAAATAGCTAATGGTAAGTACATTGATGGGTGTTCAATCTAAGATCCAGTCATTCTTGGTATCTTGGGGCCACCAAAACACTTTAGATGCATAGGGAGGTTAAAATATGGACTAAGGTAGATGATGCAGGCATTATCTTGACACTGAAGGGGAATGTTTAACGCATTAGTTGATCGCTGCTTGATTGCAGTATCAGGTAACCTCATTTTATCTAGAGGCACGTCCTGCAGATGCTGCACCGAGATTAGGCCAACAGCAGGGCACATCTGCAGACTATGTAAATATAAGCATATTTGGAATACAATCGTGTATGTGTATGCAGATTTTATTTTTTGAGATAATGCTTGCTTGTTCTACCACTGACTTATGTCTGTCGTCCCTACCCCAGGCTAAATAATATAGTAGTAGTAGACAAGCAATAATTCAGATGGTTGTGTAGATTCTAATGTATCGCACTATTTTATGGTCCTGGGTTTTTAGAAGTCAGACTCATTCTTAAACAGGAGGGAAGGGTTTGATGGCCCAATACATTTTTCACCTTTAACAGACTACTTCTGGTAAATCTAGGAAACAGCTGCTTAGAGAATAAATTACAGAGCACCAACCCTAGAATTATGTTAGCACATGCTTAACTTAATGAAAACATTAGGGGGTTACACAATGATCTACTACATAGGGATATGTCAGTAAATGGTGTGTAACTAAAGTAAATTGAAATCTTTCTAACAGTTTCTAATAGTCCCAAGATTTTGCGTAATGATTCTGACACCACTGGTAACCTAACATTGGCTACAATAACTGCTACATTCATGCTGTGCAACAGACAAACTGGTTAGTTGACCTAATTTTGTCCTTTAAAGCAGATTGATAGATTGCAAAATCATTTTGGAATGAATGGAATTTAAGATGTTTATAAGCTGCCGGGGGGGGGGGGGGGGGTGGCAGAGGAGGGGCCTAAACCCATCATGTTTCTTTACACTACATGGTCATTTTAATGTTTTTAAAAACACTCATGTGGTATCTAATAAAAATATCAATTTCATTTTCAGGAGCGTATATAAAGAATTGACACAAGACGTTGGACACCAGTTCTGGAAGAACTGACCTATGGAGCACTATCTTTGTAAATGAATCAAGTTTTTCATGTCATGGCATCAATATTGCTTGGAATGTGCCTCATCTTCAGCCAGACTAAGCTGGTTACTTCTTACCCAACTTCAAATGAGAAGACCTATGCATCACCATCTCCCATAAATGAACAGAGGACTGCCATTCACCCTAATGGTACCAAGCAGTATCTACCACATACTATTATTATTGGGGTACGTAAAGGTGGAACAAGGGCCTTGCTAGAAATGCTTAGCCTTCATCCTGATATTTCGTCAGCTGAGAGCGAAATCCATTTTTTTGACTGGGAAGATCAATATAAAAAAGGTTTACAATGGTATGTTGGCCAAATGCCATTTTCTTACCCCCATCAGCTCACAGTGGAGAAAACTCCTGCATACTTTACATCACTTAAAGTCCCAGAACGCATTTACAACATGAACAGCACAATAAAACTTCTTCTTATCCTAAGAGACCCTATCGAAAGAGTTTTATCAGACTACACTCAAGTTTTTTACAACCACCTGCAGAAAAATAAATCCTATCCACCGGTGGAAGACCTTCTTTTGAGGAATAGTGAGCTCAACACAGACTACAAAGCAATAAACCGGAGCCTGTATTATAGTTTCATGGAAAACTGGTTAACGTACTTCCCACTTCACAATATTCACATCGTTGATGGAGATTATCTAATTAGAAATCCCTTTCCGGAAATACAAAAAGTAGAGACGTTTCTGAATCTTTCTCCCCAAATAAACGCATCAAACTTTTACTTCAATAGGACAAAAGGGTTTTACTGTTTACGTGGCGGTGGTCGGGAACGTTGCTTACATGAGTCCAAAGGGAGGGCCCACCCACATATAAACTCTTTCCTGCTGGAAAAATTGCGAGAATACTTCCATGAGCCCAACAAAAAATTCTTTCAGCTTGTTGGAAGGACATTTGACTGGTTGTAAAATAAACCAATTGACAGACTGTGTATTTACGAAGGATATTTAAGCTATAACTTATTTGTAAATTTAATATTCTTGCCAGAACTAGAAGAGAGAAAAATGCTAGTTTTATTTTTATACTGATTAAGTGTGACTATAATTTGTATGGATTTTCATGGATAATAAATTATATTAGTTTTGCAATATAGTACACATTTTGTTTTTGCTGTGTTTTAATATATTTTTATACACATTATGAACTTGTGACCACTAAATAATAAAAAGCTCTATGGCAATTTTTTTATTAACTTGGCCTTAAAAAAAAAAATAAATAAAAAAATGGCAATTTCATGAAAAATTTACAAATTCATGTTGCTTTAGATGTAGACAAACCTAAAATAAAAAATGAACTCTAGTCAAAGCTCCTTTTGGGAAGGAGTGGAGGAAAGATTACAGCCTATTCAGGTTATTGCTGTCTGTTTCCACTGGGGTATTATGTGCATTGTAATTCATACAGGAAATAAGGGGAAATCTCCCCAGTAGTATATCGCACAACTGCAATAAAACGTAACTTGAAATGCTAAACCTTCTGTACATAAAGAACTATTTTGGCTGAAAGTTTACTTTCATTATACCGTATTGTCCATTGTAATTAAACAAGAAAGTGAAACCTTTCTAGAGCAAATTGTTATATGGTGTTTATGTCACTGTGTGGAACTAATGACTGTCTGATAAATATATGAAAATATATACAGACAGATTTTGATTTTGAATAAAACACTAAGTCGTGAAAAGAAGATTGATGCCCCTGATTCCAAGTCTTCTGTCTAAGATAATGTGATCTCTTCTCCTTAGAAACTCAAAGCGTTGTTCCACCCCCAATTTTTTTTTTTTTTTTTAACACTGTAGCTTCTGACTTTTAATAAGGACACTTGGATGTCCAGGGAGCCTGTGATGTCAGCTCCCCAAGGCCGATCCATCCATCGGATCGGGTGCAGGTGCCTCCATTCTAACTAAGGGAAACGGGCAGTGGAGCCTTACGGCTTCACTGCCCGTTTCCTACTGCGCATGCGTGAGTCATGCGGTGCTTTGTGAATGGCCAGCTGTCTTCTGGGACACACATGGGTCCCAGAAGACAGCGGGGGGGGGGCTGGCCGCACAAAAAGGATATGATGTCCTGCGCTATGGATCGGATGTACTTCATAAAAAAGTACATTAGAAAAATTTTTAATATCCAAAAACGAGGGTTGGTCTTTCGTTTAAGACCACCTCTCAAAAGTGGGTGGAACTCCGCTTTTAAGTTTTTTTTTTTTTTTTTTTTTTTTTTTTTTTGAGTGTCCACTTACACTTTGTTAAACCTTGTGTAGATGATTGTGATATCTAGACCCGCCCCAAGGTGTCCATCTTTCTAAAGTTCTAAAGATGAGAGGCATGGAGGTTCTAACCCTTCCATATTCTATCCAAAACTGGAAACAAATATAGTGACGTTTTAAAGGACTTTCAATTCAAACTCCTCACTTTAGAGAGGTTATCTTCCACATCCTATTTTTTTTCTACAGGGCAAGATAGAATGAAATTTCTGTTTACAACTAATACTTAAGCTGGATACACACTACAGTGAGGGGGGGGGGGGGGAAGGTATTTGCTCCCCTGCTGATCTGCTGATTTTGTTAGTTTACCACTGACAAATGACCAGTCTATAATTTTATGGTAGGCTTATTTTAACAGTGAGAGGCATGATGGCAACAAAAATATCCAGAAAAACACATTTCAAGAAGTCTATGCAAGTCGCCCCAAAGTAGTACAGGAACCTTTTTCTAAGTCGGAGCGACTTGCGTCGCTCCTATTAGAACGGTTACGTAGCACAGAACGGGAGGCGGCTTGTCAGGTGACTAGGTCGCCTGACAAGTCGCCCCTGTGTGAACCGGGGCTAAGGGGAGCTTGTTACCTGTATAAAAGATACCTGTCTACAGAAGCAAGCAATCAGATTCTAATCTCTCCACCATGGCCAAGACCAAAGAGCTGTCCAAGGATGTCGGGGACAAGATTGTAGCCCATTCCAGCCCTGTGTAGGTCTACAAGATCGCCAAGCAGCTTGGTGAGAGGGTGACAAGTTGGTGCGATTATTCGCAAATGGAAGAAACCCAAAATGACTGTCATTCTCCCTCAGTCTGGGGCTCCATGCAAGATCTCACATAGTGGAGTTTAAATGATCATGAGAACAGTGAGGAAACAGCCAAGAACTACACAGGAGAATCTTGTCAATGATCTGAAGGCAGCTGGGACCATAGTCACCAAGAAAACAATAAGTAACACACTATGCCATGAAGGACTGAAATCCTGCAGTGCCCGCAAGGTCCCCATGCTCAAGAAAGAACATGTACATGCCCGAACATCAATGATTCAGAGGAGAACTGGGTAAAAGTGTTGTGGTCAGATGAGACCAAAATTAAGCTCTTTGGCATCAACTTACTGTGTTTGGAGGAATGCTGCCTATGACCCCAAGAACACCATCCCCACTGTCAAACATGGAGGTGGAAACATTATGCTTTTGGGGGTGTTTTTTCTGCTATGGGTCATGAATGGGTATTCCAGCATGACAATGACCCAAAACACATGGCCAAGACAACTAAGGCGAGGCTCAAGAAGAAGCTCATTAAGGGCCTGGAGTGACCTAGACAGTCTCCAGCTCATTAAGGGCCTGGAGTGACCTAGACAGTCTCCAGACATAGAAAATATGTGGAGGGAGCTGAAGGTTGGAGTTACCAAATGTCAGCCTTGAAACCTTAATGACTTGGAGAGGATTTGCAAAGAGGAATGGGACAACATACCTCCAGAGATGTGTGCAAACCTGGTGGCCAACTAGAAGAAATGTCTGACCTCTGATTGCCAACAAGGGTTTTGCCACAAAGTACTAAGTCATGTTTTGCGGAAAGGTCAAATACTTATTTCACTCATTAAAATGCAAATCCATTTATAACTTTTTTGAAATGTTTTTCTGGATACTTTTGGTCTGTCTCTGTTAAAATAAACCTACCATTAAAATTATAGCCCGATTTCTTGGCCAGTGGGCAAATGTACAAAATCA
Source organism: Lithobates clamitans (assembly GCA_037952925.1). Lineage (NCBI taxonomy): Eukaryota > Metazoa > Chordata > Amphibia > Anura > Ranidae > Lithobates > Lithobates clamitans. Next base: position 4,429,606 of record JBBGZY010000761.1, read on the forward strand.
GCAGGGGATCAAATATTTTTTGCCCTCACTCCTTTAGATTTACCTTCAACCATGTAGTGAAACAGCCTACCTTATTGCATACAAATTGAGTGTTAAGTGTTTAGGTTTTAGGACCTCATTATTATATGGCTAATTCCAATACTTCAGATATAAAGTGACTTAATTAACCACTTCAGCCCCGGAAGGATTTACCCCCTTCCTGACCAGAGCACTTTTTACAATTTGGCACTGCGTTGCTTTAACTGCTAATTGCGCGGTTATGCAATGCTGTACCCAAACAAAATTTGTGTCCTTTTCTTCCCACAAATAGAGCTTTCTTTTGATGGTATTTGATCACCTCTGCGGTTTTTATTTTTTGCGCTATAAGCGGAAAAAGACCGAAAATTTTGAAGAAAAATAATATTTTCTACTTTTTGTTATAAAAAAAATTCAATAAGCGTATATTTATTGGTTTGCGCAAAAGTTATAGCGTCTACAAACTAGGGCACATTTTCTGGAATTTACACAGCTTTTAGCTTATGACTGCCTATGTCATTTCTTGAGGTGCTAAAATAGCAGGGCAGTACAAACCCCCCCCCCCCCAAATGACCCCATTTTGGAAAGTAGACGCCCCAAGGAAATTGCTGAGAGGCATGTTGAGCCCATTGAATATTTTTTTTTTTTTGTCCCAAGTGATTAATGACAAAAAAATAAAAAATTTACAAAAAGTTGTCACTAAATGATATATTGCTCACACAGGCCATGTGCATATGTGGAATTGCACCCCAAAATACATTCGGCTGCTTCTCCTGAGTACGGTGGATACCACATGTGTGGGACTTTTTGGGAGCCTAGCCGCGTACGGGGCCCCGAAAACCAATCGCCGCCTTCAGGATTTCTAAGGGTGTAAATTTTGATTTCACACCTCACTACCTATCACAGTTTTGAAGGCCATAAAATGCCAAGATGGCACAAACCCCCCCAAATGACCCCATTTTGGAAAGTAGACACCCCAAGCTATTTGCTGAGAGGCATGGTGAGTATTTTGCAGCTCTCATGTTTTTGAAAATGAAGAAAGACAAGAGAATTTTTTTTTTTTTTCCAAAACTTTGTGACAAAGTGAGGTCTGCAAAAAACTCACTGTACCTCTCAGCAAATAGCTTGGGGTGTCTACTTTCCAAAATGGGGTAATTTGGGGGGGTTTTGAACTGTCCTGGCATTTTATGCACAACATTTAGAAGCCTATGTCACACATCACCCACTCTTCTAACCACTTGAAGACAAAGCCCTTTCTGACACTATTTGTTTACATGAGAAAATATTTTTTTTTTTGCAAGAAAATTACTTTGAACCCCCAAACATTATATATTTTTTTTATAGCAAAGGCCATACAGATTAAAATAGTGGGTGTTTCATTTTTTTTTTTTCACACAGTATTTGCGCAGCGATTTTTCAAACGCATTTTTTGGGGAAAAAAAACACACTTTTTTTCATTTTAATGCACGAAAACACACTATATTGCCCAAATGTTTGATGAAATAAAAAAGATGATCTTAGGCAGAGTACATGGATACCAAACATGACATGCTTTAAAATTGCGCACAAACGTGCAGTGGCGACAATCTACATACATTTTTAAAAGCCTTTACAGGTTACCACTTTAGATTTACAGAGGAGGTCTACTGCTAAAATTACTGCCCTTGATCTGACCATCGCGGTGATACCTCACATGCATGGTGCAATTGCTGTTTACATTTGACGCCAGACCAACGCTTGCGTTCGCTTTTGCGCGAGAGCAGGGGGGGACAGGGATGCTTTTTTTTTTTTTTATATCTTATACATTTTTATTGTTATCTCAGGGAATGTAAATATCCCCTATGATGGCAATAGGTAGTGACAGGTAGCTTCCGGTTTCTTAGGCCATAGAGATGATTGGAGCCATTCTGGTCTCTGATCAGCTGGCTTAATCACCGGCTGCATTCTCAGGTTCCCTGTTGGGACAAGAGAGCCAGAGAAAAACATGGAAGACGGTGGGGGGGACGACATTCCCTCCCACTGCTTGTAAAAGCAGTCTAGAGGCTAATTAGCCGCTAGGATTGCTTTTAATGAAAGTATAAAAAATTGCATACCTGAAAAGTAAACATGATAAAACATAACAATAAAACATTGCAGAATAGAATACAGTAAAGAGCAGAACAATAGAGAGAATAGAGCGAGAGAGAACAATAAAATAAACTATTTTTGTTTTTTTTATTTTATATATTTTTTTGTTTATTACACTTTTTTTTGTAACTTTTATAACTGTAACCGGTTCCAGGTTTGGGTCTCTCAAAATGCGATGGCATCTTGGGAGACCCTGTGAAAGTGTGCCTAGTCTGTGCAGTGCTGTACCTAATGCTAATAACTAGTGTATGGTAGCATTCTAAACATTCACCAATGTAAAGACCAGGATTGTCAGGACAGGAGGGAAAATAATAGCGTGTGTCACGCCTATATCCGCACTTCCTGCAGACACAACATCTTTTTTGGGGGGGTTTGTCGAGTAGGGGTACTCGGGAGGACATAAAGAAAATGCCTCTCATGCAGCCAACTGCATTTGGTTGGGGATGTGAATGGGGGAAGTACGGGTGCTGCAGAAGTGGTGGGTTCCCAATTAGGATTGGCGAATGCAGCAGGAAGGGCACTATGGGCACGACGGGCCTGTGTTTGTCTTCTTCTTGGTGGCAGTGGGACACTACTTGTGCTTGCCACCTCACCAGCTTGAACTGCATTTATGGGACTCGCCACGTCACCAAGTGTTACTGCAGTGCTGGTTTGACTACGACCAGGGTGTACTAGGCCGCTGGCGCTTGCCAGTTCACCAAAACGCTACCAAAAAAACTGTTAGCGATCACAGGGATCAGGCCTGACACGGCGAATGCTGCAGTTATGCGTTTAGTGTTTTGTAAGTGACAGTGATCGATCGATACTGCACTTGGGTGGGCTGGGCGGAGGGGCAAAACGCAGGTGCTAGCAGGTATCTGGGCTGATCCCGCTAACACTGCATTTTTGGGAACCCTAAACTGCTGGGGATGCTAGTATAGATCTGATCGGATCAGATATTGATCGGTTCAGATACTATACCACTAAGGGAGGTGTATGGTGCGTGCGTGTTAGCGGTACTGGCGCTAACCTGACGCTGCCTGGGGCGCCGCATATCACCGCCGGGCGATCAGGGGGCTAAACCTTTATTCGGTAATAAACGCCGGGTGCCCTGACACTATAAAAAAAAATAAACTAACTAACCAGCGTCACCCGTACTAACTAACCAGCGTCACCCGTAACAGTTATACGGTGGTCACTGGTGAAAGGGTTAACTAGGGGGCAATCAAGGGGTTAAAACCTTTATTAGGTAGTATAGGTTCACCGTCAGCGTCAGGGACCCCCATAAATATTTACCTCCCTAACTAGCGTCACCAGTGACACTAATACAGCGATCAGAAAAATGATCGCTTAGTGACACTGGCGACGGGGGGGTGATCAAGGGGTTAAAACTTTTAGGGGGGGTTAGGGGCGTACCCTAGACCTAAAGGGGGCTAACACTAACTGCCCTACCACACTAACTGTCACAAACTGACACCAATGCAGTAATCAGGAAAAAAAAAAAACTGCTTGGTGTCAGTGTGAGTGGGGGGGGGAGAGGTGTGATTAGGGGGTGATCGGGGGTAGAGGGGGGGTGTAAAGTATGCCTGGCATGTTCTACTGTGTGTGTGTGTGTGTGTGTGTGTTACCATCACTCGGATGTCTTCTCTCCTCGGCGCCAGAACAGAAAATACCGAGCCGAGGAGAGATGACATCACTTCCTCTGCCTCTGTGTACTATACAGAGGCAGGGGAAGATTCTCATTGGCTGGGAGCGATTGCGAGGGGGGGGCATGAATGGATGGTCTCCCGCTCACCTCTGATCGCTCCCAGTCAGAAGCCGACCGCCTCTGGCACCGGGGGGGATCCGATCGGACCCCCCGCCCGCGGCAGGCAATCACGTAACAGGTACGTCATTTTGCCTGCCCGTGCTATTCTGCCGCAGTATATCTGCATTAGGCAGTCGGCAACTGGTTAAGAGGAGATTGATCTTGGGGCCAGTTCACACCATACGTAGTCCAGTATGTTTTGTGTTTTTTTTTTTTTTTTTTTTTCCTTCTGTATCAAAAACACATGGAAAGTAGGTTATGTGATTTCCAAAGGCATAGTTCACACCAGTGCGGTCAGTTCCAGGGCATGCCAGTTCCAGAAAAACAGTAGAACATGCTGCATTTTTCCTGTACTGGAACACGATAAATGCATCAAAAACTCATCAGAATGCATGAAAACATATCAAAAACACACCAGACCCCAGCACAGTGAAAAAAAGCATCTGTAATGCATCAAAAACGTACCGGAATCCATTAAAACTGTGCATGCAGAAATGCATCCATAACAGATTTGGAGTGTGTTTTTGTGGTGTGAACCAGCGCTTACAGTATACATGTGTATTATGTATATATTACTTATAAAATGTTTGAAAATGAAAGTCCAAATGTGAAAAATATAAGTTTCCAAAGTAGAAAAGTGAAGAAATTGTGACCACATCCACCAACATAAGAGCCTCAGAATTCAAGTATCCTGAAGATAGCTGGAAGAGCCTTTACCAGAGAACACAAATGCCGGCTTTCCAGATAGCTGTGACCTTCTAACCAAAGAGGGGTCCAGAGGCGCATCAACACAAAGGTTCCATGAAAATCTGCTCTTGTGTAATCCTCAATCTTAAATTTACTCCAATCACCATCAATAATCCAGAGCTTGGATCTCATTTAATAACATCCACCCATGTAACTCATACAGGGATTAGAAGCAAAAAGCCTAACAGTGTAAAACAGTTTAACCATCCTCCATTTCAAAATAGTATGACACTCACATTAATAATGTCGCAATTGCACTTTAAAAATATAAATTCCAGACCGTAAGAAAATGGCTTCCTGCTGACTTCTGGTTATGTGATGATGTCACGGCAGGCTCTGGGCCCTATTGTGGCCAAAAATTAAAACCTAAAAAACACACCATGCCTCTTACTTAAATACCTTTGACTGTCTACATTTCAAAAATGGGTAATTTTGGGTGTTTGTACTGTCCTGGCATTTTAGGACATCAAGATGTGAGGTAGGCAGTCAGTACATCAGGGTTGATAAAATATAGACACAGTGTCTCACAAAAGTGAGTACACCCCTCACATTTTTGTAAATATTTTAATATATCTTTTCATGTGACAACACTAAAGAAATTACACTTTGCTACAATGTAAAGTAGTGAGTGTACAGCTTGTATAACAGTGTAAATTTGCTGTCCCCTCAACTCAACACACAGCCATTAATGGCTAAACTGCTGACAACAAAAGTGAGTAC